>WOVY01001119.1:10000-378845 GCA_013436015.1 Rhipicephalus annulatus | reverse complement strand
GATGCGGAGGTACGTCTGCCGTTTCCGTCAATCAACTGACGGATGTACTTAAAAGCATTAAGCCCACAGTCTGTTTGGGACAGATGGGTAAGAACGATTTCGTCGGTGACGTTATCAAAAGCCCCTTGATATCCAAGGCGAAGACTACCTTATCATTTCTGGGATGCTTGATCTCTCAATGACGTCACGATGGATTTGAAGAAGTATGTCCTGAGCAGAGAATTGTGGTCGAAAACCGTAAATAGTGTCGGCAAAGGTGTGCCGGGCCTCTAGGTACTCGGAGAGCCGATCCCTAACCATCGTTTTCATAAGCTTCCCCACACAGGAGGTTAAGGAATTGGGGTCGTAGATTTTCGATGTTTATAGCAAATTTTATTATTAGCGTGCGGGAGTTCACTCACAATGTTCAACGTCAATCTTTAGTTTATCATGTTAAACATACCGCAGGGGTGCCTGCGCAAGTAGGCGTTTGGTGTGTAGCGACACCACGAACCCGAGCTAACGGGGGAGTTTCGACTCCCTCCCACGCCTAGCCGTGCGTGGCTTTGCCGTGTCCGAGGAAAGGGGATCCTGGGGGTTGAGCCGACGCTGGGTGATTGGACCGTTAAGGCCCCCCGGCAGAGGCAACACACCCCTTTGGCCCCGGCTTCACGTAGACGGCACCCCTGAGCTGACCCACCCAGGGGAATCGGCAGTCGCCTTTTCCTATCTCTCTCTCCCTACATCTTCGTCTTTATCTCTTACTATTTATCTGTCCTGTCTTCTACTCTCTTCCGTTTACTTCCAAACTTCCTGGCGGCTAGGGTTAACCCTGTGCAAATAGCCTACCTTGGTCTAGGCGCATTGGGTTATAGTGGCGTTGTACGGCTGGCGTCTGCAGGTTTCAGCATTTGTAAACTTGTAGCGTCCCCTCGTTGGGCTCCGTGGTGGGTGGCCGCCAACGCTGCTGAACAACAATAAGGAAGACATGCATGGAGCATTCCCACTACTGTCTGATCGTACCGGCTTAAAGCCGGTACGCACCGATGATCTCACCAGAGAAGGATTGGCCACCCTGGTGCAGTATCTGGCCACCCCCTCCCGTAGGCATTCGTCAATTAACTCACGGCCCTCAGTCCCCACCAGCTGCGGAGCAACTGACCACGGCGGCGGTCAGATCTGCAAAGCAGCAGAGGGTGCTAGGAATCTCTGGATACGGACAGGCCACCATTGGAACTTGAACTTAGCAACGTTTAACGTTAGAACGTTATCTAGTGAGGGAAGTCTAGCTGTATTATTCGAGGAGCTAGAAGGCATTAAATGGGATATAATAGGGCTGAGTGAGGTTAGGAGGACAGATGAGGCCTATACTGTGCTACAGAATGGGCACGTCATTTGCTATCGGGGCTTGGCAGACAGAAGAGAACTGGGAGTAGGGTTCCTAATTCACAGAAACATAGCTGGCAACATAGAGATTACATAGCATTAATCAAAGGGTGGTAGGCATTGTAATTAAACTGAATAAAATACAAAATGAAGGTAGTACAGGCTTACGCGCCCACATCCCGCCATGATGACGCTTCAGTTTAAAGCCTTCTATGAAGACGTGGAATCAGCAATGAGTAAGGTGAAAACCAGTATACTAATAGTAATTGGCGACTTTCATGCAAAGGTAGGGAAGAAGCAGGCTGAGACCAGGCAGTAGGAGATTATGGCATCGGCACTAGAAACGCCAGAGGAGAGCTACTAGTAGAATTCGCAGAACGCAATAATCTGCGTATTTTGGATAACCTTCTACCGAAAACGAGAAAACCCAAGTGAACATGGAGGAGCCCTAATGGCGTAAATAAGAACGAAATAGACTTTATAATGACTGCACAGCCAGGAGTCGTGCAGGATGTGGAAGTGGTTTGGCAAGGTAAGATGCAGTGACCATAGAATGGTACGGGCTCGAATCCGCCTAGACTTGAAGAAGGAACGACATAAACTGGTACGCAAGAAGCCATCAATGAGCTAGCACTGAGAGGGAAAGTACAGGAATTCAGAGTGTCACTGCAGAACAGGTACTCTGCTCTTAGCGAGGAAACCAACATTAGCGTAGATACAATGAATGATAATCTGACGAGTATCATCACGGAGTGTGCAGTGGAAGTTGGAGGCAGGGTAGCTAGACAGGACACCGGCAAGCTTTCCCAGGAACGAAGAACCTAATTAAGAAGCGTCAAAGCAAGAAAGTGTCAAGTACAACAGACAAAATAGAACTGGCAGAGCTTTCGAAGTTGATTAATAGACGTAAAGTATGCGATGTAAGAAGTATACATGAGAGAATTGAGCACGCTCTGAAAAACGGAGAAAGCGTCGAAGCAGTGAAGAGGAAGCTTGGGATAGGCAAAAGGGCGGATGTATGCAATAAGGGACAAAGAAGGTAAAATAACTACCAATATGGATAAGATAGTTAAAATAGCGGAGGAGTTTTTACAGAGATCTGTACAGTAGCCGAGACAACCACGACCTTAATACTATAAGAACTAGCAGTAACCCTGACGACACCCCACCGGTAATGATAGAAGAAGTCAGAAAAGCTTTGGAGAGCATGCAGAGAGGCAAAACTGCTGGTGAGGATCGGGTAACATCAGATCTGCTGAAAGATGGAGGACAGATTGTGTTAGAAAAACTAGCCACTCTATTTACGAGGTGTCTCCTGACGGGAAAAGTACCAGAGTCTTGGAAGAACGCTAACATCATCTTAATACATAAGAAAGGAGATGACAAGGACTTGAAGAATTACAGGCCGATCAGCTTGCTCTCTGTAGTATACAAGCTATTTACAAAGGTAATTGCTAGCAGAGTAAATAAAACATTAGAATTCAATCAAACAAAGGAACAAGCAGGATTTAGAACAGGCTACTCAACAATTGACCACATTCATACTATCAATCAGGTAATAGAGAAATGCTCAGAGTATAACCAACCACTATACATAGCCTTCATAGATTACGAGAAGGCGTTTGATTCAGTAGAAATATCAGCCGTCATGCAGACACTACGGAATCAGGGCGTAGATAAAATATATATAAACATTCTGGAAGAAATCTACAGGGGATCAACTGCTACCGTAGTGCTTCATAAAGAAAGCAGCAGAATACCAATAAAGAAGGGTGTAAGGCAGGGGGACACAATATCCCCAATGCTATTCACTGCGTGCTTACAGGACGTTTTCAGAAGCCTAGAATGGGAAACAGTTAGGGATAAGAGTTAATGGAGAGTACCTCAGTAACCTGCGCTTCGCCGATGACATTGCATTGCTGAGTAACTCAGGGGACGAATTACAACTCATGATTACGGAGTTAGACAAGGAGAGCAGAAAGGTGGGTCTTAAAATTAATCTGCAGAAAACGAAAGTAATGTACAACAACCTCGGAAAGGAGCAGCGCTTTGCGATAGGTAATAGTGCACTTGAAGTTGTAAAAGACTATGTCTACTTAGGGCAGGTAATAACCGCAGAGCCTAACCACGAGATTGAAGTAACTAGAAGAATAAGAATGGGGTGGAGCACATTCGGCAGGCACTCTCAAATTATGGCAAGTAGATTGCCACTGTCCCTCAAGAGGAAGGTATATAACAGCTGTATCTTGCCGGTACTTAGCTACGGAGCAGAAACCTGGAGACTCACAAAGAGGGTTCAACTTAAATTGAGGACGACGAAGCGAGCAATGGAAAGAAAAATGGAAGGTGTAACCTTAAGAGACAAGAAGAGAGCAGAGCGGATTAGGGGACAAACGGGAGTTAAGGATATCATAGCTGCAACAACTGGATTCCCAGAGAAGGGAAGCGGGGTAGGGGGAGACAGAAGGTTAGGTGGGCAGATGAGATTAAGAAGTTTGCGGGTGTAAATTGGCAACAGCAAGCACAGGACCGGGTTAAAAGGCGGAACATGGGAGAGGCCTTTGTCCTGCAGTGGACGTAGACAGGCTGATGATGATGATGATGATGATAGACTTGCCTCGTTTGGGAATAACCGTTACCAAAGCCGCTTTCCAATCAATTGGCAGTGGTTCATGCCCCTTCCAATTTTGATTGAATTAGTCGAGGAGCTGATGATATGCGGGGTCCGGCAGGATGGCTAGAAGCCTAACCGTCACTCGAATTCTACCCGGCGCCACTCCTCGCTTCATTTTGGACAGGGCTGCCTTCAGATCATGGAGTTGAAAGCAACAATTCAAGTCTGAGTTCTCCAAGCCCGCATATGAAAACGCTGGTCCGATGGGTTCTGCCAGCCACAGAGATATTTATTCTTAAGGGCCTGTTCCAATTTATCCGTGTCACCGACATAGGCGTGAAGTGCGCGTTGAAGATGCTTTTCGTTTCTATGCGCGTTTGGCTAGAGTCGATGAGGGCCCTAAAGAAACGCCACGCGTTGCGGTTAACCATAGGCTTGGCAGCATCGTTGCAGCGATCAACCCAATTCGAGTCACAGAGCTGGGCCACGTGCTCGGCTGCTTCCTGAGTGAGTGATCCTATGCGGATTTTGAGCTGACGATTAGGCTTTTGTCATAGGCTATGCCGGGCTTCCCAGAGCCACAAGAGATGGTTATCCACCGCGGGAGTGACTTCTGAGAGCTGAAGCGTCTGCTCTGTTTGGCGAAGTGACCTCACAAGGTTGTGAGACTTAAAGGCATAGCCTTGTTGAGCTGTGGGTGCACAGTCGTGTACCCCAAACGGAACTTGTCCCAGTTCGGAAGTTTCGCTTGGTGGTGGGGACGGGTAAGGGGATATAACCGAATGGTAGTTAGAAGAATGCAGTGGTCACTGCCGAGGGTTTCCTCAGTGTTTAATAATTCTGCATGCTTGATGTGCTTGGTAAGTGTGAGATTAGGACATGTGTCACGAGTTACAAAGTTACCGATACGGGTCGGGTGTGCAGGGTCCGTAAGGATGGTGAGGCCCAGGGTGGAAATAAGTTCCGCCAACTTTCTTCCACGCCGATCCTCCTTACGGTAACCTCAGTGAGGACTAGGGGTATTAAAGTCGCCTACAATGACTAGCGGCTCTCTGGCGGCAACGGTAAGGGCTTTGCTGAGTACATGAGCGTAAGGTACATTAGGCAATTTCGGAGAACCGTAGATAATTAGAATATGTACTGACGGTTCCTGCTTCTGAAGTAAGAGGAGAGTCACCATAACATAGGAGTAAGGTGGATTGCAGTCGAGGTTCACCAGATTGGCGGTGTAATTTCTGTGCACGCAGAGTGCGGTTTGCGCATCCCTTTGGTATACGGCATAATTTGTGAGAAGAGCATGCTCGCCGGCTCCTGAAGGGCCACTACCGCGGGCAAATGCGTATAGGTTTCCAAGTGGAGCCGGAGAGCAGCCCGCTTAGTGCGTGCCTTAAATCCCCGAGATTTCACTGTAGGACTGTAAAAGGGTCCGAATTTGCGCGGAGGTGGCGCGATCCAGAGACGTTGCCCGCCATCATGAGAAATAAACTTCTGGGCGGCTTCCGGGAGAGCCAAGTGGGGCATAGAGGTTTTAGTGCTCGATCCTGTGCTGGCTTGCGAGGTCGCAGTCGAATGGCCAGAGTGCGCGTCGACCTCTGCCACTTTGGAAAGAGGTCAGAACGCTTGAAATTGAGACACCCCGCTTAAGCTTAGAACGGCGAGTACCAACAGGGAGTTGAGTCATCTGAGCAACTAGCATGCCCGGAATGCAGTCGAAAACGGGTTGGAGGGTGGTAGCCAATCGATCCTTGATCGGGGTCACTATGGACGTCATCTGGGCCTCTAAGCTGTCAAGGCTCACCTCAAGAAAAGGGAGGTGCACCACGGTGTCCATGCGCTCAAACGGGGTATTATCCATCGCATCTGGTACCTGCCCATTGTGTGTCGGATTAGGTGAGGACGAGCTAGATCCGCCAGCTACCTACAACATCCTCAACCTCAACCTAGGCGAGGACGAGTGGTTTGCAAGCGCCTCCACTGCCTGCGTTAAAGAGGCAACTTGTGCCTGCAACCTGCGTAATTCAATTTGGTCTCGCGCGGTAGCAGAAGGGGTTGGCGGTTTAGGTTGGGAGATCCTCGAGGGTGCAGCCGGAGAGGCTCGCCCACCGGAGCCGCTCACCTGAGATCGTTGTCGGACGTGGTCGGCCCACGATGGATCTCCCTAGGCTGTGGGTTTGAGTCCATGCAATGACGGTGGCGGTTTTGGTGGGGCGGACAAGGCTGCCTACAGTAGACCTCCTGGCTAGAGGTCTGTCCACAATTATGCCTCATCGTAAAGCCCCCAGAGCCACCCCACCAGGGAGCGGGGGCGGGACAGGGTTGATGACAGTGGGCTGAGTCACCTGCGGTGACGACCGAGAACTCAATTTCCGTCGGCGCCCGCTTGACCTACTGATGAAAGAAGGGGCGGCTTGAATGGTGGTGCCCTGCAGCGTTCTTTACGGCACCGGCCCCGGTGATGTGAAATCCAGCACAGAGAGCGCACCGGGGCCACCGCTCACAAGGAGCGTGGGCACCATCCGTGAGAAGCACCGCTTTTCCACAGATGCCACAAAAGTCTGGTTTGGGGCTGAGACAAGCGTCGGATCGATGTCCAACGGAGCCGCACTGACCGCAGGCTGGAACTATTTTTTTGTACGGCTGCACTGGGATGAGCAGGGCGTCGTAAGCAACGTACTTTGGCTTCACCTTGCCGGAAAAGGTGAGCCGCACCTTATTCGAGGTGCCCAGTTGCTGCACGTATAGAATGTCGCCTTCGGGACTATAAAGGCTCTCACGAAGAGCATCTTCGGTGTCGGAGCTTCGCACTGTCACTACACCATAAAAGGAGTCTTGAGTGTCCGCGCGCAAGTACCCAAACAGGGGCACTAGTCCGGCCGGTGAGAGAACCGCAAACTCACCAATAAGTCTGTCCGCTATGTGCGGGTTCGAGGCGTAGACTAGAATCATATTTTGTTTCCGCACCATCACAACATTGATTAGCCGTGTAACAATCGCTCTGAGGTGGGCGATGAGCACGCGTCCGGCCCCGTTCTTGGGGAACACATCCGCGAGGGACAGTTGAGTCCGGGGTTTGAGCACGACGACGAAGTCCGTTGCTTTCGGCTTCGGCAGGAGTGGAGGCCGCCACAAAGGCTTTGGATGTCCGCGCTGTGGGCCCATGGAGCGCATCGCAGGCAACGAAGTGTTGGGGAGCTGGAGCTTGCGTCCGCGTTGGCAGCGGCGGCCAGGAACTCCACGTCGGTTGAGGCTACCGTGAGTGCGTTGCTCGCCTGCGCTCGGCTAGCGACCGCGGCAGCAAGTGCGGTGCTCTAGAAAGATTTGGGCAGCTCCTGTCAACTGACCGAAGACAGGACGCTGGTACACACCATGCTGTGATGATCATATCCAGTTTGCGTGTTCGCCACTGTTGCGGCTGTGGTGTGAAGCCGACCATCCGTTCTACCGGGAGTGGCCATGGTCACTAAGCCTAGCGACGCCACTGGCGTGATCGAGACGTAAATCACCTGTAAGAAACGTAGAAGGGGCCCATCGGCCGAAATGTGGTATCCCGATGAACCGGATCACATTCCGGTGACGGTGGTGAGACGTTCTTGAAGGTTCGATAAGGTAATCCAAGGTTCCGAACAAAAATGGTCGGAGCCGGTGTGCTGCACATCCAATATGGTCGCGCGCTCGCAGTGCCTCCTGGTGAAGGCGAATGTCTGATAGCAACGGTGCCCTTTCTCGGCGCATGAAACGCACAATACCTTTCGGGGAGGCTGGAGCATTTTAGTCGTCTTTTCGTTCCATAACAGACCACAAAGATGGTTTGATATTGCGAACTCAGTTTCGTTTATTTCTTGCAAAGAAAAATGTATATGAGCTGCATATATGGGGTTGGTGCGGTGTATGCCTTTTCGCCTTATTGTTTTATTGTAGGCCCACTGCGAATACTCAAGCTCGCAGCAAAGGAGGCAGAATGGTTCGAAGAAATTAAGACAAGTTGATGTTCAGATGCTGTTTTCAATGAGATCTTACCTGGGAAATCTTAGTTTGTCTCTTCTTTCTCTTCTTTGCTTTTCTTCTAGTGTAGTATACAGGCCCGTGGTAGCAAGAGAAGAGAAGGGCTGCTGTATTGGGATTGAATGCTCTGCTGTTTTCTGCCTATGCTAACCGCTTGTAAGGTTTTTAAGCACTCCACTGTACGGATTCATTCGCAGGAAGTAAACTTGCTGCTAGAAGTTATATTACGGACAAAAGCAATACTTAGGGTATGAGGAACAGGTTACTAGATTTATAATGTTTACAGAGAACATCGAGAACTACGCGGTTGTTTGATCCGCCTTCCCCGTCATTATTGGCACCATCAAATAATACAACATGGTCTCGAGCTCTGCTCCAGAAGGCCTTTGAGGTGTCTGCAGTGATAAGGTGATTTTCTTCGGGAATGCCGTGGAGACATTGAATTCTGTTCACAGTGATATCGATGTTCTCCGCCTCGCAAATATAGGCACGCTAATCATATTCACCCGGCCAATGCAGTGGATGTACTAGCTGCGAGGAACAAACTGTTTTAACGGTATTTTATACAAAGTCCAGCAAAACAACAAGTTTTTTTTCTGTTTTATAAAACGGGATTCTCCACCAGGCTGCCATTGGAAGCCAACGTATCTCACATGGACCCCTGCTTTTCGTGCCTTGAACCCGGAAGAAGGCCAGTGACGAATTCAAGTTTTGCACCGGTGCAACCGGTGAGAGGAGAGGAACCGGCAGATACTAGCCCCTTCGGGGTGAGTGCAGCCTGTTTCAAGGTATCAAACTTGATCCCAGACAAGCACTCGTCTACTTTATTATGCCTAACGCCAAGCTTGCTCTTGCCCACCATCGTGATAAAAGCTGCGTGGCGCGTGCTCAGGCATACCTGTCGGCTCCTTACGAGCGCTCGCGCTCACCGTGGCAAAGAGCCCATATTATGAGTCAAGAAACAGCCACGGCAAGCGAAATACCAAGGAACCAGAAGCAGAAGAAAATACAATGCAAACTGACCAAGCAGAGGCAAACAACAAAACAAAAAAATCATGAACCAATGACACTGGCAGTGGCAGAACAATCGCAGCGAAAAGCGCGTGGATCACTAGAAGTAAGAAAAGCAAGAAGGATACAACCAATTTAGGGACACCGGCAAACTCACCCGCAGGTCACCCTCTTATCACGAAGCAGACACCGAACCCATCGCCTGGCCCAAGATGCCACCCCTGCCTTTCAACGACTTTAAGATCGTCTACCGTCCGCAAGCAGGCCTAAAATCGCTAAATGAACACCGTCGCCGTCATGCATGTCATCGGCAGAGCGAGTAGACTATTGCAGCAAGACTTCAACGATAAGATAAGCGTACAAGTCCATAGAATAGAAAACCTAATCATCGCAAGTACCGCCACCAAAGAAGACGCCAAGAAGCTGGTAAGCACCCAAAAAACTCAGCTTGGAGAAAAGAGAAAATATCTACACTGTGAATGGCAACATTATAACACCGGACGATGTCTCCAGAGGTGTCATGAATGGCGTGATACTGAATATGAGCACCGCAGAACTCATGGCTGGAATTCGCGCACCAGCAAGATATACAGTTCTACATGCCCGAATGCTGGGTCTATCGACCACCGCAGTCGTATTCTTTGATGGACTACAGGTTCCCAACGTTCCCTTCTACATAATTTTCCAGACCGCAGACTTCCGCGGCAGACCATATTGTAAGTCAGTGCAGTATTGCCGAACTTGTGGCAATACGAGTCACCGCCAAGACGTCGGTCCGAAACGTATCCCGGATTTCTTTTATAAGTATGCTGCAATGCCGGACAAATGCAGAGACATGGATGTGCACGCACCTGGAAGATCTGTGGAGAAGGACACGAAACTGCAAGGAAGGAATGCAAAAGGACACAATGGCCAAGTCCATCATCCTACGACATAAGACAACAGCACCTCAACAGGCTTGAAGAAATAGACAACTGGAACGCCAACGGGGAAGAGTTCCTTGAGCTTGACATATCGGCCTCAACCTCCAACAGTAACAATGAGGGTCGCATCTCTACGAGCAGCAGATCCAAGTCAATATTGCGTTCTAGTTCGCGCTCCCACACTCGCACGCGCACGCGTTCCGTTGAACGTGCTAGCTATGCCGCCATGAGAAGTGGATCAAACGACAGCAGCAGCTTGACCTCTTCGAAGGCGGACACGTCATCCATATAGGTTTTTGAAGATAAACAAAAAAACCTGCACATGAAACTCCAGAATTATCACAGCCAAGTGCAAAGTCAAGAAACCTTTCTAAATAAACCGCTTCAGGGTCAAAACAGGCAACAAGAGCTCATCGACAAACTACTTAAAAAGTGCACGCATGAGCAAGGACATTCGGACAGCGCGGAACAACAATATCAAAAACAAGCAAACTCTAGCACAGAGCTGGCAACAAAGCTGACCAAGGTGGACGTCCAAGCCCTAGTGAACGCAAGGTGCGCGATGTTTGAAGAAGCTTTCATGAATAACATGCATGCCAAGAAGGAAAAGATTGTCCAGTCAGCAAAGATAAACAGCCCCATTGTTTGAACACAATATCACTACCCTTAATGCCGAAATATATGGGATTGCTGCAGAAGACAGCAATTTCATCGCGCACGAGAAGAAAACTTACGTCACCATGGCACAGGTCGATAGCTTGAACAACCCACGCCAAATGTCTCGGAAGAAGGCACAAGAGAACAGTCACAATGCTTCTCGATCAGTCTCACCGAGTCGCAATCGCAGGCGTGACATCGAATTGATTGAAGATGGCAGTCTCTAACCATAAATATGAGAACCAGCATTCAATTTACGCATATGGCAATGAAACAGTCGATCATACAGCCCTCGATACGCAAGCCTACAAGAATTCGTCAAGCTTAACTAACCAGACATCATTGCACTTCAGGAAACCAGCACGCAGAACGTACGACTGCAAGGGTACATGACCTGAGCACAAACCTAACGCACTGCCAAACTTGTCAAGAAAGCGCTTTCAACGCGAAAACACGAAATCGAGGACACTCAGACGGAGCGCAGCCTAATAGAAATTCTGCCAGAACAAAAAACACAGCCAAGTCTTTTTATAACCAATATACAAGCCCAACTACCAGACTTCGATCACTTCATACGACAATTCAGGAAGCGCATGAATGGCCATAATAATGGAAGACTTCAACGCCTCTCACACGGCATGGGGCTATTATATCACCACGAGGAAGGCTTCTAGGGTGCACGATACTGCTCAACAATACAGACTTACACTGCGGAACTACCCTCTCCAGAAGACGAAAATCGGGAACAGAGGCTCCAGGGATACAAATACCGATCTAGACTTCACGGCGAACGTCACTGGGGCAGAGTGGAGTGTGCTACTGGAAACTTTATGTATTGATCATCACATCATCAAACTCTCCGTATCGCACACTCGTAAGCAGACCAAGATGGCAATAGCGTGGTCAACGGAATTTCGATCCTTTATAGATGGCCTCGACGTTGAAACGCCCATAACCGACATGGAAGACTGGTTTAGGAATGTGCTCAAGATAGCCGAACGCTACACTAAGGACATACAGCTTTACGCCGATACACCCACAGTTGACGCACATCTCCTCTATCTCTGGGAAGCTAGAAGAAAACTTCCAAAACGTTGGAAGTAGCAGAAACTAAACAGAAAGTTACGGAAACGCATTTCTCTCCTCACCTAGGAATTTCAAGATTATGCGAAACAATTGCCCTGGCAGAACTGGCACGCTTTCTGTGACAAGCTACAGGAGACTCTGAGCACCAAGAATACCTGGCATCTGCTACGCGCACTGCCAGCCACGCAATCCTCCAAAGCAGCACAGAAGCATCACCTTCAGAGGCTTATTCGAAAGTACGCCGGTACTGAAGAACATCTCCTAAAAGAAATACAAAAGAAGCTTTGTGGCGATGCACCTACTGGGGCTTCGATTCACACCAAAGAATACGCTGGTGCACCAAACACTGAGCTCGACCGGCCCTTCAGCCACGCTGAACTGCACACAGCCCTAACGAAGCTGACAAGAAATACTAGCCCCGGAAAAGACAGGATTATCAGCAAGCACTTACGCAACCTACCGCTTCAGGTCACCATGGCTCTTCTTCGATTTACGACGACTGCTGTAATAAAGGAGAACTACCTGTGGTATGAAAGCACTCGGAAATCACCATAATCCCTAAGCCTAATAAATCAGTAGGCATTGAGAACCTACGCCAGATGTCTCTGACCTCGTGCGCCGAAAAGCTGTTCGAACATATAATGCACGACTGCTTAACCCAGTACCTAAAACATAGTGAACCGGACGCCATGTTCGGCTCCAGGCAGCATCTTTCGATGCACGACGTGCTCTTACTACTCAAAAAAGACCTCCTTGATCACCTCACCCATCGAAGAAAGTACTCCATACTCGGAGTTAACGTCAAGGGGGCCTTCAATAACTACAGCCATGACGCGATCCTGGCATGAGGCCGTGGCATTAGAACCTACACGTACGTCAAAAACTTTCTAACGGACCGTACAGACAATGTGGGCATATGCAACATCCGCAGCAAAAGCTTCCAACTAGCGAAAAAATGCACGCCCCGGGGTTCGGTCATCTCACCGTTATTTTTCAGTGTGGCCATGATCAATCAGCCCAAAATTCTCGCCAAAATACCAGATTTACGGCACGCAATCTACGCTGATAGCATCACGCTCTGGACCAGAGCTTGGAACACTGGGAGACAAGAGACCTGCCTACAAACCATCGTAGATACCACCGAACAGTATCTCCGAAACTGTGGTCTACGCTGTGCCTCCGAGAAATCTGAGCACCTCGTCTTCAAAGCGAGAACAAGAGGCAGACCCCCTTTATACGATGAGCCCAACCCTACCGTAACACTGAATGAAACATTAATTCCAAAAGTCGAGACCCTGCGAGTGCTTGGAGTTCACATCTACAAGGATCGATCGGGAGCTGCCACCTTACCAAGACTCCAACGGACACTATCACAACTCACGCACCTCATGAAGAGGATCGCGAGCCAACGAAATGGACTCAAAGAGCACGACACGCTACGTATAATGCAAGCTCTGTTCACCAGCCGCATTACGTACTGCACGCCGTACCTGAGTTTGAAAACAGCTGAAATAGAAAAACTTAACATCTTGATAAGAAAAATTGGCAGATCCCACGTACTATGGGAATCTATGATATACGAAGCACGAATGAGAAACGTTGATATGTCACTTTAAAATCAGCACAAAGTTACGATTTGAAGGTAAATGTTGCCGTACATTACTTCCGTGTGATAATTATGTTTGGATGTGTCGTTTACTTTCGTTATCTATTGACATCACGTGAGACCAAATTTAGTATATGTGGAGCTAGTGAAACGGCCACGAGCATGCTCTGAGCATGGTATGTTGTCATGTTCTTACATGACACGCGTGTAAGGATTATGATGTTTGCACCAGTCATATATTTCGTCGTCCATTGACGTCCCGTAACACTAAATTTGGTGTAAGTGGAGCTAGCAAAACGGCCGCGAGCGCATCACGCATCATGCCCAATATACTCCAATGTAGCGTTGACGCATGCGCACGCTGGGCACAGTGACACTACGTTAGCACAACGCGAGCACTCAATAGTGTGACACCAGGCGCAACCAGCGTCCTTGGGCGCGGCCCGACGGCAACCGGGGCGAAATGCGACATGCTGCATTTCATGCCGATACATTACCCAGACAGCACTGCGTCTGTCTCTTATCGTGACGGAGTGACGCCGGACGCGCAGAAACGCCCATGCGTTAAAGCAACGCAACGTGGTGCGTGCCTGCGAGTAAATGGCGGAACAGGCGCCGGGCGTGGCAACGCCAGCGTGACGCGACGAAATGAACGCCGGATAGCACGCGCGCCGCGTGACGTCGAAATGTATTGTCGTCCTGACAATAGCATGTAGTCACACCAGTCTCACATGACACGCATCTCATAATTATCATGTTTGCACCAGTCTCATACTTTTGTCATCCATTGGCGTCACCTAAAGCGAAATTTGGCATATGTGAAGCTTGCGAAACAGCCGCAAACGCATCATAAGCGTAGCACGTAGTCATATTGTTGCATGACACGCATCTCATGTTTATCATGTTTGAACCAGTCACACCTTCTTTATCCATTCACGTACAGTAATGCCAAATTTGGTATATCTGACGCTAGCGAAACTGCCACGAGTGCATCGTGAGCGTGGCATGTAGTCATGTATTGTTACATGACACCCATGCCATGATTTTTATGTTAGGGTCTGTAGCTTGTGTTCGCCATGCAATCACGTGATACCGTACCAGTTTTCCAACATGCCATGTGAACGAACTCAGAGCAAGAGCTGCAAGACCACGAAATGTAAATAATGACATTCATGACAAACATATCATGATTTTCATGCTATTACTAGTCAAATATGTTCTTCATACAGTCAAGGTATACCATACCAAGTTTGGTATCGAAACCATTATGGAAATGGCCAGGAGAGCTAGAAGTCGTAGGCAGCTAGATAGATAGATAGATAGATAGATAGATAGATAGATAGATAGATAGATAGATAGATAGATAGATAGATAGATAGATAGATAGATACGTGCCCCGCCGCGGTGGTCTAGCGGCTATGGTACTCGGCTGCTGACCAGCAGGTCGCGGGTTCAAATCCCGGCTGCGGTGGCTGCATTTCTGATGGAGGCGGAAATGTCGTAGGCCCGTGTGCCCAGATTTGGGTGCACGTTAAAGAACCCCAGGTGGTCAAAATTTCCGGAGCCCTCCACTACGGCGTCTCTCATAATCATATGGTGGTTTTGGGACGTTAAACCCCACAAATCAATCAATTAGATACGCTCAAAGTCGCCGAAGTTTGCTAATAAAAGCTTCTCATTTAAAACTACCTCTGCGCGTTGAAATCCATCTAATGTAAATGAGCGGCTGCTGAGAGCCAGCATGGCAGCCCGCCTAGTATGGTGGTCATTTTAGCTTGTTGTAGTCAACCATGATCGAACTTCTTACCATCTTAAAAACGAAGGCGGCGCGCACATGAAGGCATCCTATTGGTCGCGAGATCGAGGAGAGTCGCTGCATGGCGGGAACTAACCGAAGAGCCCAAATGTGAATTGCTCCGTGCGTCGCCTGTTAGCCACATCGTGTTTCTATGTGTGCGTACGTCATGTACGTTCTCAAATTGTGCTTTGTCCGGTCATGTCAGCGTGAATGTAACTGTTTCTACGTAAGCCTGAAACGACGTATGAAAGGACTTGATGTTGGTTGGCTGCTAATGCATTTGAACGGGATCGGCGAGTGCAACTTCCCGGAGTGCTGTTTATTGTCGTCGTACCCTCTATTCACCAGGATAATTTCAGAGTCGGTGCCGCTTTCTGTTTCAAGCACATCGCAAAATGCTCTTGGCATCCTCCCAAAACATCAGGACTGTTAAATGGTGTCTGAATGCACTGTTTTATAGCGACTCGGCTGTTAAAAAGAAGGCTCAAGGCCATGCATTTGCGCGCTGTTGGTAGGCGGACACGTTACAGTAGTTTATCGACAATCGCAGGAGCCTTATTTGTGTTTATGTGGTCGTGGTACCACTACATAGAAATAATACTGTCACACAAACTGTGACACATTGGTACTTAAACTATACATAAAACAGAGTTACCTTGCGCAAATATGTGCTTAGATTTAGGAATACCTTATAAAGCCCAGACGTTGAAAATAATTCAGACGGCATGCCTTTTAATTATCACGGGGTCGTTACAACGACGAAAGGAGCAGACAATAGGTCGAAGATTGAACTGTTTATTCGGGCCAAACTTGTGGCCAACAAATGAAAAGTAAGATACAGCGAGGCACTGGCACTGATAGCAGCGGGCACAGCGTCGGCCGTCGATCAACTGACAAGCGGCGAAGCGGCATTTATACACTTACCATCAAGTGTTCTAGGGTCATCGGTATTGGCGACGTAGATTCTAGAATGGTGTGTACTAGTCACGATGTGAGCGTAATCTCAACACAACCATCTACTGCAGCCCCGAAGCCCCTCGAATATCGCAGGCGCGGTTTGCGCCGAACGTAGTGTAACGGGGCGATAAGGAAACTTGAAAAAAAGAAGGTGGCATTGCCCCCCCCCCCTGAAAAAGACGTCGTGCCAATGCTCTCACAAAAGACGAACGTGTACTATTGAAGACAAATAGCAATAACCCTCATATTCGCAAACGCTCCTTCACTTAAGGGCTCCCCTGGACTGGATGAAGTCAAGGAAGAGCGTGCTCCTCCACTCAAGAAGCCACTGCTTTCCATGAACGGTCCTCGACGCTTCCTTCGGCAATAGAGGTCTTGGAAATGCTCCCTTAGCTTGAGTGAGGTGCATGGGCCGGGAAAAGCGACTTATAACGAGAGTATTCGTAATTGTGGTTACGGAATGCTTTCTCTGAACGATAAATGAACGCTTTTCTTGTTTATTCCTTTTCAAATATTGACATTACAGCAAAAACATGCAAGTAGAGTGGTAGCGTGGTTTCCGTAAGCTTTGAGCCAATAAAGTTGGCGTAACGCCTGCTTCAAGTCCGGCAAAAGTCGCACCCAAGCAGGTGAACCACCAGCTGATGGCGTTTCGTCTGCTGCAGAAGATTTCTCCGTGCTTAATTTATTTAGTTTCGTATGTGTCTGCCTATTGCGGTTCATATTTACGGTAGTGTTTGCATCCATGTTGTTTGAGACCCCACTTTCGCCGGCGTGACTAACGAACTACGTGAGTGATGACAGGAAGCACAAAAGACGGTTGGTTGCTTTGTTTACTTTTGCTTTGCTGAGACCCTTCTGATCACTAGTGTAGCCAACGAAGGATAACGTGGTGGAGGGAGTAATTCTTTCTAATATATTTTCACTTCATTTTCATTTCATTTCACTGTATTTTCAATACCAACATGATAAATAAAAAAAACTGTTTGACACATACCCAAAGGCTAGAATAGGGTCCAATGATGCGATACAAAGTGGCACAGCATCCAAGCGATAGCACAAGGCAATAATAGCCCATGTAGGAAAACGATAGGACAAGGCATTGAACCAGGATACAAGATGCTAAACATTGCGGACATAGCAAAAAAGGTTAGGCATTGTACAGACATATATATTCAGATACTCGAACTTGGGTAAGATAACGGAAACATGTAATATTTATACACAAACAAAAGAAAGGCAATGAGTAATAACAACTACGCAGTAAACTTTCACTGGACGTAGTGACACTTATATACAAGAATTGAGCGATTTTGTTACTATTAAAGGGGACGAAGAGACATTAGGGATTGCAAGGAAGTGTTTTTTTTATTTTCAGAGAGAAGTTAACAGCCGATTTTATATCCTGGGGCAATCTATTCCAGATTTTAGTACCGACGAACTGCAGACGCCATTCTCCATAGACATTGTTCGTGGGAGGATGGTTAAAATTACCGGCAGCAGTATTCCTCGTAGGGCGGGATGAGCAGCAAAGAATGGATGAATGAACAGGAGGGTTATACCTTATGATACTATTATTGGCAATGGCTGTTCTTCATTGACGCAAACTGTCCATTGGTAAAATCTGTAGTTTACTAAACAGGGGTGCGCTGGGATGATCGTTGGTTGAGTGCGTTATTATTCTCAGTGTGCGCTTCTGTAGTTTTCGTAAAGGCTCCAGGTATGTAGTGTAAGTCCAACCCCATGAATCAATGCAGTAACAGATGACAGTGGATTAGAGAAAAGTACAAGATCCGTAATATTGCAAGGTCGAAATAATTTCTCGCTTGCAACAATCATGACAGCCCGAAGATAACCTCGAGCACACCGATTTTATATTGGGTTGCCAGTGGAAATGGTTGTCGATAACTACACCTAGGTATTAATGTGAATTGATGCATTTTAGTGCATAATTATTTATCTTTATTTAAATGCTGTCTAGGTTTATTGGCATATGTCAGGAATGGATTATCATGTCCTTTGTTTTTTTCGCGTTGACGGTAAGTTTATTTGCCTTGAACCAATGTGATATATTTGCTGGTTCAGCATTTGTTTTGTTTCAATTTCTTGCATATTTTCCCCCGTAACAATGAAAGCTGCATCATGCGCGTACAATAGTTGCTCTGCAGATTTAATAACCATTGATAGATCATTTACATATATTATAAATAACAAAGGGCCCAGGGCATATCCCTGTGGGACCCTTGTGCTTATCGGTTTTTGCGAAGAAGTAATGCCACCTAGAGAAACAATTTGACTACGATGAGTGAAGTAGCTGGAAAACAATTCAAATCTTCCGTTTCTAAAGTCATACTTATTTTATTTTTTTAAGGATGCTGTGGTCGATAGTGTCGAATGCCTTCTGTAGGTCGAAAAATACAATAGAAACTAGTTTATGGATATTTAAAGATGTATTGACATTTTGTGTCAATGCTTGAACAGCAGTGGAAGTAGAATATCCCGCACGGAAACGATGCTGTTCCGGACATAAGATTTGATATTTTTCCAGGAATTTGTTGATTCGAGAAGAAAGTAGCTTTTCAAAGATGTTATTTATTATACTGAGAACTGATGTCGGGCGGTAACACGAAGGGTTGGAGCGATCACCGTTTTTAAATACGGGCAATACTTTGGCGACTTTTAGAGGATCAGAGTCGGACGAGGTTGCTAGGAAATGATTGAAAATGTGGCACAAGATGGGGCCTAATATGTCTATGTTATACATGATCAGATGGACTGTGATTCCATCCAGCCCTGGGGTTTCGTTATTACACAATTTTTTCAAGGTAGATAACAGCTCTCCTCATTCTTTGTCATGAGCAAAGAAGGTATTGGATATGAAGCTGGCTAAACACGTGTAATTATAGTTAGGATGTCTATATACCAAGGATGGGCCAATACTAGTTAAGTATGAATTGAAGCTTTCAGCAGTTTGTTTGTCTATTGTTGAAGGGAGAATACGATGCGCACTAGGATTTCCTACAACTCCTTGTATAATTTTCCATATTGTTTTTGTATCCCCATTCGCGCGTTGAATCAAGCTGGAGTAGTAGTTCTTCTTGCGTACGCGGATCATGGCGACAGATTCATTCCTTAACCTTTTATACTGCCCTAAGTAATAATGATTATGTTTATGCTGTTTGCATTTACTGTACCAGAAAAACACACTACACATTACTTTGGTGTTTTGGCTTTTATTTGTAGAATATGATTGCTGGGAATATTTCCTAAAAATGATCGTGGTGTCTTTGCTGCATTCCAAAGCCTCGGTAACACATATTCATAGGAGAAGTTTTATTTATTTGGAAATCATAAAATTGAAGCTGCTCCTGAGTTTCAGCGCTGTTTTTGGTTAAAAACGACGATGTTGGTTCTCTGATCCTTGGAGAAAACGTCGTCAATAAGCGGAATATTTTACTCTTTTGATTTAACGAAGACCAGTGCAACAAGGTGGTAAAAATGCTCTTAAATATTACAGTCATCGCGGATATCTCTGGTCAGAACCCTGTAAATAAAAAGTACGCTATTGTTGCAAAATTAGCATGTCTGCATGTTAGAACTACGCCATCTCGCTTTTGTGGAAAGGGGGTGGCGCTGTTGTATATAAAACAAGCTTGATTTATGTGGAACTGCTTTGCTGTAGAATTGGAGAAGGGTTTTCGGGATCCTGTCTCATCCTGAAAAGACGAACATGACGATAATTATGTATTAATGAATGAACAAAGTAGAAATTGTGAATGGCAAAATGAACTTTTATTACATGTGGCTGATGAAGAGCAATGTGGCGAACAGAAGAGTGCAACTGCAACAAGTCCATCGATCTAGCTTATGCAGCTGACAACGTCAAAATAAAGTTCGAGCTCGTAGGACATCGTAGATAAGATCGAGGTAGTAGACACGATAGCGTGTCTAATTCAGTGCAGCTGCACGTATTCATTGTAGATTTTGTCCTTTTGAACAGTCGTGGAAACTCTGCAATGAATTGCCAATACGGCCCACATTAGGAGACCTTTCCTCTGTGTTCTTCTGTCGGCAGCCTGGCCTCTGCACAAAATAGGAGAGAAATACCATTAGAAAAACGTAATACCTAGATTACCAAAGCCGCATTTTTCTTTATTTTTTGTGGTGTACATTTATTAATATTTCTTGCTTTAAAGAACAGATATGGTTGAGTTATCAAGGTTTGACTATTTTGACACATGTTTGGTTGGCTCAGGCACTTGGGCAACTGATCACGCATATGACTATGTAATTTCAATATCTAATTGCACGAATCAGCGGCGTTGCCAGCATTATCTCTTCGCGGGGGGGGAGGGTCCTTCATAAAAAAAACTTATAATGTATCTGGTGTATTTCTATTTCATATGTTTAGGTTTTTATACGACACTCCATGTATTCTTGCGTACATGCACGTTTCACAGAGCACAAACCTTAGCTTGATTCTCTACAGCTGGGTGCCGTTGTTAAATAGTATTGTGAGCTGCATAGACACTGCGTATCGAAGCTATGTTTCACACGTAGTAGCAATAACAGCGCAGTTATTGGGCCCAATTTCATTGTGGTTTGTTTTTCCTCAACTGCATCAAATGTGATCCGACCTAAACAGGAAAAAAAACAAACAAAAACAACACAAAAACAAGGGAACTTATCTTCTCGTTAATGCAGACAATCCTCTAACGAAGGTATGCTTCGCCATAAATTTCGGCTAGGATAGCAACGGTTCACCGGAGAGGAAACCGCTCTTGAGTATGGTGAATGCAGCGCATCGAAAGTTTGCTATTATATCTCTTCACCGCCTGTTTGTCATGCTTTCGTGCCACGCTTGAACTGATGTGGTGTACGAGCTTCATCAAAACACTTAAAAGCTCTGGCATCCGCAGTAAGTCTTGGAGCACTCGCACGACGAGTATACGCGCACCCGAACGAAAGTAATCCGCTGGTTCATGCACGCAACACAACACATCACGGCACTGGTGAGCGCTCCTTTTAACACCACGCCCGCCTGTCCCAGCTACCACAGTAGCCGTTGCGGAACCGTTCGAAGACAGCTCCGTAGTGAATGCATACCGTCACTGTCAAAAAATGTGGCATCCTAATTGATCGAGAGCAGCCTAGTTGATTGAGAAACGCCGTCAAAGCGAGACGGGCTCCGCCATGGACGCGATGTTGGCTCAGAAACTTCACTCAAGGGACGATTCAAGGTAGCTACATCGCTTCCTTGACAATATCAAGGAAACGCTCGAGATTTTCTCAAGTGAATGAGGCGTTTCAAGTGATAGGTGGTTTGTTAATGGGAAAACGCCTCTAGAGGAGCGTTTCGAGTGAAAGGTCAAGTCGAGTGGCGTTTGTGAATATGGTGGTAAGTTCAAGCAATAAAGCACAGCAAGAGCAACGAAATACAGTCCTCAGGTTCACGCATGAAATTGTTTGAGGCGCATTACATGGACAACTTCAGTTCGAGCACGGCGCCACTGCGAGTTAGTGTTCCCGTTCGGAACAACCTCGTAGTCCAGTGCTCCGAGACGTCCAACTACACCGTACGGCTCGAAGTACCGTCGCAGAAGTTCTAGATGCGGAAGCATCTTATACTCGCGCCTTGTAGTGCGCCGTCCGCGCCGTCCGCACCGCCTTAGTTGAGCTAATTCATTATGTCTGATACAATAATCACTCGTTCTCTGCTACTGCAATATTCACGCGTTCATCAAGTATAAGGTTATTTGTTGCACTTCAAAAGCATACATGTGTCCGAGTTAAAACGGTCAAAGTTTCACATTAAATGCACCAGGAAGGTAAAGTATTGGTACGGAAACCAGTAACACAAATATGAGCTTGTACGGTAAAGTTAGCTATTTAAAACCTACGCGAGCGTCGGTGCACACTGAACCATGCCTGTGTATTCAGGCATGTGTCTAACTCTGTTACCAGCCACTAAACTGTTTTAGCGGGACGGCTCATTGCTCTCCCATAGTTGAGTACGAAGTACTCAAAATCGTTTAACATATTAGATGCGGAAGCATCTTATACTCGCGCCTTGTAGTGCGCCGTCCGCGCCGTCCGCACCGCTTCTCGAACATTCGACAGCTGACGCGCGCGCATGCGCCGTCGCGCCGTCGCCCACCATCTGTGCCGCGCGCGCTTCTCCTTCGAGAACATTCGACAGCTGACAGCGCATGCGCCGTCGCGCCGTCGCCATCTGTGCCGCGCGCGCGCTTCTCCTTCGAGAACATTCGACAGCTGACAGCGCATGCACCGTCGCGCTGTATATATACTCAAGGTCGGTGCTCGCTCGCTCAGTTGCCGCTCGTCCGTTGGTTCGTCGCAATAAATAAAACACCGCCCTTTCGCAAACGTGCCGTACGTGTTCACTCATTTAACACCCTATTTCACAACCACGTTAACCAATTTAGCCATCGACCCAAGTAAGTCGCAATTTAACACCCGTTAACCAATTACATGCTTCCGCATCCTCCTCAGTGTTCCCCCGAGGGAAGCTGCGGGCATTTTTTCACTGAGTCCGCGTCGGCGTAAATGCGTCCATACCCAAGGACCAACACCGGGCTGGTGTTTCATGAAGCTTCGTCGAAGATTGTAACGGCGGTTGTTGGCCGCTTGCTGATTCTTGATGCGCAGGCGGGCCAGTCGATGAGCTTTTTCTGTGCACTGAAGGTATAGGGTGACGTCGCGGTTTCCTTCATCAGCGACGTTCGGCAGCATGGCATCGAGTGTCGTTGACAGGGTTCTTCCACGGACCAACTTGTGTGGCGTCATCTGCGTCGTTTTTTGTACGGCAGTGTTGTATGCGAAAGTTACGTACGTAAGGTTGGCATCCCATGTCTTGTGTTCAACGTCGACGTACATGGCCAGCATGTCGGCGACCGTCTTGTGTAGCCACTCGGTGTGACCATTTGTGTGTGGGTAGTAGGCGGTGGTGCGGCGATCGCTTGTCTGGCCATGTCTCAAGTTGCTTGAGTCAAATAAGCAGTAAAGGCAATACTTCTATCGCTTGATGACAACCTATCGGGCGCAATGACGATAGATGATATTCTCAACAAAGAACTTGGCTACCTCTTCAGCGCTACCTTTGGGTAGGACCTTTGTTTCGACGTAGTGGGTGAGGTAGTTAGTAGCTACGACGATCCATTTGTTTCCTGAATTGGACGTCGAGAACAGCCCCAGTAGGTCCATCCCGATTTGTTGGAACGGTAGGCGAGGTGGTTCCATCAGCTGAAGAAAACCTCCTGGCCTTGCAGGAAGTGTTTTGCGTCGCTGACAGTGTCGGCATGTCCTCACGTAACGAGCGCATCGCTGGTAAGGCGCGGCCAGTAGTATCTTTCTTGTATCCTCGCGAGCATGCGTGAACTACCAAAGTGTCTTGCCCATGCATCATCGTGCAGGGCCTGGAAGAGTTCTGGTCGTAAAGCTGAAGGAACACAAGAAGGTAGTTCGCTCGAAGCGGCGAGAAGTTCTTCTCTTGCAGAAGGCCATTTTGCGGTGAAAATGACGTAAGTGCCTGTTTGAATATTCTCGGAACAACGAAGGTCCTGCCCTCAAGGCATCTGATTAGGCCCCTAAGTTCCGGGTCAGCCCACTGGCGTTCAGCCTTGTCGTCAGCAGTTATCGTTCCCAAGAAGCAGTCATCTTTCAGGTCTTCGGGCGGTAGTGGGTTGACGTGGGCTCACGACAGGCAGTCGGCATCGGAATGTTTTCTGCTGGACTTGTCAACAATGGTAATGTACTCTTGAAGTCTCAGGCTCCATCACGCAAAGCAACCTGAAGGGTCCTTCAAGATAGCCAGCCAACACAAATCATGGTGGTCGCTCACAACTGTGAAGGGCCTGCCCTAGATGTAAGGACGAAACTTTTACACGTCTCCCAGTTGATGGCAAGGCACTCCTTTTATGTTGTGCAATAATTGCTTATAGCCTTGGATAGTGACCAGCTAGCGTACTTAATATTGTGAGGAAGAAGATAGACACACGCGGAAGCGCATTGCCATCGCCTGTCTCGCTCGGCTGTTCGCTCCTTGGCTACGCTTTGCCTACTGCCGCTGCTATCTTCCCGGTCGCTGTGTACCTCTATCAACCCCCGTAACAAGTGGTGGAGCTGCTGGGTAGCGACAACCTGAAACTTCGCAGCGGGAAACTCAAGCCAGCCTCTGCAATGCCGGATAAAGTACCAAATCAACCTCAGCAACCTGCTGTCCTGGTGCCCACATTGGTCTGCCCTGGCCCATCGCGTCGACGCGACCCACCTATCTTGAGTGGTACAGAAGAGGAAGAGGTTGAAGACTGGCTCGCCGAATACGAACGGGTAAGCGTGATCGACCGCTGGGATGACGCCGCAAAGCTCAACTACGTGTCAATTTATTAGAGTGGCATCGCCAGCGTGTCGCATCGAAACCACCTACATAACTTCCCGACGTGGGCTACTTTCAAAGCGCACGTGACGGAAGTATTCGGGCGCCCCTCTCTTCGCAAACTTCGAGCCGAGCAACGATTGCGTGGCCGCGCGCAGCAGAATGCTGAAACATTCCCCAGCTACATTGAAGACGTTGTCGACCTGTGTAACCGCATTGATGTCGCAATGGCCGATGCCGATAAGATCAGGCATATCTTCAAACGAATTGAAGACGACGCCTTTCAGATGCTGCTGGCAAAGAACCCGTCTAAAGTGTCTGAACTTGTAAGTCTTTGCCAAAGTTTTGATGAGCTGCGCAAACAACACACATCCACGCGCCACTCACCCACAGGCGACATCAATGTCGGAATCAGCTGTTGTTCCTGACAACTCATCGCTGCTGCTACAGATTAAGGATTTTGTTTGTGAAGAGGTCGCTCACCAGCTTTCGCTGATGCCGCTTGTTCACGACCAGTCGAATTCCCCGTTGGCGCCCCCTCTCCAAAGCATCATGAGGGACCAGGTTGCCTAAGAAGTCTCGCCTTCGCTCCATCAGGCTTCGGCTGCTGCTCCCCTGACGTACGTGGCAGTCGCTTCTAGGCCTGTGGTGAAAGGTCACAGCCCACGTAGTCCGCCTATTCGCCCGCTAGTATCGCCGCCCGCCAGCCCAGTCGTACAGTACTCACGAACCTACGACACTTGGCACACGCAAAACAACCGTCCTATTTGTTTTCATTGTGGCCTTGTTGGACATGTGGCCCTTTACTGTCGCTTTCGTGCACCACCTGCCCCCAACAGTGTGCGTCCACCATGGGTCCCGTATGCGCCACGTCAACCACGCCGCATTTATTCAGACTACTACGAATCTGACCCTCCCGGACCCCACCCTCCTCTCGCCTCTCGCCTTCTCCTCACCGCCGCTACCTTTCTCCGATGCACCGTCGACGGAGCCCTGTGCGCCTGGAAAACTAAGTAGCGCAGTTCAGGAGGTGAGAATCGCGGTTCCGGCAAAATGCATAAGGCCTCAAATTTCTCCCCGAAGCGTTATTGAAGTCGCTATAGAAGGAACATGGACGCTAGCCCTTGTCGATACCGGCGCTGCCCTTTCAGCGATTGATGCCCGAATTCGCCGCCATATCGGAAAAGTCCCGGCACCTGTTTCTGGATTATCTCTTCGTACAGCCAACACACAGCACGTAGAGCCATCCGGTGCCTGCAAAGCCCGTGTCGTCATTCAGGATGTTCTTTATGTGATCGAACTCATTGTGTTGCCATCTTGTTCTCACGACGTAATACTAGGGTAGTGTTTCCACTCTATACATCGTGCGATCATGAATTGCGCCCGCGCTAAACTTCAGTTCTTCCCACTTTAGACTGATGTCATCAATGACAAGAACACATGTCGCAAAATCACAGTTTGTAACGACACCGTTGTACCTGTCCAGTCTGCTGTTCTTGTCTCCATCTCCTGTGACTAAAAACGGCGGCTCAGTGCTTTTCGCATTGTCTGCACTTCTAGTTCACCGCCGATCACTGCCATTGCCATTTGCCATTCTCGAGTTCCATTTAGGCGCCTCTGTGATGTACATCACCAATCCATCGCTCGAACCAATCACTTTGCGCCGCTTGGAAACTCTTGGAAAAACCAAGCCGCTGGCGTCGTCTTTGATATTTGACACCATGGACGACCCCACTGATATGACCACCCTCAAGACATCAACTCCTCGGCCACTATCATGATCTTTCAAACCAACAATAGCCAGCGACCTTACGCTGACTCAACGAGACCAACTTTTTCACTTGCTCAACAATTTCTCTTCCTCTTTTGACTGCCAAGCAAGGGCACTCGGCGTACAACGACTGTTTCGCATACTATCGACACCGGAAGCCATGCGCCCATTCGACAGCGTTCCTGCCAAGTATCGGCGAGTGAAAGGCGCCTTATCGATGGTGAATGGCATGCTTAAGCGCAGTGTCATTCAACGTTCCAACGGTCCCTCGACTTCACCTGTCGTCCTTGTTCAGAAGAATGATGGCACATTATGATTTTGCGTCGATTATTGCCGGCTTAACAAGATTACCCAAAAGGATGTGTACCCATTGCCACAAATTGATGACGCACTCGGCTGCTTGCAAGGAATGGAGTTCTTTTGTTCCTTGGATCTCCACTCTGGCGACTGGCAAATGCCCATGACTAAGACTGACCGCTCGAAAACCACGTTTGTAACATCAGATGAATTGTACCAATTCACTGTAATGCCATTTGGTACCTGTAACGCACCCGACACATTTGAACGCATGATGGACGGAATGTTACGCGGCTTAAAGTGGCACACTTGCCTCTGCTATTTAGAATATATTGCCGTCTTCGCGCCAGAGTTCCTGATCCATTTACAACGGTTGCATTAAGTTTTGACTTGTGTCCAAAATGCTGGTCTCCAGCTGAACTTGAATAAGTGCCTATCCGCCGCTAGAAAACTAACTATACTAGGCCACGTCGTCTCCAAAGAAGGCATTCTTCCCGATCCTGGTAAACTTTGCGCCGTATCCGAGTTCCCGAAGACTACTAACCTGAAAGCACTGCACGCCTTCCTTGGCCTATGCTCCTATTTTCGGCACTTCGTTTGAAATTTCGCTACTGTCGTCGCACCTCTCAATGCACTCCTCCAAGGTGAAAACGAACTATCTTCCTGGTCAGAAGCTTGTGCGGACGTGTTTACGACATTTCAACGCCTGCTTACGTATCCACCAGTTTTGCGTCACTTCGCTCTGAGCGCACGTACAGAAATTCACACTGCCCCTCCGCGGTGGCCTAGTGGCTAAGGTACTCGGCTGCTGACCCGCAGGTCGCGGGTTCAAATCCCTGCTGTGGCGGCTACATTTCTGATGGAGGCGGAAATGTTGTAGACCCGTGTGCTCAGATTTCGGTGCACGTTAAAGAACCCCAGGTGGTGGAAATCTCCTGAGCCCTCCACTACGGCGTCTCTCATAATCATAAGGTGGTTTTGGGACGTTAAACCTCACATATCCATTAATCAATCAATCAATCAATCAATCAGAAATTCACACTGATGCTAGTGGTGAAGGCCTTGGTGCTGTGCTCGCACAACGTGGCGATGCCAATGCCGAATACGTGGTTTCATATACCAGTCGTGGACTCAGAAAAACCTGAGACCAATTGCACCATAACTGAAAAAGAGTGTGTGGCCATCATGTGGGCTGTACAGAAGTCTAGCTTCTATTTTTACGGTCGTCTCCTTCAATTCGTAACAGATCACCATGCTCTGTGTTGGTTGTCAAACATCAAGAACCCGTCAGGTCGCCTCGCTCGGTGAGCCCTCCGATTCCGGAATACGTCATTTGTGTCTTATATCGTTCTGGCCAACAACACTCTGATTCTGACGCCCTGTCATGCTTCCCGCTCATTTCAGACGCCAACGCATCTAGTCACAATCACAATATTTCGCCACTTGACATCTTGGACATGGCCTCGGAGCAACGAAATGACCCATGGATCGCCACAATTCTAAACTTTTTGTCAAGCTCCCTGACCACCCCAACCCCACGAACGCTACGCCGCCAGGTGCAGCATTACGCTATCCGCGATGGTATTTTATGCCGTCGTAACTACCACAACGATGGCTGCACAAGGTTATTGGTCGTGCCCTGCTATCTTCATTGCGATCTGTGCTCCGTTTTACACAGTGACCCTCAGTGTGGCCACGGTGGCATGTTCAAGACGTACACGCGCCTTCACCTACGCTATTAACGGCACGGAATGTACAGCTTCGTCTGCTAGTACGTCCACTCATGCCTCGCCTGCCAACGACGCAAACCAGTCTCGCACCTCTACACAGCATCTCTTCAGTCGCTTCCCTGCTATGCTCAGCCCACCTATTCGATCGCTTCGGCATTGACTTGTACTGGCCTCTCCCATGCACTGGCACTGGCAACCGCTGGGTGGTCGTCGCCATGGATCACTTGAAAAGGTACGCCGAAACCACTGCATTACCTATCGGAACTGCCAAAGTCCTTTCCTCGATTATTCTACGCAGCTTTGTTCTCCGCCATGGCTACCCTTGTGAGCTGCTTAGTGATCGGGGCCGTGTCTTTCTCTCAGACGTGGGGCAATCACTCCTATCCGAATGCAGAACTATTCACCGCACCACTACCGCATGTAACCCACAGGCAAACGGATTAACGAAACAATTTAACCGAACTCTGGGTGACATGTTGTCGATATACGTTGCATGATACCACTGCAATTGGGATCTTGTTCTTCCGTTTGCCACACTCGCCTACAACACCGACTCCCAAGCCACCACAGGATTCTCACTATTCTTCTTGCTATACGGCTGTGAACCCACTAGCACCATTGATATGATTCTACCATAACACCCAAACGTTGACGACTACCAGTCTGTACCTGCGGTGGCTCACCACGCCGAGAAATGCCGACAACTGGCCCGTTCTTTCACCTACGGCCAACAGTGTCGCCAAAAACAGTGTCACAGCTCTGACATCCCTCCTCACCCTTACACCGTCGACTGTATCATTTGGCTTTGGGTTCCGCCAGTTGCTGCTCCCGGCCTTTTGTCGAAGCTTCTTCCGAAGTATCATGGACCCTACCGCGTGGTTGCGCACACTACTTCCGTTATTTATGTGGTTGAACCCGTTAAGCCATCTTTCGACCTTCGTCGTCGGGGGCGAGAAACAGTCCACATTAACCGTCCCAAGCCGTATTATGACCCTTTGACCTCTCTCTAGGTCGCCATGATGGCTACCTCTGGATACTGGGGGTTATTTTGAGGAAGAAGATAGACACATGCGGAAGCGCATTGCCATCGCCTGTCTCGCTAGGCTGTTCGCTCCCTGGCTACGCTTTATCTGCTACCACTATCTTCCCGGTCACTGTGTACCTCAATAAACGCCCGTAACACTAATAACCTTTTTCAGTGCATTAGTCCTCTGCACAAGGACGCCATCGAGTCCTACAGTGCTTCGTCAGTGTGCACTTCTGTTTCAGCGTTTTCGTCAAAATGCGCGAGTATCTGAGGCATCTGCAGGCGTCGTTTTAGTTCGCCAAATGCTTCCTCCTGTGGGGTTTTCCACTTGAACTAGACGTCAGTCCTCGTAAAGTTAGTGAGGGACTCGACGATGCGGGCAAAATTTCTGATGAAGCGCCTGTAATAGGCGCACAGGCCGATAAATAGACACATGGCTTTTTCAGTGGGCGGCGGAAATGAAGCGATGGCGGTTGTCATCTGCGGACCGAGTCTTACTCCCGACTTGCTTATCACGTGGCCCGAGAACAAAAGATTTTCATACGCGAAGCGGCATTTTCCTGGCTTCAGGGTTAGTCCGGAATTCTTGATGGCTTGAAGCACAGTTTCAAGGTGCTGAAGATGCTCGTCGAAGCTTGAGGAAAAACACAACGTCGTGAAAGTAAACGATGCAAGTCTGCCACTTCAATACTGCCAGCACTGTGTCCATAACGCGTTGAAAAGTCGCAGGTGCCGTGCAAAGACCGAATGGCATAACCTTGAACTCGAAAAGCCATCTGGTGTTATAAATGCCGTTTTTTCTTGATCTCTCTCGTCGACTTCGATTTGCAAGTAGCCAGTCTGAAGGTCCATCGACACAAAGTACTTTGTTTTGTGGAGTCAATCAATGGCGTTGTCTATCCGTTGGAGAGGATAAACACCTTTTTTCTGCGATTTTGTTAAGGTGGCGATAATCGACGCGAAAACGTAGGATACCGTCCTTCTTTATTAACACCGCAGGTGACGCCCTTGGACTCTTAGACAAATGGATGATGTCGACGCGTAGCATTTCATCGACTTGTCTTTGAACGGCCTCACGTTCTCGCGTTGAAACTCTATAGGGACTCAGCCGTAGTGGTCTGGCGCTTTCCGTTGCTATTATGCGATGTTTCGCGACTGTGGTCTGGCGAATGTTCGACGACATCGAAAGACAGTCCTTGTATTGCAGGAGCAAGGATTTAGAGCTGTTCTTGCTTATGCTTTGGAAGGCTCAGATTGACGTCGAAAGCTTGAGGAGGAGCTTCAATCCACAGAGTAGGTTCAACGGAATCGACAAGGGCGAAGGCATTCGTGGCTTCCATAATTTCCTCGATGTAGCCGACCGTTGTACATTTGTTCACTTGCTTGTACTCATTGCTGAAATTTGAGAGCATAGCTGTGCTTTTCCTCCCGTAGCTCAGCGATTCCTCATGCAACAAAAATATTGCAGTTGAGCTATAGGTGCTGATTGCATTCAACGATGCCTTCAAAGTCTTCTGTTTTTGGGGTGCCGACGGAAATGATGACTCTTAAGCGAGGAGGGACGGTGACTTCTTCCACCATATTGACCATATTGACCATATGGGCTACATTGAGGTGACGGCGAGTTCTTGCAGGTTCATTATCACGTCGTCGTTGTCGGCAGAGAATTATCGGCAGTTCATCATGGAGCAAGCGCACTTCCATCGGTCACTACCCTTGGTTTTCCTCATACGGGCTAGGTGACCGGCCCCGGCTTGGGCCAGTATACTGACGACAATGCGGTGATAAGTAGCAGCCTGGTGAAGGTGAACGAAAAGATCCTCGGGGAGTCCTTTCCGTTCCGACGAGATAGTCGGTGATGTCATGTAGTCTCTCATCCCACTGTGGACACGGTGCGCCGATGGCGAAACCACGTAGTCGCATCTGGCGGTACTGGCAGCGGTGGTATGTATGCCCGGCTTCACCGCTGTGGTAGCACAGTGGGTGGTGGTCAGGGGAGCACCAGATGCCAGTCTTCCTAGGAGCGTAGCGCTGGCCTACGGGAGGCCGATAGGACGTCGATCATGGCAGCGGTGGCAGTGTCTGACGTTGGAAATGCAGCGTCCTGGCGTGGGCGGGGAGGAGCATTGTGGCGCACTGCAGCGGAGTACTCATAGCTTCCGACTCTGGCAGTGGTGCTTGGTGAATTCGAAGTGATTGTCGAACTTATTCTCGCACAATGTCGGCAATCGAATTTCCTTGCGACTCTGGTGTAGGTAATAGTTTACGCAGCTCTTCCCGCACAATCGCACGGATTGTCTCGTGCAAGTCATCGTTGCTGAGTGCATGGGCCTCGGAGTACTGTACTGCTCAAGAGCGGTGGTCAAGCTGCCTCGTGCGCATTTAGATGCCCTCTAGATTGTGGTGGCCTCAGTGAGGAATCCTTCGATCGTCTTTAACGGGTTGCGCACAGACCCCGCAAACAACTCTTGTTTAACACCTCGCATAAGAAATCGAACCTTCTTGTCCTCAGCAATGGCGGAATCAGCATGGCGGAAACACCGGGTCATTTCTTCGACGAAGATTCTGACGTTCTTGTTTTGGAGTTGCACATGCATCTTCAAGAAAGTCGCAGCACGTTCCTTGCAGACGATGCTCATGAACGTGCGGAGGAATGTCGTCCAAAAGATATCCCAGCTTCGCTGCATGGACTCCTGGTTCTCGAACCACGTCTTTGCGGTGTCTTCTAGGTACACGTGGCGTAGTTTTTCTCCAATGTTTCAGCTGTTCAAGAAGGCGACTCAGTCGTATCTCTCGCGCCAGGTTTCCGGGTCTTCATCAGGAGCTCCATGGAAGCTCGATGGCTCTCGGGTTGGGTGCATCCCAATAGCCGCAGGGAGTGGCGCAGTGTCAGTCATCGTTGCAGCAGTGGTCGTCATGGTGGACGTGCGAGTCTTGTCGGGTAAACGCCCGTACTTCAGATGTAGACCTTGTTACCTACGGCTAACTCGCTGGTCGGGGTTGGAGTCGGTGTCTTCTCTGCGACGTGGACTTGGTTTACGGCTGGTAGGGAGCGTGTTGCAGCTGGATCAGGAAGCACTTCCACCAGATGCCAGGGGCCCTGACAATGAAAAAAGGAGCCGACAGTAGGTCGAAAATTAAACTTTCTATTCAGGCCGAACTTGTGGCCAACAAAAAAAAAGAATGTTGCAGCGAGGCACTGGCTCTGATAGCGGCGGGCAGAGCGTCGATCAAATGAGAAGCGGTGAAGCGCGTCGGCATTTATACACTTGCCATCAAATCTTCTAACGTGATCGCTAGTGGCAACGTAGGTTTCAGAATAATCTGCACTGTTCACGATGTGAGCGTAATCCAAACACAACAATATACTACACCCTCGGACATCGTAGGCGTGAATCTAGTGTAACGTCGTAAATCTAGTGGAACCGGACGATAACAAAACTTGAGGAAAGGAACGTGGCAATATAATGTCGTATAATTTCACTGAAAATTAATCTTTTTACAGTGTCTTCAGTTTTGTTTGTGGTATTGTTAGTGACCGACGGAAGGCAGTGGTTATCTCTTGTCTGAAAAAAAAACATGCTTCTCACATTAACCAGGCCCTTGTTGTAGCACTGTAATACACGTAATCCATCAATGAAAACTTTCTAGTGAATTCTTATTTAGAATTTTTATATTTTTACTGGTTCAAAAACATGTGCGTACACGTGATAAACACAGTGTAGGGCAAAGCGCCGTCAGACACTAAGCTTTCCTGACTACTTACCGAATGTACCCCCTTTCAAGGTGAACCGAATGAGAGAAAAAAATCATATGCGTATAAGGTGTGAACAGTGGTACAGAACTAATCGCACAGATATGCGTGATTTCTACGATCTTTCTTTTTTGTATTATGCAGATGACAAAGATGTGAATAAGTAGTTCAGTCACGCTACAGCAGTGCGCAGCAGGCGGAAATCAAGCTAACCACGCACAAACAACATAGCAAAGGCGTGATTTATTGCGAAAGGGCTAAGAGAGTCACCCAGGGCAAGTATTCCTATTAAAGGCAGAATGTGCTTTACTTGCAGGTAATGTTAACTTTTCGAATCTGTTCTGCACCAATACAGTATAGAAGAGCGTCAATATTACGCCGTAAACAAAAATAATCTGAGATTGGAGTAAATGACTTGTCCTCTAGTGCATGCCCTTAGGGCGGTTTTAAAAACAGCGTCTTGTGGGAGTAAAAGATTTACTCCCCACAAAAAACGGCGGTTTTCGAATGAATTTAAGGGGGGATTTATAATTTACATGCATCGGGGATCTTTTTCACGTCAGTATTAGATTTTTTATTTGCATTCATAGGGGAATTTTTTTAGGTCAGTATGGGGTGAATTTCAACATAAGAAGAATGTTCACAGCGGTTTCGTGCGTAATTTCAATTAAACTACCTTCGATGCACCCAATATTGATACGCATACACAAACATGCCCACAAAGTTCTCGTAATAGGAAACATTCAGCCTTTCCACAGCTTGCCACTCGCGAGCACAACAACACTACTTTCGCCAGCTATATATAAGCACCGTATTTCGACCTCCTATACAGCTCTGGAGGGACGCTTTTTTAAAATACCTAATTAATGAATATTCACGGCGTAGGTTTAAATTTCAGGTGGCCTACTGGAAATAGTTCAATATAAACGCCTTTTATTTTAAAATTGCTAATACTGAGTCTTTTTTAATCACAGCGGGCTCCGATTATTCAGCCTCGAGACCTGAGGCCAGCGTTACACATGGCGACGATAGCGCGGCAGTGGTGGTGCTGGTGCAGGTTTACTGTTCGGTTGCAGCGCGGTTACGCCTCGTAATGCTTGCCATGCTTCGTTCAGTCGTTAGCTCCGGCTGCAAATGTGAAGGGTGGTATGTAAGTGGTAAGGGTACTGCATTCTTCCTGAGCAACCGTTTTCTTTTCTTCTTTCCATGAGGTCCTCTTGTCGGAAGTGGCGGCTACATACGCTTGTAAAGTTCGAAATTTTATTAGGCGAACAAGCGTCCCACCTGATCGCAGCAAGCCACCTTTCTCATGTACCTGCGGCAGCTGGTGAAATCATGGATCGAAAGCTCATTAGTGTTGTTCTTTCCACTCAATATGTACAACGGTGAGCCACAATACGACATACGAGGACAATGAGATCACGTGGTTGCGCAAAGCAGAAATAGAATATAAAACACGAATACTGTCAAGCTCAAGCACAATTTTTCGCACCGGCATCACGTTCAGATAGACTGCATTCAGGACACGTACCTGTTAAAGCATGCGAGAACCGAAAATGCACCAAAATTTTGACGTCAACGCGAATTCAGGAGCTTCGCAAGGAGCGTAGGCGTTCACTACCAGCTTCTGTCGGATTGGATTGGAGGAATTGATATGGCTGTACCCTTTAGATCGGGCAGTAGCTAACGCCACCAAGCCGCAATACTTAGTGAATTAAAAACTAGATTTATTGCTTTTTTTCTTTAAATAGTAACGTTTAGGACTGGTACTTTGCAGTGAAGGGTTCAATTTTTTTGAAGGGTTTAAGTCATAAATCAGATAACACCCTTCTAGTTATTTCTACCCGCTTAAAATCCATTTTGTGCTCCCTGCCCCTAAAACCCAAAGCTTTGAAAAACTCTGCGCCATCATTCTGAACTATAGTGTGAGCCCTTCACAAAACGTTATCAAGTGTTCGGCAGTTTTTTCCTCTTCTCCACACGCACTTGTGTCTACCCCTTCGTATTTAGTCCGATTTGTCTTGGTTCGCAATACTCCCGTCCTCGCCTCAAACAGTTGAGAACTAATTCGAGTATTATCATAGATCCTTTGCCTTCGGAATTCCCTGCTTAAAAGTTCGATAGATCTTTAGTGCGAACATCTTAATCATGCCAATTCTCAAAATGTCACTCTCAGCTTCCTTCACCTTCTTCTTAACCAATAATTTTTTATGGTTTGGCCCCGTGCTGTTTTTGAAGTATTTACCAGTCAATTTTCTGGTTCGCTTCCTCCATTTTGTATCGACATTCTTTATGTACAAGTAGCTGAAAACCTTCCTAGCCCAACGCTCCTCCTTCATTTCTCTAAATCGCTTCTCAAATTTTATCTTGCTGCTAGCTTCCCTGCCCTCAAATGATGTTCATCCCATATCACCTTGTACTACCTGATTTGGTGTATTCCCGTGAGCTCGTAAGACAAACCTACCTATTCCACGTTGCTGAATTTCTAATCTTGCTTGAAGTTCTGATCTTATGCACAAGACCGCATTGCCGAATGTAAGACCAGGAACCACGACCCCTTTCATATTCCTCTCACAACATCATACCTGTTGTAACTCAATAGTGCCCTATTTTTCATTACTGCTGCATTCCTGTTACCTTTAGTCGTTACGCATATTTCGTGTTCACTTAGGTACTGGGTCCCATTGACTATCCCCACTTCCACACATTTATATTTATCTGTTACCTCTAGCGTGATCTCCTGTATTCTAGACTCACTACCTTCAATGTCATTAAAAATTACGGCTGGTGATTTTTCCATAATGAATCTGAAATCTAACCTAGCTCCATGATTACCGCAGATATCTATCAATCTCTGTAAATCTTCCTTGTTGTCGGCCATTAGCACTATATCATCTGCGTACATCAATGCTGGTAGTGCCTGTTCAATGAGTATTCCTTGTTTGACGAAAAATAGGTTGAACCCAAATCCACTTCCCTCTAATTTGGCCTCTAACCTTTGTAGCTACATCATGAATAACAAGGGTGACAAAGGACGCCCCTGCCTAAGTCCTCGTTCTACCTCTGTGGGCTTTGATACCTGTTTTCCCAATTTATAACTACCTTGTTATTTTTATAGATATGCTTTCACAGATTAGTTACTCCATCTTCCAATTCTAGTGCGTCCAGTGTTCCCCACAAGTCCTCTTGAACCGCGCTCTCGTATGCTCCCTTGATATCTACAAATGCTAGCCACAGGGGCCTGTGTTCCTGTTCTGCTATTTTGATGCACTGCGTCAGTGAGAGGAGATTTTCTTCCAACCTAATGTTTCCGAAACTCATTCTGCAGTCCCCCAGCACCCACTTATCCTCTATCCATGTCCAGTCTTAACTTTATAGTCTTTTCTTTGAAAGCGGTGTACTCAAGTTATACATAAACATCAGATGACGCAAGTTGTTAGATCTGAAACCACTCTTAGGTTTACCAGTGTGCTCACGCCAAGAATTGGAGATAGACGAACTCATATTTCAACCGCCATGTCATCTGTTGTGTTTATAATTATAATATTCTTCGTGTGGCTCCGACCGACTTCTTGAATAACAAGAGAAGTTCAGCTTTAAAAGATGGAAGCCAGCTTCTGTTTGTAAAATGAATTCACGCTTACCGTCACGTTGACGTACACGTTGGCTACAGTCGTGGCCATGGTGTAGATGCATATTTTATTGTCCCTTGTCTTGAGGATGGCGTAAGGCTTCCATATTTGACAACATTGTTCATCAGGTATGAAGGTGTTCGCGTGATACGATCTCAAAAGCTAGACGGATACCATTCAGCTGACATGCTTCCACGCAGCAGGAGGTCGGTATCTGCTACGAGGTTACTCAACCTCCAATTTCACTATAAGCGCAGAGACGGTCTTTTAGCAAAAAAGCAGTCTTTTAGAGTCGATAAAAAGAGCTGATTCATGGTGAAGAAGAAAATACTACGAAAGTTTCAGTACTAAGCGACACAATTAGCCGAACTCACAAAACTGACGTCTACAATGCAAAAGCGAGGTAATCTGGAAGTGCGGGCACGTATCTAGCGTCCAAATTTCGCGGCAGGTGAGTGCTTGATGACGAGCATTGAGGAATGACAACGTAACAGACTTTTTCTCAGTGATATGTAATTTACAACGACTTTAAACCCACAGTTTCGGTGTCGTCCTTGGAAGTGCGCTGTTCCCACACGTGAGAACCATTTCAACCTGCCATTTTGCCGTACATGATGCTATCTGAGTAGTGGTCTTCTCAGCGATCAGTCATTTGTGATATGTAAATGTGGTCTTCTATCGAGGTCTTCTATCATCATTTCACGTTGCCCGAATGAAATGTTCCCTGGATGTATGGCTGACCAGCTTAGCTGTCTGCTGCAACTTAAGTGTTGCGCTGCCAAGCGCGTTGATATAGGCTCAATCCTCGGTGAGGAGGAAGAAAACAGTTTGGTGTAAGCGTTCGTAGTGCAGTAGAAAGACTCCATTCATGACTGAAAGAATGAATGTAGAAAAGTGTTACGTCAGGCACAAAGACGCACCGCTTCATTTCTCTCCAATTTGCTTATATGAAAATGGCTCCAGTATGTTTCCTGTGTAGTCCTCCATTTATGGCTGGTTCTTAGAAATTTTTTTCGAAAAATATTTGACATGCCAAGTAAGTATCTGTTTTCAATTCTTCCATTTATTTACACGAAATTATCTGGGACTCGTTCTTGAATATTTTTGGATATTCGTATGCCCGTAGTCAGCAAAAAGTTGAAGCTGAAAACATTCCATGACGTTAGTGGGAGAGTATATTGGTCGCTGCGTATCTTTTCGCAAGTGTCAAGTAACGACTGTTGACCCGGAGTTAGCGTCCACTGTGCCAGGTTTCTATGTTATTGAAGCATTGCCCTTTCTGCTATTGTTCATTTACGTCGAACCGCATGCTGCATAGGCATATGGCCCGACGTAAGTACGCATAGCAATCTCGGATTCAGACGTGACATCATTATTTATTGTACAGCGAAGGGTATGAGCAAGTGTTAGAGATAAACACGTCAAGCCGCCACGAATACGGCTGGTAAAGGTACTGATGCCACAACTGCAACTATTCAAACCAACGCCGCACCTTTATGAAACGAACTGAAGATGCTGAGAACCACTGTAAGTGCGTCACTTAGCCTTAAATTTCGGCGCATCTCACTACTCAGACAGCATACACAAAACAAAGAGGAAGCCCTTCCTCTAGGCGCAGCTTTATTTCAGAAATATTTTGACGTTCCCCATGTGATCAAGTTAACGCCAACCCTTACTACAAAGATTGCCTTTGAATGAGTGATAGAGGTGGAGCTTATAACGATTGATCCTAGCTTAGATATTATCATTATCAGCCTGACTACGCCGACTACAGGGCAAACGCCTCTCACATAATAAGCCAGTCAACCCACTCTTGTGCTTTCCACTGCCAAGATATACTGCCGAACGTTTTTATCCATCAGCCCACCTAATTTTCTGTCTTTCCTCCTGGCGTTTAACTTCCCTGGGAATCTAGTCCTTCCCCTAATGACCAGTCGTTGTCTTGTATACGTGCTACGTGCCACACCCATGTCAATTTCTTCTTGATTTCAAATGGTATTCTTAACCCCGGTTTGTTCCCTGACACACTGAGCTCTCTTGTTTTCTCGTAGGGTTTCACCCATCATTTTCTTTTCATCGCGAATGGCATCATTATCAATTCAAGCTGAACCCTCTTTGTAAGTCTCCAAGTTTCTTCTCGATAAGTAAATACCGACGAGATGCAGTTGTTATATACCATCCTCTTGAGGGTTAATGGGAGATTGCAAATAATGATTTGGGAATTCTTGACGAATGCGATCTACCTAATCCTTATATTTCTAGTTATTTCACTCCCATTGTTCGGCTCCTCAGTTACTACCTGTTATGAGTAGACATATTCCTTTACAACTTCCAGCGTCTCTCCAATTATGGAAAAGTGCTGTTTTCGACCGAGACTGCTGCACGTTACTTTAGTTTTGTGCATATTATTTTCCGATTTATTATTTCGCTTTTCGTGTATAGTTCAGTGATCATGAGCTATGATTCGTCCCCTGTTTTATTCATCAAGGCAATGTCATCAACGAATTGAAAGCTACTAAGATACTCTACATTACCTGTTATCCCTAACTCTCCCCGATGTAGGGTCTTGAAAACCTCCTGTTAACAGCTGGTGAATAGCATTGTAGAGGTCGTGTTTCCCTGCCTTACACCTTTCTTTATTGGGACACTGTCACTTTTATTATGAAGAACTGTGGTGGCTGCCGATGGATTGTGCATTTCTTCTAGCATGTTTATGCTGGCTTCTTCTATGTCCTGATTTCATAGTGCCAGCATTACTGCTGATGTGTCGACTGAGTCATACTCCTTCTAGTAATATATGAAAGCTATGTATTGGGGCTGCTTGCATTACGCACGTTTCTCTGTTACCTGCTTTATTTAGTTGTTTATTTATTTATTATAAAGAACTGCAGCCCAATTCACGGCTATTACGGGAGTAGGGCACACAACCACATCAGCAAAAAATAAGAACAATGTCATAAGAATTGCTTTACGGGAAAGTATTGTCACCTCCTAAACACAACCGGGTATAGAATGAGGGAAAATATTTACGTCACTCAAATGACTGTAAAAATCTGATATATTCCTTTCATGAACAGCACCAGGTATATTGTGCCAGTGAACCATTGTTCCTGAAAAAACTGTACTTAAACAAGCTTTAGTACGTGCAAGAAATGGCATAATATTGAGATCGTGACCTGTTGAGGATGAGACGTTATCACGCCTAGTACACATTGGTAATAACTTCAAAGATTTCATTGCGGATGAGAGAGAAAAATTTTGGTCATTGCGATGAAATTCGAGACTAACAGGTTTTCATTGTACAGATTCCATTTTATCTACATCACACAATTTGTATGGCCTACGCTCGAAGCGTAAAAAGGACGAATCAGGGTTTTGTACATTAGTGATTTGGTGGATTTCGGAATTTTAGCTTACGTACGCCTTAAGTAACCTAACTTTTTAGTGCATTAGATGAAGTGTAACCTATGTGGTGTGAAGAATGTATGTTGTGAGTGAACATAGCACCAATCTACTTTAATGTCTGTGCGCGGAAAATTCGATGTTGTTCAGAGAGTATGCATGGTGCGATGATAAATGGCTGTTCGTGAATGACAAACTTACAGTTTTTCGGAAGTTTATGCGCATCTGCAAATCCGAGCACCATGAACGAAAATGCGAGGAAGAATCCTGAAATATGATGTGATCATTGGGAGAAGTGATCGCCTCATAAAGTGCTTAGTCATCGGCGTAGAGACAAACTTGGGACCCAATATTGCTGGGAAGATGATTTCTAACTAATAAAATTACCAGAGGACCAAAACGGAGACCTGTGGGACACCAATTGTAACTTCAACAGCTGAGAATGGCTTGAAATAAATGAGACGAATTGAGAGCTTGAGTTTAGAAAGCTTCCTGTCCAGTCGACCTATTGCGGAGTATTTAAAATTACCTCTAGTTTCTTGGAAGCTTGCTGTGAATAAGGGCGTCGAACGCCTTTGCAAATTGTATAACTAAGGCATCGATTTATAACCAATGTCTAAATTACTCATAATATCATGTGAAAATTTCACCAGCTGCGTTATTCTGCTGAAGCCATGACGAAAGCCGTGCTGTATGCTGGTCAAAAGGTTATTCGCTTCAAGAACCTCAGTTATGTCTTTATGAATGATGTGTTCAAGCAGCTTTCCGGATTCCGAAGTGAGTCGTTTGGGTCTATAATTAGCGAGGAGCTGTCTGTCTTCTGACTTAAAAGGTGAAGTGAAGAGTGACCTGAGCGACATTGCTGTGCGCCTCAGTGGCATCGCCTTCGGCAGGAGCTCGTGGTTGCTGTGCTTGAACGTGTGCTGCTGGCTGCTTCTCGTTCTTCGTTCTGCTTGGCAAATTGCATATATACCGTTAACAGTATGAATGTGGTCTATAGTGGTGTATCCTGCATGAAATCCTGCTTCATCTTTTGGTTGATTTACCTCTAATATAACATATTGCTATAAGCTATTAATTATAAAATAGTTTGTAAATAAAAAAACAATGAGATGATTGGCCTGTAAGTTTTCAATCCTTTCACGTTTCCTTTCTTGTGGATTGAAATTGTGTTGGCGTTCTTCCAAGCCACTTTGTACATAAGGTGGCCAAATTTCTAACACAATTTCTCCGCCATCTTTCAGCAGGTCTTTTGTTACCTCATCCTCATACGGGGCTTTGTCTTTTTGAATTCCTTCATGGGTTTTCCTAACTTCCCGTGTTGTTTCTTGAAGAACATTGAATTCCTGAGCCCCAAGTGTTTATGATCAGTGAGAGGGCATGTATAGCACAGCCTTCGTTACAGTACTGCTGAGAGGACGTGCACAAGCAATTATTGTTAATTTGTCCCACCAACGTTTAAAGACCGTAAACACCTTATGTACAGCCTTACGAAAATCCTATATATCGACTTATATAAAACATCCTCATGTAAGGCTACATCAGGAATTGCGCATATAAGGCTTTATATAGAATCCCTCTATCTGAGCCTTATATACCTGATTTGCCCGACTCCTGATGTAGCGATACATGGGCATTATACAACCTTTTATGCCTTATCTCTTATATACCAATTTATGGGTGTTGCTGTATATCACCATATAGACAACCATATATATATATATATATATATATATATATATATATATATATATATATATATATATATATATAGTTTGTAACGAGAGCAGTGGACATGGAGCTCGAGTATAGAAAAGGAAGAAGACTTGCTCTGATCGCAGGCTTCCGTTCAGTTAGCCCTTGCACTAAATAAAGCTCTCGTTTGCCGAGTCAACTCCTGCTTGTTCAACAACCCGTTTCAAGTGGTGGAGGTGCTGGGTACATCTGGTCCTCACCATGGAGCTTCGCAGCCGCACACTCCAACGACCTCCTACTGATCCGAGGCCATCTCAAGCCGCTACTCCAGATCTCGCACGAGTGCCTGTCTTCTGCGCTGGTGCTCTCCGGCAGCGCGACCCCCCACCCCCCATATTTGGTCGCACAGAGGACCAAGATGTGGACAACTGGATTGCCGATTAAGAACTGGTGAGCGCATACAATAAGTGTAATGCAGCCGATAAACTCACAAATGTAAGTTTTTGCCTGACCGACGTGGCAAAACTCTGGTACGAAAATCATCAAAGTGATTTCAGTACCTGGTCGGAATTGGCAAAAACCCTCGCGGAAGTCTTTGGCCGTCCCTGCTGTCCGCCGCCTTCGTGCTGAACACTGCTTGCGGGGCAGAGTACAGAGAGCAGATGAAACTTTCACGAGCTACATCGAAGATGTGCTATTTCTCTGCAAGCTCGTCGATTCGACTCTGGACGAGGCAGGCAAGATCAAGAACATCATGAAAGAAATCGACGACGGTGCATTCCAAATGCTGGCTGCGAAGAGTCCCCAGATGGTCGCCGAGGTGATTCAGCTCTGCCAAAGCTATGATAAGCTGCTTAAGCAGCGTGCTTCTACACGTTGCGCTGCTCAAGACACCACGAACATCTCCTCCCTCGACTATCGCCATGACACCGCCGACCACTCTGCGTTGATGCCACTCATAAAGCAATTCATACGCAAAGAGGTCGCCCAGCAGATATCTATAATCACAAGAACTACCGACCCGATGGCACCCTTGTCGCCTTCGCTTCGCCAGGTCATTCAATCGCAAGTTGCCGTAGCATTGCCGCCAGCTCAGGCTCCACCAACTGTTGCCGCACCACTAACGTATGCAGCCGCAGTTGCTCGGCCACGTGCGCCAGCGTCTCCGGCCATCTACAAATCTACTCGCGACGTTTATTCGTCGACGCCACCTTCCCGCTCGCTGACCGTCCCGTCTGCGGCTGTATACGAAACAGGTCAGAACGTTTATATGATACCGCCACCTGCACGACCATTTACGGTACCTTATTCAGCTAACAGTGCCCCTACCGTCAGCCAATGGAGCACTCCGGATAATCGGCCGATATGTTTAGCTCGTCACTGCCGTTGTCGCAGCTTCCCTTCTCACGACATTGCAGGGGCCTCACATTACATGCCCACCATGCCAACTCAGCCGCGATATCCCGTTCCTGCCGATCCACCTCTAGACGTACGTCCCGGTCGCCGACCATCCGGCGCAAGCCGTTCACCTTCTCCTCGTCGTCGATCTATTTCTCCAATGTTACGTCGCAACAGCCCACCGCGAGGAGAAATCTGACGGGCGCAGTTCCGGAGGCAAGAACTGCGTTGGCAGCGAAAATTTCAAGACCTAACTGCTGTTCGCCGAACGAAATCGAACTCTATATTGATGGAATTAGGGTGCACGGAATTGTTGACACAGGAGCTGCCGTATCTGTAATTAGCGAGAAACTGTGCCGAAACTTGAAGAAAGTGACCACGCAACTTACGAACTATCTTTGCAGACAGTTACGTCCCATCATATTCAGCCTTCAGATTGTGCACTGCACGAGTCGTCATTCAAGGTGCGATGTACGTCGTCACATTTGTAGTTTTATTCCGTTCTTCGCATGATGTTATCCTTGGGTGGGACTTTCTTTCGTCAAATTCTGCTTTGGTCGACTGTGCTCGTTTCGAACTCGCGTTATCTGTGCCATGCTATGACCCCGACGATGGCGCTTCGTGTACAGTGTTTGCTGCTTCTGACGTTGACATTGCGCCTTTCTCAGCTGTTGTTGTCTCGGTGTCGTGTGCCTCCCCTCCGAAATCGCCTGTTTTGTTTATGCCATCGGTCCCATCAGCGTGCCGTCGAATTATCATGCTTCCGTTTGCAGTCGTCATTTTTCGCAATGGTCACGCTGCCATTTATGTGTGCAATTCCTCGGACACCCCGTCATCCCTACTACGAGGAGAATGCCTAGGATGCTACGAATCTTACGAGTGCACTCCTCCGGCTACTGTACCCGATTCAACGGTTTCGCTCCCAATTTGTGCTGTCACTCCTACCGACGCGCCTAATGATGTTCTGGACGTATTCTCGGATGCCATCGACTCTGAGCTCGCACCAACTCAGCGCGAGGAGATTATAAATCTCCTACTCCGCTTTCTCTCTTCATTCGATCGTGGCCAGTCAGGCTTAGGCCGAACCTCTGCGGTCGTTCACCGTATTGACACCGGTCAACAAGCCCCGCTAAGACAGCGTCCGTACCGTGTGTCATCTGCTGAACGCCGTGTCATCGACGAACAAGTGGACGACATGTTGAAACGTGGCATCATCGAGCCCTCCAACAGTCCCTGGGCTTCACCGGTTGTTCTAGTCTAGAAAAAAGACGGATCCATCCGGTTCTGCGTTGACTACCACCGACTCAACAAGATAAGGCTCAAAGACGTATACCGCCTGACGCGCACCGATGATGCTTTGGACTGCCTACAAGGAGCAGAGTTCTTTTCTTCGTTATACTTACGCTCCGGCCACTGGCAGGTGCCCATGGCAGAGGGTGACCGCCCGAAGACAGCCTTTGTAACACTGGATGGACTATATGAGTTCACCGTTATGCCCTTTAGTCTCTGCAATGCGCCTGCCACTTTCGAAAGGATGATGGATACCGTCTTGCGAGGTCTGAAATGGGAAACGTTCCTCTGTTATTTGGACGACATTTTAGTATTTTCAAGCAACTTCGCGACCCACTTTAGTTGCCTCGAGCAAGTTCTTACGTGCCTTTCCACGGCGAGACTTCAACTTAACTTGAAGAAATGCCACATCAGCGCTCGCAAGCTTGTAATTCTCGGCCATGTGGTTTCTAAAGACGGCATTCTCCCGGACCCTACAAAACTTAATGCAGTTGCGGCGTTCCCAAAGCCAACCACCATCAAAGAGCTTTGAAGCTTCATCAGCCTATGTTCTTACTTCCGGCGCTACGTCTTCAATTTCGCCTGCATTATCGCCCCCTTGACCAATCTTCTTGCCGGAAGTTCTGATTTGTCAGCGTGGTCGAAGGCGTGTAATGATGCATTTCAGGAACTCCGACGGCTCCTCACCACGCCTCTCATGCTCCGACATTTCGATCCGTCTGCTCCAACGAAGCTTCATACGGACGCTAGTGGTGTCGGGCTAGGGGCCATACTGGCCCAACGCAAGGATGGTTTTGACGAGTACGTCGTTGCCTATGCCAGCCGCACCCTCAGTAAAGCCGAGAAGAATTACAGTGTAACTGAAAAGGAGTGCCTTGCCATTATACGGGCAATCGGAAAATTTTGGCCTTATTTATATGGACGTCCGTTTGATATTGTAACAGACCACCATGCGCTTTGCTGGTTATCTTCACTAAAAGATCCTAATGGTCGGCTCGCTCATTGGGCATAGCGGTTAGAGGAGTTCGATATCCGTGTAATCTACCGTTCTGGCCGGAAGCATTCCGACGCCGATGCAATGTCACGTTCGCCATTGGCTTCAGAGCCTGTCGGGTCGCCTATCTCCACCAGTGCTGCCTTGGCCATCAGCATTCAGGACATGCCTTCCGAGCAACGCAAAGAAGCTTGGATTTCTTCTCTTTCGGACTTTCTCTCAAACCGGACGCCCGCTCCAGTTTCCAGGACGCTTCGCCGTCAAGCAGGACACTTCGCTATTCGGGATAACCTGCTTTACCGCCTGAAACTACAGCTCGATCGTCCGTAAGTGGTTGCTCCTCATCCCCCGACATCTGCTCTCTCACATCTGTGCCACGTTCCACGATGATCCGCAATGTGGCCACACTGGTGTGTTAAAAACATACACTCGCTTGCAGCTGCGGTACTACTGGCGCGGTGTGTACCGTTTCGTTCGCCGTTACGTAAGGTCTTGCCTTACGTGCCAGCGACGCAAAATGCCCACTCAACAGGCAACAGGTTCCTTGCAGCCGTTGCCATGTCCAGCATGAGCTTTCGATCGTGTCGGAATTGACCTTTACGATCCGCTTCCCTATACTTCGAGTAGCAACCGCTGGGTCATTGTCTCTATCGACCACCTAACGCGGTACGCTGAAACAGCTGCATTACCTTCTGCTACCGCAAAAGACGTTGCATGTTTTATACTGCAAAACCTGGTTTTAAGGCATGGAGAACCTCGGGAGTTACTAAGCGACCGCGGCCGAGTTTTTCTCTCCGATGCCATCAAAGCGTTGTTGAGCGAGTGTCGCATCATACACCGCACTGCCACAGCCTATCACCCGCAAACTAATGGGATGACAGAGCGTTTTAATCGTACACTTGGGGATATGCTGGCCAAGTACGCTTCATCCAACCAGTGAAATTGGGATAGCATACTGCCTTTTGTGACATATGCTTACAACACTGCAACGCAAAGCTCCACTGGATTTTCGCCTTTCTTCCTTCTTTATGGACGCGAGCCATCATCAACAATGGATACCATTCTTCCTTATCGACCGGACCCTTCAATGATGACTACCGTTTCTCGAACAGCAGCACACGCTGAAGAATGTCGGAAGCTTGCTCGTGCGTTCACGTCACATGACCAGACGCGCCAAAAACATCGCCACGACGCGTCAACTACGCCTATGAGCTTTGCTCCGAACTCACTGGTGTGGTTATGGATTCCTTCTACTCCTCCAGGACTCTCCCACAAGCTTTTGTCCAGGTACCATGGCCCTTATCGAGTTGTACGCCAAACATCCCCTGTCAACTACCTTGTCGAGCCGCTGGATGCATCTCCGGACAAGCGCCGTCGGGGACAAGAAATCGTACACATCTCTCGACTCAAGCCATACCATGACCCTTCTGTGTACACCTGTCCTTAGGTCGCCAGGATGGCTCCCTCATCGCCCGGGGTTGATTGTAACGATGGCAGTGGGCATGGAGTTCGAGTATAGAAAAGGAAGAAGACTTGCTGTGATCGCAGCCTTGCGTTCAGTTAGCCATTGCGCTAAATAATGCTCTCGTTCGCCGAGTCAACTCCTGCTTGTTCAACAACCCGTTTCATTATATATATATATATTTATATATATATATATATATATATATATATATATATATATATATATATATATATATATATATATATATATATATATATATATTGTGGTAAAGCCTTTGAACATTGGGTCGTCCTCTTCAGTGCCTTCTAGTGGGCCGCCCTTTTAATAAGAAGAAGAGCAGCTCGTGCAGAGAGTCGATCCCCGCATTGAATGTCGCTGTCGTGAACCATCGCTCAGTGTCCGCCAATAAACCGCTTAACAATTTGGTGGAGAGTGCTGAGAGTTCTGTCCCCTTCAAACACCTTCGGTTCGCATTCGATGCCCTTGGAGCTTCGATCCCGTACCGTGCCTCCAACCATGTACCAAGACGCCGCCCAGCAAACGCTTCCTCCTACGCCGACGCCATGTCCCGGTGTTCCCCGCATCCACGACCCTTCTGTCTTCACTGGAGCGGATGGCACCGACGTCGAGGACTGGCTGGCCATGTACGAACGCATGAGCGTCCCCAACCATTGGGACGAGGCAGGTAAACTCGGCAACCTGGTTTTCTATCTCGCGGGTGTGGCCGGCATGTGGTACAACAACCACGCATCTGCTTTCCCGACATGGTCCGCTTTTAAAACCGCTGTCGTCGACGTGTTCGGCCACCCGGCCGTTCGTGAGCTGCAAGCTGAACAGCGTTTACGTGAACGAGCCCAGCAGACCGGCGAGTCCTTCACAAGTTATATCGAGGACATCCTTGACTTGTGCAAAAAAGTCGACCTGAACATGTCAGAGGCTGACAAAATCACGCATGTTCTAAAAGGCATCGCCAACGATGCCTTCACCATGTTCCTGGCAAAGAACCCCCGCACTGTGGCAGTAGTCATCATGTTATGCCAACGTTACGACGAGCTGCGGCGGGAGCGCTTGATGACCCGTCGACCGCCACCACGTGATGCTGATCTCTCAGCCTTGTCAGCAGTTCCTGACCACGCAACCTTGCTCGCCGAAATCAAGTCGTTCGTGCGTGAGGAAGTTGCCCGCCAGGTCTCTCTACTGGCTTTTGCTTCCCCACAACATGCTCAACAGCCATCAAGTACACTTCTACCTCCGCTCCGCCGAGCCATTCAGCAGGAAATCGCGGAGGTCGTCCCTGAATACCACCAGCCGATTCCTGCATCTGTGCCACTCAGCTACGCCCAAGTTGTTGCCAGGCCGCCCCCACCGATTTCTGTCACTGTTCCCCTAAATTACACCGAAACCGTCGCGAGGCCCCAGACCTTCGGAGAAACTGTCTCGCCTACATACGCCGGCGTCACCCACGTGCCCCGAGTGCCGCCTACCATGCACTCATATCAGCAGCCGGCTCGCCAATCACGTCCTGCGACATGGATGCAACCCGCAAACCAATGGCGCACTGCTGACAATCGCCCCATCTGCTTTGCTTGTGGTTGCGTCGGTCATGTAGCACGCTATTGCAATCGTGTGCAGCAACCACAGATCGCCTCCAACTTTCCCAGCCATTCAAGCCGCTCTTATGACCAACTGCCGCCTATGTCACCGTCGTCCCGCCCCGTTCCGTCTACCCGCCGTTCACCATCTCCACGACGTCGCTCACTGTCGCCAATGCGGCCACGTACACTCGAGGGCGACCAGCAAAACTAGTCGTCGCAGTCCACGAGGCAAGGGCTGCGACGCTGTCGAACTGCGGAAGCCTTCAGGAAAGCCCGTCGAACGTGATAGACGTGCTTGTGGATGGCGTTCGTGCATCTGCCTTTGTAGATACTGGAGCCGCCGTATCCGTGATGGACGAAAAACTTAGCCGACTACTGCGCAAAGTGACCACGCCGCTTTGCGGACTCTCCCTCCGTACAGCCAGCGCCCAAAGCATTCACCCTACAGCGATGTGCACAGCCCGCCTTATGATTCAGGACGTGATGTATGCGGTCGAATTCATCATAATTTCTTCATGCTCTCACGACATCATCCTAGGATGGGATTTTCTCTTCCGTCATGACGCCGTCATTCATTGCGCACCAGCAGAAATAGAACTCACGCCATTCTCTTCTTTGACGCCGGCCGACAGTCCATCCGCTGCAAGCAAGTTACTCGTCAGAGACGACACTCAAGTGCCTGCAAACTCGTCCGTTGCGGTGTCGCCTTACTGCGCAAGCCTTTCTGACACCGCTGCACTCCTCTCGCCATCTAATCGTGTTTTCATAAGAAAAAGCTTGCTGGTTCCTTTCGCGACCGTGCAACTCACTCACGGCAGCACCACTATTTTCGTTGTTAACTCATCTCCGTACAGTGTTACGTTGGTGCGAGGGAAATGTCTCGGCAGCGCGGAACCCATCGAAGACGCGCAAGTTATGGATCAACCCGATGACATGCACTGCTCAAGTTCCTGTACGCTTGGTGCTGTTTCAACATCTGCTTCATCATCCGATGATATATTCGGTCCCTGCATACCCGACGACCTTACGCAGGGCCAGCGTTCCCAGCTTTTGGGCCTGTTGGAAGAATTCCGCTCTTCTTTCGATGTCGGTCAACCTTCTCTCGGCCGCACGTTCGCCGTTACGCATCGCATCGACACAGGCGCACAGCCACCGCTGCGGCAACGTCCATATCGCGTATCTCCCACAGAACGCCGTGTAATAAACGAGCAAGTCGACGACATGCTTCGCCGCGATGTTATTCGCCCCTCTAGCAGCCCCTGGGCATCTCCTGTCGTTCTCGTCACGAAGAAGGACGGTTCTGTGCGGTTCTGTGTGGACTACCGACGCCTCAACAAGATCACTCGTAAGGACGTGTATCCACTACCGCGGGTAGATGACGCGATTGACAGCCTGCAAGGAGCAGAATTCTTTTCATCCCTTGATTTGCGCTCAGGGTACTGGCAAGTACCTATGGCTGAGGACGCTCGACCAAAGACCGCTTTTGTCACCCCCGACGGCTTGTACGAGTTCAACGTTATGCCGTTTGGGCTGTGCAATGCGCCCGCCACCTTTGAGCGCATGATGGATACAGTTCTGCGTGACCTGAAATGGCACACGTGCCTGTGCTACCGCGATGACATCGTCGTTTTCGCTCCTGACTTCTCGACGCATCTTCAACGCCTTCGGCATGTTTTAACGCGTCTGAGCAACGCCAGTCTGCAACTGAACCTAAAGAAGCGCCAATTTGCAGCTCGGCAGCTAACAATACTCGGCTACGTCGTGTCCAAGGACGAAATTATCCCTGATTCAGCCAAGCTTCGGGCTGTGACCGAGTTCCCTAAGCCGACATCCGTCAAGGAACTGCGCAGTTTCATAGGACTGTGTTCCTACTTTCGGCGCTTCATTAGAAACTTCGCGACTATCATATCGCCGCTGACGGAGCTTCTCGGAAGTAACGGGCCTCTCTATTCGTGGTCATCACAGTGCGACGACGCTTTCAGAACACTTCGTCGTTTGTTGACGTCACCTCCCATACTCCGCCACTACGACCCTACGGCCCCTACAGAGGTACACACGGATGCCAGCGGTGTTGTCCTTGGCGCTGTCCTTGCGCAGCGCAAACCAGGGTTCCCGGAATATGTCGTGGCGTACGCGAGCCGTACGCTTACTAAAGCCGAGACTAATTACACAGTCACCGAGAAAGAATGTTTGGCAATCGTCTGGGCCCTTGCAAAGTTCCGACCTTATTTGTATGGTCGCCCATTTGATGTCGTCGCCGACCATCACGTACTATGCTGGTTGTCGTCATTGAAAGATCCCTCAGGCCGTCTCGCCCGGTGGGCACTTCGCCTGCAAGACTATGACATCCGCGTGCTGTACCGCAATGGAAGGCAACATGCTGACGCCGACGCCCTGTCGCGCTCTCCCTTGCCTGACGACAATGCCAACAACTCAGTGTCTCACCTTGCCATTTCTTCGATTAGCATTCATGCCATTGCTACTGAACAGCGCAAGGATCAATGGATTGCCTCACTGATAGACTTGCTGACTGATCCATCCACTCCATCGACTCGCGCGTTGCGTCGTCAAGCCCACTATTTCGCCGTTCGTGACGACCTCCTCCACCGACGCAATTACAACGGTGACGGCCGCCAGTGGCTACTAGTCATACCTCGCAGTCTGCGCTCTGACACATGCGAATTCTTTCATTCTGATCCGCAATGTGCACACTTCTGGGTATTGAAGACTTACCACCGCATTCGCCAACGGTACTTTTGGCACGGCATGTACCGCTACGTGCAGAAATTCGTTCGCTCCTGCATAGAATGTCAGCGCCGCAAAACTTCAACGCACCTGTCGCCGCTAGGTCTGCAACCTCTACCTTGCCCTGCCAGGCCGTTTGGGCGCGTCGGCATTGATTTGTATGGGCCACTTTTACTAACGTCGGCTGGTAACCGCTGGGCCATTGTTGCTGTGGACTACCTCACGCGATACGCCGAAACGGCCGCTCTTCCCGCGGCTACAGCGAGCGATGTGGCCTCCTTTCTGCTTCATAGATTAATTCTGCGACACGGTCCACCCCAGGAACTGCTCAGTGACCGAGGCCGTGTCTTCCTGTCTGAAGTCGTTGAAGCCATTCTGAAAGAGTGCAACGTTGTTCACCGCAAAACTGCTGCTTACCACCCGCAGACGAATGGCCTCACCGAACGCTTCAACCGTACGCTCGGCGACATGCTCTCCAAGTGCGTCGCCGCCGATGACACGAATTGGGATTCCATTCTACCCTTCGTTACCTACGCATATAATACCGCCCCTCAGAGCACTACTGGCTTTTCACCTTTCTTTTTATTATATGGAAGGCACCCGTCACACACCATCGACACGATACTTCCGTACAGGCCAGATCCGTCTGAGTAGGCACCTATTTCTGCTACAGCCAAGCTTGCTGAAGAGTGTTGAGAGCTTGCAAAGAAATACTGCGCATGATCAAGAGCGGCAAAAAAGCATTCGCGCTGACGCCAGCACTACTGCGCCCACGTTCCTCCCTGGAGCGCTCACCTGGCTCTCGATCCCTACTACTGCAACTGGCCTATCTTCCAAACTATTGCCCAAATACGAAGGCGCCTACCGTGTCCTCAAATGCACTTCCCCAGTCAACTATTTGATTGAACCCATCGAACCATCTTCAGACATGCGTCGTCGAGGACGCGACATTGTTAACGTGGAGCGCCTCAAGGCCTACCATGACCCGCTAATTGTAACCAGCTGTTAGGTCGCCAGGCGGCTCCCTTTTCGTACCCGGGGTAGTTGTGGTAAAGCCTTTGAACAGTGGGTCGTCCTCTTCACCACCTTCTAGTGGGCCGCCCTTTTAATAAGAAGAAGAGCAGCTCGTGCAGAGAGTCGATCCCCGCATTGACTGTCGCTGTCGTGAACCATCGCTCAGTGTCCGCCAATAAACCGCTTAACAATTTGGTGGAGAGTGCTGAGAGTGCTGTCCCCTTCAAAAATCTCGCATCTGAAAGGAGTGACGAGAAACAAGTAAATTTTATCGCCGGCGTTAAAGGAGCCCTGCAACACGTTTTTAGCACGGCCAGAAAACGCTACCGATCTGTAGTAGGGGCTCCTGACAACACGCGAGCTAAGTAATATAGCGCAGCACGCGGTCTGTAATTCACAATAAATTATCAAAGTCAGCTAAAAATAGCTTTCTCTTCCCTCGACAAATCTAAGAAAATAAGCCCAGTAAGCCCACCTATCAGTCATTGGCTGATTTGAACAAGGCGCGCTTGGTTGTTACAGAGGTCGCCGTGAGAGGTCATAACTTGTTCATGCGAGCGAGTATTGCCCACCAAGACATGTCGGGCCAAATACGAAGGGGTTGACACGGTTTGCAGTGCATGTGGAGAGGAGGAGGAAACTGCCGAACATTTAATATTGTTCTGTAAAGGGCTTCACCCTATAGTTCAGGATGATGGCGGAGAGTTTTTCAAAGCACTGGGGTTTAGGGACAGGGAGGGCAAAGTAGACGTTAAGCGGGTAGAATTAACTAGAAGAAGGTTATCTGATTGGTGGCTAAAGTCAAGGCATGAGTCAAAATGAAACCCTTCACTGCAAAGTACCAGTCCTCAACTTCACTATTTAAATGGGAAAAAGATAACTCTAGTGCTTAGTTCACTAAGTATTACGGCTAGGTGGCGTTAGCCGCCGCCCGATCTAAAGGGTACAGCCACATCCATCCATCCATCCATTCATCCATCCATCCATCCATCCATCCATCCATCCATCCATCCATCCATCCATCCATCCATCCATCCATCCATCCATCCATCCATCCATCCATCCGTCCATCCATTCATCCATCCATCCATCCATCCATCCATCCATCCATCCATCCATCCATCCATCCATCCATCCATCCATCCATCCATCCATCCATCCATCCAGCGAGCGCGATCGCCCTGAAAGAGCCGTGTATTCGAAGGATAAAAAAGAAAAAAAATGTTCGAGGTGACGAGGCGCAAGTGACGTTTTTTGTTTGCCCCTCCCATCCCTCCCTGCTCAGCTTTTAGCACTTTCGACGGAACGAGAGAAGAGAGAATATGACTGCAGCGTGTGACAAATTTTTGTAACTTAGCTTGTACTGGACGGATCCTTAAAATTTTTGTGACGTTCAATTTGTGAGGTAATACGTTTTTCCGGTGAAGTAATTGCATGGTTATATGAAAAGGTGTTTCAGGGCCCCTTTAATACGAGATGAGCGCTTTCACTTCGAAATCAATATCTACAAACCTAGGTTTACTCAGTCTTACTGTTTCATCTCTCGCGTCACGAGGTAAGAGACTATAATTAAAAGTACTTCATTCATGCAACTTTTATAGACTGTGACCATTTACAAATATTTTGCTGCTGCTAGGCGGATTCTCATTGCAATTGCATGTTAAGAGAATATTAAGTCTCGGTACGGCTAGCCGAGGTACTTATCAGCTCATGCAAAATTAAGTTTTGAGCCACTTCTGTGCTAAAACTCCGTCGTATAATGATCAAAGGGACATTTCCGATGACATGGAATTTCAGCTTATGGCGGAAGATGCAGTTTTTAGGAGTAATCTTGGCAACACACTTTTTAAATGCAGATGACGTCCCCACCAGCGTGTCCTAAAGTACGGATGGACATGAAGGAACATGGTCATTTGGCAAAACCAATTTTTCGCCAAACAAAACCGGCACCGACTTCGCAGAAGCCTTTCAAGAAAGCCTTAATGGCAAGCTTCAAGGCGTAAGTGGTATCAATTTTTTCTTTTCGGATGTTTATTATTATATATGAAATAATTGTCATCCTCAAGGGCATTGGTTTCGTCCGTACAACAGGTTAATTTTACAATTCATGCTCTATCTTGTATGGTGCGCCTGCGATAAAAATCCAAATTACAGTTTTGACAGCCTTATTATTTGCTGGAACTGGCTTGATATGTTCATTGTTTTGCTTGTCAATTTGGGATATGAGAACGACATTAAAATCAGTGACAAAGAGCATGTTTGACGTTCTACAGGAAGTTGCGACAATTCTGTCTCTGTGATGATGAGCAAACTAGCCAATTAACCACACTAACAATATCCAACTTAGAAAAAAGCGAAGAAAAGTATAGAAGAATTTATTTGTGGTCTTTTACTTGTAAACTTGTATTAACGTAATCACAATAAAAAAGACTAGTTTCGCTGAAACTCTGGCGTTGGTGTCGGCATCTGCGTGGGCATCGTGGGTTGTGCGCGAAAACCCATCTAGAACAAGAAAAAAAATGCAAAAGACATCAATAAAATAAATGACAAAGATTTCCGTGTCCGTTTGAGGACTGAACCCAGGCCATCTGTGTGGCAAGCGGTTGCATCACATAGCCACGAGATTTGTTCTAACAGCTTGGAAAGACACACTAGATGAATGTCGTGAAGTGGAAGGAGTTTTGCAAATGCCTCATCACTTGAGAATCAGAAAAGTTTAATCTCACCAGGCGTCAAAAGTAGTAAACCAATCAATTAGGGGAAAGTCTAAGTATCCACTCATTACAAAGCGCTTAGGCACACTTACTGATCGTCTGCAGCAGAACCCTCAACGAAGTGGACAGCTACGTAGCTGCACATGGACAGGTAGTGAGCCCTTCGCTGATTAGCAAAAGGAAGAATAATGGCACAGTGGGCACTAAACTCTGCTCGCGATAGACATTCAATGATACTTTGAAACGGCCAATGTTACGCACATGGTTACTCGTTTCCTAATGCCCGGGTTGAGCTATGCTCCTAGAATCAATGCATGCTAACAGTAAAAGGGACACTAAATGCAAATAGTATATCAACGTTGATTGTTGAATTAGCGGTCCAGAAAAACGTCAGGCGTGCGCAGTAGGCGCCGCGCAGTCACAGAGAAAGCTAGAAGAGTGGTCTTTCAGAGCCTCTTCTAAACACTCATTGGGTAACCGCTGCAATCACACTAGCTTGATGCCCACTGCGGCATTAATAAGAAAAATAAGGGCGAAGTTCCTTAAGGCATTGTTCTGTCCATCCCTTGTATGTATGTAGTCGTACGTAGGCACCAGTAGCACATACCCGCTCTAGAGCGGGTATGTGCCACAGGAGAATCGAGATGGGAGATGGCGGTACATCGAGCGTTCGCTAGATAGACGCATGGACGAACGGACAGACAGACAAGCAGACGGACGGATGAATAGATAGACTCGCGGACTTACGGACGGATGGACACGCGAACAGGCAGACAGACAGATGGATGGACGGATTCACAGACGTACGCACGGACAGTCGGACGGACTCATGAATGAACGTGCGGATGGTCACGCAGATGAACGGAAGCAAGAACGAATGGACGCACGGAAGCACGGATGCTTCGCCCCTCTCATCATCATTCACTTCGTCAATATTGCCACGTTCCATTTCCCAAGTTTTTGTTATCGTCCCAAAACAGCACACCATCCTCAGCGCGAACCGCGCCTGCAGTTTTCGAGAAGGTTGCGGACTGTAGTAGATCATTTCGATAAGATCACGCCCACTGTGCGAACGGTACAGATTGTTCTGGAACCTACGCCGCCACCAGCGATAACGCTAGAACATTCGACGGCAAGAGTATAAATGCCGACGCGCTTCGCCGCTTGTCAGTTGTTGATTGAAGGCCGATGCTCCGTTCGCCGCTATCAGTCTGAGACTGCTATCTGTGCAAGACTGCTGCTGTAATTGGACTTTCCGTTTACCGGGCACAGGTTCGCCCAAATAAACAGTTAAATCCCAACATGAAGTCTCCTGTCTTCAGCCACGTCACGACCCCGTGACATCTGGTGAAGGTGCTGCTTCGTTCATGTACCGGACGTCCCGTCAAGCCGTGAACCCAGCCCACGTCGCGGAGAAGACACCGACGCCAACCAGGAGCAGCGAACAAGCCGCCGACAGCAAGGGCTACCACCGGAGTACGGGCTTCTACAAGACAAGGCACGGAAGACCAAGGCCATGACCGCGACTGCAGCGACAATGACAACCACAGCGTCCCAGCCCACGATGGTCATGCACCAACCCAGGGAACCACCAATTTTCTATGGGTCATCGTTCGAAGACCCGGAGTCCTGGCTAGAAACATACGACCATGTGGCCGCCCTCAACCATCGGGACCATGACGAAAAGCTGCGTCGTGTGTTCTTCTATTTGGAAGACACCGCAAGGACCTGGCTCGAAAAGCGGAAGTCCACGCTCTGAACGTAGGATGTTTTCTGCGGCATATTCCTGCAAACTTTCGCGAGCGTCGCTCGCAAAGAGAGGGCCGCTGCTTTATTAGAGACCCGGGTTCAGCTACCAAATGAAAATGTCGCCATTTTCACAGAAGAAATGACTCGACTATTCCATCACGCTGACCCAGACATGCCTGAGGAGAAAAAAGTTCGTTTCCTCATGCGAGGAGTCAAACAGGAGCTCTTCGCGGGACTGGTGAGAAACCCACCGAAAACCGTCCAAGAATTTGTAGCCGAAGCGACCACTATCGAAAAGACCCTGGACATGCGCACCAGACAGTATAATCGTCGCCTGACTGCAGACTGCGCTGCTGCTCAAGCCAGTAACTCCGGAGACCTGCGTTAAACGATCCGAGCGATCATGCGGGAAGAGCTGCGCAAGCTGTTGCCTTCGGCGCAGCCTCAAGTGGATTCAATCGCCGACATTGTGCGAGAAGAAGTTCGGCAATCGCTTCAAATTCCCCACGCACCGCTTCTCGAGCCGGAAGCTATGAGCTACGCCGCTGCACTGCGCCACAACGCTCCTCCCCGTCCACGCCAAAACGCCGCACCTACGCACTTCCGTCGACAGACGCCACCACCGCCATCACCCCCGCCGACGTCATACCATTCGCCAGCGGCCCGGCGCAGTGCACCGAGGAAGACTGACGTCTGGCGCACCCCTGACCATCGCCCGCTCTGCTACCACTGCGGCGAGGCCGGACACACATACCGCCGTTGCCAGTACCAACAGATGGGACTGCGTGGCTTCGCCGTCAATGCACCGCGTCCACAGCCAGGAGAATGACCACGTGACATCGCCGGCTACCTGACAGGAACTCGGTGGACACCACGAAGCCCTTCGCGTTCGCCGTCGCCCAGCCGCCGCACGTCACCGCACCACCGGCAGTACTCTGGCCCTACGCGGGGCCGGTCTCCTAGCCCGTGTCCGGGAAACTAAGGGCAACAACCGGTGGAGGTGTGGTTGCTGTGCGACGAACTACCGAAGATCCTCCGACGACGACGACGCCGCGACGGAGCTTTCCGAACACAATGCCAACCAGGCAAAGCCCTGACGGCGAAAGCTCACTTACCGGAGGTGGCCTGATGACGCAACATGGAAGCAGCGGATCAAGCCGACGCAGCCGTGACCCGACGCCACGCCCTAACTGTAATGCGAGACGGCGAACTAGCGACATCGTTCTTATTGACGGCCACAGTGTGACCGCTCTCGTCGATACTAGAGCCGACTATTCTGTCATCAGTGGGTCGTTCGCCGCGAAGTTAAAGAAAGTTAGGACAGCTTGGAAAGGCCCTGAAATCCGCACAGCCGGAGGTCATCTTGTAACGCCTGCAGGAATCTGCACAGCGAGAGTCACCATTAACGACCGTATTTATCCTACAGACTTCGTAGCCCTACAGCGTTGCTCGAGAGATGTCATCCTTGGCATGGACTTCTTATGCCTCCATGGTGCAGTCATCAACCTAAAAACAAAGTCGATAACGTTATCCACAGAAGAAGCACTACCACCGCGCACGCCGTCAGGACACCATGCCTTGAATGTGCTGGAAGAACAAGTCACCATTCCGCCTCGCTCAAGCGTCATTATTTCAGTCGGCGCTCCTAAATCACCTGACTTGGAAGGCGTCGTAGAAGGCAGACAGCATCTGTTGGTCACCCGAAATATTTGCGTCGCAAGAGGAATTGCAGAGCTGCGGGGAGGCAAAGCAACGGTTATGCTCACGAATTCCAGCAATGTGTACAAACATGTGAAAAAAGGAACAACGGTCGCATACATCGAAGAAATTGTCGAAGCCACCAGTGCTTTCGTCCTCGCCGATTCTGCGGAACCTGCTCAGAGGAACCAAGCCCCTCCCATAGCTTTCGACGTCAATCCCAGACTACCGAACGATAAGCAAGAACAGCTCAAGGCCCTGCTCCTGCAATACGAAGATTGCTTTTCGTCGTCATCGAAAATTCGGCAGACCCCAATCACGAAACATCGCATCATAACCGAAGAAAATGCCAGACCACTCAATCAGAGTCCGTACAGGGTTTTGACGCGAGAACGTGAGGCCATGAAGAGACAAGTTGATGAAATGCTGCGGGATGACATTATCCAGCCGTCCAAGAGTCCATGGGCATCCCCCATGGTGTTAGTGAAGAAAAAGGATGGGACCCTACGTTTCTGCGTCTATTATCGCCACCTGAACAAAATCACAAGAAAGGACGTGTATCCTCTCCCACGAATAGACGACGCATTTGATCGGCTCCATAACGCCAAGTACTTTTCGTCAATGGACCTCAAGACTGGCTATTGGCAAATCGAAGTCGACGAAAGAGACCGAGAGAAGGCGGCGTTTATAATACCGGACGGCCTCTTCGTGTTTAAGGTGATGCCCTTCGGCCTTTGCTCAGCGCCTGCAACTTTTCAACGCGTTATGGAAACAGTACTGGCAGGATTGAAGTGGCAAACTTGCCTTGTGTACTTGGACGACGTTGTCGTGTTTTCTTCGAGTTTCGACGAGCACGTTCGGCGCCTTGAAGCTGTACTTCAAGCCATCAAGACGTCCGGACTCACACTGAAGCCAGAAAAGTGCAGATTTGCGTATGAGGAGCTCTTGTTTCTGGGACACGTTATCAGCAAGTCTGGAGTTCGTCCCGATTCCACGGAAAACAGCCGCCATCGCCGACTTCCCGCCGCCCACTGACAAGAAGACCGTGCGCCGATTTCTGGGCCTGTGCGCCTATTATAGGCGGTTCGTGAAAAACTTTGCCCACATCGCCAATCCTCTCACTAACCTTACCAAGGCCGACGTGGAGTTCAAGTGGGAAACGCCACAGGAACACGCTTTCCAGGAGCTTAAACATCGCCTCCAGACGCCTCCGTTACTTGCCCATTTCGACGAATTCGCCGAGACAGAAATACATACTGACGCAAGCAGCGGAGGACTTGGCGCCGTTCTTGTGCAGAGGGCTGACGGACTTGAAAGGGTTATTAGTTACGCCAGCCGATCACTATCCAAAGCAGAAGCAAATTATTCCACAACAGAAAAGGAGTGCCTCGCCATCATCTGGGCTACGTCGAAATTTCGCCCCTACCTCTACGGCAGGCCCTTCAACGTTGTGAGCGACCACCACGCCTTGTTTTGGCTAGCCACCTTGAAGGACCCTTCAGGTCGCCTCGCACGATGGAGCCTGATACTGCAAGAGTATGACATTACTGTCATTTACAAGCCCGGCAAAAACACTCCGACGCCGACTGTCTCTCTCGTGCGCCTGTCGACCAACCGCTACCCGACGACCCGGATGCCGAGTACTTCTTGGGAACGATAACTACCGATGACTTCGCTGAACGACAGCGGGCCGACCCGGAACTTAAGGCCCCAATAGAATACCTCGAAGGCAGGAACGCCGAAGTCCCGAAGGTATTCAAGCGCGCACTTGCGTCGTTCTTTCTACGAAACGGTCTTCTACAAAAGAAAAACTTTTCACCGCTTCGAGCTAAGTACCTCCTTGTGGTGCCTTCAGCTCTGCGACCAGAACTCCTGCAGACCCTGCACGACGATCCGACGGCAGGGCACCTCGGTGTTTCTCGCACGCTCGCGAGGATACAAGAAAGGTACTACTGGCCACGTCTTACCACCGACGTCACTCGTTATGTGAGGACATGCCGGGACTGTCAGCGACGCAAGACACCGCCGACAAGGCCAGCGGGACTTCTGCAGCCAATTGATACACCTTGCCGACCTTTTCAGCAGATTGGTATGGACCTACTGGGGCCGTTCCCGACGTCGACTTTCGGAAACAAGTGGATCGTGGTAGCTACCGACTACCTCACCCGCTACGCCGAGACAAAAGCCCTGCCAAAAGGCAGTGCATCCGAGGTAGCTAAGTTCTTTGTCGAAAATATCGTCCTACGTCACAGCGCCCCGGAGGTCCTTATCACCGACAGAGGAACGGCATTCACTGCCGACTTAACTCAAGCGATCTTGGCATACAGCCAAACAAACCACCGCCGGACGACAGCGTACCACCCACAGACCAACGGCCTCACCGAGCGGCTTAACAAGACGATCGCCGACATGCTGTCAATGTACGTCGATGTCGAACACAAGACGTGGGACGCCATTCTTCCGTATGCGACCTTCGCATACAACACGGCGGTGCAGGAGACGACGCAGATATCTCCATACAAATTGGTCTACGGAAGGAGCCCGGCAACGACGCTCGATGCCATGTTACCCAACGTCACCGACGAAGAAAACCTCGATGTGAGCGAGTACCTTCAACGCGCCGAAGAAGCCCGACAACTTGCGCGTCTCCGTATCAAGAATCAACAGACGACCGACAGCCACCGTTACAACCTTCGACGACGCTTCGTGGAATACCAGCCCGGTGAACGTGTTTGGGTGTGGACGCCGATACGCCGACGTGGACTAAGTGAAAAGCTTCTGCGACGGTACTTCGGACCGTACAGGGTGGTTCGACGTCTCGGCCCACTTGATTACGAGGTTGTCCTCGACGGCATCACGAACTCTCAACGACGCCGATCGCGACCTGAAGTCGTACATGTCGCGCGCCTCAAGCCGTTTCATGCGCGTTAACAAACTGAAACAGTGTTTTTTTATATATTATAGTGTATCGTAATTTATTCATTGTACTTTCTAGCATTATTATTGTAGCTTCATCATTAGTTAAATCATCGGGACGATGCCTTTTTTTCAGAGGGGGGCAATGCCACGTTTCATTTCCCAAGTTTTTGTTTTCGTCCCAAAACACCACATCATTCTCAGCGCGAAACGCGCCTGCAGTTTTCGAGAAGGTTGTGGACTGTAGTAGATCATTTCGATAAGATCACGCCCACTGTGCGAACGGTACAGATTGTTCTGGAACCTACGCCGCCAGCAGCGATAACGCTAGAACATTCGACGGCAAGAGTATAAATGCCGACGCGCTTCGCCGCTTGTCAGTTGTTGATCGAAGGCCGATGCTCCGTTCGCCGCTATCAGTCCGAGACTGCTATCTGTGCAAGACTGCTGCTGTAATTGGACTTTCCGTTTACCGGGCACAGGTTCGCCCAAATAAACAGTTAAATCCCAACACGAAGTCTCCTGTCTTCAGCCACGTCACGACCCCGTGACAATTAGCTGTGATTGTTTGGGTAGCCGGCCGGCATTCGCCATTGGCTACCCAATGGGCATTTAAACATCGATGGACATCCACTGGACAACCGCTTCCGGATGTCTCGGTCGTCCACTGGTCGCCCGCAAATCATCGATCAGCGTCCAGCGGACATCCACAGGACTCTAAGGCGCATACTAATTGGTGGTTCCGCGGGAGTTGTGCGGGTGTCCAGGGCGGATATGCGGATTTTCAACAGACATATAGACCGTTTTATTGTTGTTGTGACCTAATCTCTACTAAATAAGCATTGGGTAAAATCACAGACCATTAGTGGGCAACTAGTTGACCATTCATTTTTATTTATAATGCTGAATTGGTGCAGCTGGTCATATATGATGGAGGAAGTTCGGTGCACGCAAAAGAACAAACAAAACACAAATGGTGTTTGTCTTGTCTCGTTCACTTTCATGCGGCAACGAGACAAACACCATTTATGTCTTATTTGTTCCCATGTTTGTCTTTGCACCGCACCTCTTCTATCTATATGACCTGCTGCACCAATCATACATTGTGAATAAAAATGAATGTCCAACTATGTGTCCAATAATGGTCGGTGATTTACCCAATGATTATCTGGTGGAGTTCGCACACCACTTCCCATGAGAACTTACTAACTATAAAGAGACTTGCGTCGTTCCACACTTTTTCACATTTATTTATTCATACATAAGAACATGTTTCTAAGTATTGTAAACTGCTATATTGCAACTACAATGAATTGAAAAGCATCATGACTTATGCCATCACATTTCGCCGAGGCAGCAAGTACGTCTCGAAGATGTAACGATTTGGCCGCCGACTTTCTGTCTCCTCATAGCATCCGTCATCTATGTGTTCCATCTGTTGCCGTCCCGTATGTATTGGATATGTGACCATCTGTCAAGTCTTCCAACTGCCATAGTTTTGCTACCATGTTTATGTCTACTCAAGTGTGTGTATTGTATGTGTCCTATAAGTAGCCTACCTTTATGCAGACCAGAAATTAGGCCAGTTGATAGCCTGTATGGTGCTGCATAATGGAGGCTGTTATAAGTTGAATGTATATCAACAAGCATGTGAAACTTCGAAATTATTTATTTTTTCATCTACACTGTCCACGTTAGAGCATCTTACAGACAATATTTGAACAGGTAACGTATATCAGCTGGTGGTTGAGAACAATTAGGATTAACATATCAACCTTAGCACAATGAAGCTTGAACATCTTATTGTCACTGTAAAAGTTTTTTTTTTACTTTTTCAGCATTTTTCTAAGTAATTGAGAGTACATTTATTTATGAAACACAAACATGTTTTACGTAAGAAACTCATCAAAGCAGTAACATCTGACGAAAAGGCTCTCTTCAAGGCATCCGAAACACTATGGAGAGTATACTTACAAAGGGTTTGCACACCCAAATTAGCCATCTGTTGTATAATAATATGTATTGTAAATCACAGCGACTTGCTGAGATTTATAGGCTAATTCAATTCAATTAAATTAGGTTTTAGTTCAGACAACGACAAAGACAAATAATGTGTTCAATTGTCCTGTCTAGGAGGTGTGACAAAAAGGCACGAGTGCCTGACTGTCACATCCCTTCCTAGAGACACATAACTCAAACATCAGTGACAGTTAGATAATCAAAAACACATACAAAAGATTACATATACTATACATCGTTAGGCAAAACATATACAGGAGTCTATAAATATATACATGACAAATGTATCCAGCCTTGAAGAGTGTAAAAGACAGGACAATCACAACAACAGAAAAAACTCACGTGGCAATCCTTAAATATTGCAATAAATTGGGAATATGATATCATAGTAAATTACGAATATGACAAACGCCATCAGTTCACTAGAAGAGATACCTGGTTGGCAACAAACTGCAGTATTTAGCATCCATCATTGAAAGCAACACTACAGCACACAACCAGCAGTACACTTAATGTAACCCTTGTCTGCTGAACTGAAGGCCGCGGAATCAAACCCCGGCTGTGGTGGCCGCAATTATCATCGAAAAAGATAGGCTTGAGTTAGACATAGGTGCATTTACGAGGCAGTCCAAATTTCTAACGCCTGGTGGAGACGCCGTGGTGGAGGGCTCGGGATATTTTGAACACCTAGGGTTCCTTACCGTGCACCCAAATCTGAGCACACGGGCCTACAACATTGCCGCCTCCATCGAAAATGCAGCCGCCACAGCCACAATCGCGATCCGCACATGAAGGCGAAGCTCAAACGTTCCCAATTTTTATGTCACATACCTAAACAAAGTAGACTGAATAGAAAAGACAACTATTCTCCCCTATGGTCCAGCGCTACAACGTTCCGATAACGCATCTCATTCTCTACAACTTGAACCGGACCATCGCTTCTGTTGCCGTTTAATTTATTCGGTATTTGTAGGCACCTAATCTAGAAAAATTTCTGAGCATAATTAGTAGATCATCTGACGCAAGTTGTATGGGCAGTTCTTACTGGATGATTCGAGTCTTTTAGTTTACTTTGGTTTCTTTAAATATATATAATAATCAAGCCGATTGTTTCAAGATCAATCATCTGGTAGGAATGTGGCACGATAAAGAACAATATGAATGAACACCAACCAAATAAAAACTGTGTAAAACACTAAAATGCAGCGTTTACGCTTCAGCTGTAACCACGTTCTTTTGTCACTCTTTTAGGCACCTTTTTCATTTCTGACAGCTTTTCATCATTTCGCTTTCCAAGCATTCCATGATAATATTATGTTACAAATAAAATATTTGGCAAATTCCAAGTACTTTGGGAAGCGATGTTATGCGAAGCATTTGCATGGAAGGGGAATATGGGGAAATTTTTAATTAGGCGAAATAGTACAAAGTGGTGCTAATCATTTGTACAGATGCACGCATAGACGTACGTTAAGCAGCCGCATATGTTTTATATAACCAGTTGTTTACAGTTGTACAATGATGTCGATACCAACGTTGATATTTGTTAAAGAAGTGGTAAGCTGATATGAAGCGCTGGTGCTCGCGATGATGGTAGTCCTGCGCACTGGTGCATAAATCAAGTTCAGTGGGTGGCTCCTAACTACCATTGACGTCACCACGTCATGACGTTTTTTTTTTCAATCAAAAATCTTTATTTGTTGCAGAGTATATAAACGCATTGGGGTTAGCATATACAGAAAGTTGTCTCTTAGAGCAGGGCTAAAAGGGGACCTTTTCGTTGTATTATAGGAGTACATATTTCATTTTATTAGCATTGAATAGCCAGCACTACAACCACAATTGACGTTTTACGAACATTAGGGCCTTTATGAAAAGTGTTTCCGAGACCTGGCATGGCTTTTTAGTTGAACACTTGACTGCTGTACAAAATGCTTCTATCTATCTATCTATCTATCTATCTATCTATCTATCTATCTATCTATCTATCTATCTATCTATCTATCTATCTATCTATCTATCTATCTAGCCGGCTACGACTTTTAGCTCTCCTGGCCTTTTCGGTGATGGGATCTATAACAAAAGCTTTAAGACATAACATGACTGTATATTGAGCGCAGGTGCCTAGTCATAACATGAGAATCATGATATGCATGTCATGAATGCCAAGGTTTTGTTGCTCTTGCGGCAGTTTCGTTCCGTGACATATTGCAAAACAGGTATCGTATGACATGCCAGCATGGCGAACATAAGTGGCAGGCCCTAAAGTGGAAATCAGGACATTCATGCCATCTAAGTCATGACTACAGGCCATACGCTCATGGTGCGTTCGCGGCCGCTTCACTAGCTTTACATATATCAAATTCCGTATTACGAGACGCAAATAAATGGCGAAGGTAAATGACTGGTTCTGACACGACAATCATGACAGGCGTATTATGTAAGCACATGACTAAGCACCACGATCATTATGCACTCATGGACGTTGCGCTAGCTTCACATATACCAAATTCAATGTTTCGTGACGCTAATCGACGACGAAGGCAAATGACACGTTCAAACATAATAATTATGACACGCATGTTGTGCAAAACATGGCTACATGCTACCCTCATAGCGCGCTCGAGGCCGTTTCGCCAACTTCACATATACCAAGCTTGCAATTATGTGACATGATTGGATGACGAATAAATTGACAGTTCCTAGCATGATAACCATGACATTCGTCTCATGTAAAACGTATATATGCTACACTCATGGTGCGCTCGCTGCCGTTTCGCTGGCTTTCCGTATACCAAATTTGGTATTGCGTGACGTGAATGGACTACAAAGGTAAGTGAGACACCCGAACATGATAAGCAAGATAATTGTGTCATGTAAAACTTGACTACATGCTACGCTCGTAGCACGCTTGCATTCGTTTGGCAAGCTTCACATATGCCTAATTTCACATTACGTGACGTGCATGTCCAAGGAACACAACTTCCACGCGCAAACATGATAGTCATTGCATAGAAGCCATGTACGGCATAATTTACAATCCTATCATTGCTAGGGCTGGTATTTTATACGCTTGTGGCGCCGTAGTTACGTGGCTCTAAACAACATACTTGGATCTTATACAGATACTTGAGTGCGTATAACATTTACACAAGTGTTTACTGTGTACTACATCCATGTGCCTCGCAACATTGTGGCGATTTTGACAATGACAATGACTTTAATTTCGCATCAGTACAGTTAATGATACGAAGGGGCGGGTGGAAAAAGTTGTCGTTCAGACAGCTTGACGAGGCCGCTGGCCCCCTCATTGGCGATTAACAGCAGAGATGCAGTAACAATAGGCCAACATATATCAGCAATATATAACACAAGACATATATAGAAAAAAGGACAATAATGTCTAACTTTACAATATTGGAATCCTTCATAGAAACCAAAACCGCAATATAATAACATTACTCACACGTAACTTTAGTCATTGTAGACATACATGCAAGTGTGCAAGATTAAGAAGTGAGAGGCATAAGAAGAAATGTTTTTCAATAATATCTGTCTTGAATTCAAAATACCTGTGTATGGCTTTAAAAGACGGGTTCTCTATTGTAGGCCTTCGCCAATCGATCTGTTTATTAATCTTTATGTTGAATAATCTTGCTATAGTGACATATCCACCTTTTTCGTGTGTGCTTTGCCTACGATCGATTCCCACTCTACGTGGAATCTGCTGATTTTAAATGCGAAGCATTTATGAGCGAACTTCGGCGACCTTAGGCGTATCTATCTATCTATCTATCTATCTATCTATCTATCTATCTATCTATCTATCTATCTATCTATCTATCTATTTATCTATTTACCTATCTAGCTATCTATCCATCTATCTATCTATCTATCTAGCCGCCTATGACTTTTAGCTCTCCTGGCTGTTTCGTTAATGGTATCGATACCAAACTTGGTATGGCATAACATAACTGTATGAAGAACATATTTGACTAGTCACACCATGAAAATCATGACATCTACGTCACGAACGTTAAGATTTACATTTCATGGTCCTGCATGAAGTACATAGAAGAGAAATCACTCAGCTCCTTCTCGCCGCGACCCAAGGTTTTTCTGCGTTGTATGGACAATTGCTTTTGCGTCATTAAGACGGCTGAAATTGAACACTTCAAACAACACCAAAATTTTGTGCACCCAGCCGTACAATTCAAGACTGAGTGTGAAAGCGATCACTGCCTGCCCTTTGTCGACGTCCAGGTGGCAAGAAAGTGTGATGGCCTGGAGTTCTCCGTTCATAGGAAGCCAACGCACACTGGCCGCTACCTTCAATTCGATTCTTCTCACCCCGCCTGCCACAAGGCCTCCATTGTCACCATGCTACTCGAGAGAGCTAGGAACTTATGCTCTAATGACACTGAGCGAAAGAAAGAGAACGCCCGCGTAATTGCTGACCTCAGAAAAAACGGATACCCAAAAACTTCATTCGAGCCACCACCCGCCATGCAGAGCAACAGAGAATAAGAAAACACCAATCGAACTCAACTGGCAGCCCCCAAAACGCATACCGGTTCTATACGTTCAGGGAACCAGCAAAATGTTAGCGCGGATCTTCAGGAAGGAAGGGGTTCGCATGGCGCACGTGCCTTCGTGTACGCTGGGCCACCTCCTCCCCCGCCCGAAAGACCGGCCAACAATGGACAGGCGCTCCTGTGTCGTTTACGTAATTCCAGTGTGCCGAGTGCCCCTTTTCGCATATTGGCGAGACGAAAAACCTACCGGAACGACTGAAGCAACACGCCAACAATGTGCGGAAGTTCTACGAAGAGCGCAGCGCTGTCTTCGAACATGCTGAGACGTTGGATCACAAAATAAGTTTTGAAGCGACGGCCATCCTTGAAAGCAGCCGAACTGGAGGAGAAGGTTGTTACTCGAGTCGTGGCAAATACAGAGGACAGCCCATAATATCAACCGTTCCCTCGGAAGCCTTCCCCCAGTGTATTCCCACAGACTGCGCTCCACGGCAAAACGAGAGAGAGAGGGGGGGTCATGAGCCACCCCGCGAGAGCTTTGAAGACGACGCTGCTACATAGCCTCCGCAGTCACCCCTGAGGAAGGAACCAAGCTGGTTCCGAAACGTCGGGTTTCTTCAAAACTTTTGGTTAGAGTCTAAATCATCTCCCAGCTCTTGCGGTGGTTTCGTTCACATGTAATGTTGCAAAACTGTATGGTATGCATGACAAACGCTTGTGTTTGTATTGCATGACAAACACAAGCGACAGATCCTAACATGAAAATTATGACATGCGTGTCATGTAACAACACACTACACGCCACGCTAATGAAGCGCTCGCGGCCATTTCGCTAGCGTCATGTAGCGCCATCATCACCATCATCATTTCTTCATCACCGCGCCGCGCCTCTCGCGCAGCTGATGCTAGCTCGAGCTGCGCGAGAATTGGAACGAGCGGACATGCCTGGCGTGGCGGACGCTGGTAGCCGACGTGGCTCCGCTTCAGGCCTGGAATAAAGTGGCGAGATCGGCACGGCCCCATCGGCCGCCTTCGACGTCATCTCACGTCTCTCTTCTCTCGTCGCTACAGTCACATACACCAAATTTGGTATTACAGTACATGAGTAGATGACAAAGGTAAGTGACTGGTGCAAACATGATAGTCATGAGATGCATGTCATGTCAAAACATGACTACATGCCACGCTCACGATGCGCTGGCAGCCATTTCGCTAGCTTCAATTATACCAAATTTGGTATTATGGGACGGGAATGGATGACGAAGGTATGATACTGGTGCAAATATGATAAACATGAGATGCGTGTCATGTAATGGCATGATTACATGCTTTGCTCATGATGTGCTAGCTGCCATTTCGCTAGCTTCGCATGTACCAAACTCGGTATTACGCGACACGGACAGATGACATAGGTAAATAACACAACCAAACATGATAATTACGATATGCGTGTCGTGTAACAACCTGACTACATGCCACACTTACGATGCACTCATGGCCTTTTCGTTAGTTTCTGATATGCCAAATTTGGTGTTACGTGACGCCAATGGACGACGAAGGTATGCGACTGAAGCAAACATGATAATCATTAAATGCGTGTCATGTGAGAACATAACTATACTAGGGTGCACGTTAAAGAACCCCAGGTGGTCAAAATTTCCGGAGCCCTCCACTACGGCGTCTCTCATAATCATATGGTGGTTTTGGGACGTTAAACCCCACAAATTAATCAATCATAACTATACTAGCCACAGTCCCAGTCTCAACACGTTTTGAGGTGATATGGTGCGAGTGCTCGCCGGCGTTCATTTCGTCCCTTAAAGCCGGCGTAGCAAATCCAGGCGCCGCTCCGGCCATATACTCGCAGGCCTGCACACCCCGGTGGTTGCTTTGACGCATGCTCGTTTCAGTGCGTCCATCGTCCCTCCGTCACGAAAAGAGCGAGATGCAACGTTGTCTGGGTAACGCATCAGCGTGAAATGCAGCATGTCGTATTGCGCGCTGATTGCCGTCGAACCGCGCCGACAGACGCTGGTCGCGCCTGGCCTCAGACTATAGAGTGCTCGCATTTTGCTAGCGTACCGTCACTGTGCCCAGCGTGCGCGCGCATCAACGCTACATTGGAGTATATTGAGCCCTTCATGATGCGCTCGCGGCCGTTTTCCTAGCTCCACATATACTAAATTTGGTGTTACGTCACATCAATGCATGGCGAAAAACATGACTGGTGTAAACATTATATAGCTGACACGCCTGTCATGTAAGAACATGACAACGTACCACGATCAAAGCGTGCTCGCGGTCGTTTCACTAGCTCCACATAAACTAAAATTGGTATCACGTGACGTGAATAGATGACCAAGATAAACGACACATCCAAACATGATAATCATGTACAGAAGTCATGTACGGCATCATTTACCTCCACCTCATGACTTTGTGCTGATTTTGTAGTGACATATAAACCTTTCTGATTTGTGCTTTGCCTATGATCGATTCCCACTGTACGTGGGATCTGCCATTTTTTTCTTTATTAACGCTCACACGCTAAAATTACCCATGTTTGTTGTAGCCTTTTCTGGGCAGAGATTGTCACGTTCCCTCCTCAGGTTTTCTTATTGCTCTTTCACACTGTCAGTAGCTCTCGGCGCAAACCACACCTGCAGTGTTCGAGAAGCATCAGGACTGTAGTAGATCATTTTGTTCAGATTACGCCCACTTGACGAGGATAATAGATGTTTCTTTCACCTACGTGGCTGCTAGCGATAATGGTAGAATATTAGATGGCATGTGTATACATGCAGACGCACTTCACTTCTTGTCGCTTGATTGACGGCCGACGCTCAATTTGCCGCTATCAGTGCAGAGTGTACCACTGTATCCTGACTTTTCGTTGAACAGACGCAAGTTCTGCCGAATAAACACTATCATCTGCGACTCCATGACAATACTAGATGTCAATCACGTGTGCCACATACCACCATACCAGTGGCTCATACCCGCCCGCGGGTATGTGCCACTGTTTGGCGGAAAGTTTTCAATGACGAACGCGACAAGATTGTGACATTGTTCATGTCATGACCAGAAAGTCGTATTCGTCAAACCGTCGTAACTTTACCTCAAGTAAACGGATGATACCGAAAGCACTCAGATAGATAGATAGATAAATAGATAGATAGATAGATAGATAGATAGATAGATAGATAGATAGATAGATAGATAGATAGATAGATAGATAGTAGATGGATAGATAGATAGATAGATAGATCAATGTTCCTGCAGTACGCAATAATGTGCTTTGCTTTCAATATATACAAATCTTGCCCTATATCTTTCCTGGCGTCATTCTCAGTTATTAGCTTTGGATTTTGTGAAACACAGGAAGCCAGACCTTGATTTGTTTTTCTTTGTTTCGTTCAATATTAGGTAGCAGTACTGATTATATGTTAAGCTTCATACAGCACACCTAAGGTGTACTCACGTATCATCTTTTTTGTCACTGCACATTTCATCTCAGCTATTTTCTGTCACATTGTTTATAACATAACCAGGGCATAAAAAGCAATCAGACGAGTGTGTAAGGGTCTGTATAAGTAGTCGATACTGACTAGTCACTGTGTTAGCAGCTTTTTGTCTAGAGAGCAGGCTTACAACGTGAACGAAGGGACACGTTTGTCACCGAGAGAAATGCAGGTCTGCCATCGTTTAGGATAAAGCGATGCGCTAGAATATAAATTTTGACTCTCTTTTAGTACAGTATGTGAAGCACTGTTATGTATCTGGATATGCAGCGTAGAGTGTAGTAATGTTATACGTGCTGTCGGGCGACTTGGCGCGCTTGTCTGGAATCAGTGGTCAACTTTGCGACAAAATCATGACCACGCAGAAAGACAAAGAAACACAAGACACAGGCGCCCTTATCCTGTCTCTGCATATCTTTTGTCGTCTTTCAGTGTGGTATGAAGTTGATTATTATTTAGTAGCCGGTTGTGAAGAGGTAACAATGCGTGACGCGATTGCACGCATCAAATGTCGGTACACAAGGAAGTGTTGTTGACCCATTTCAATGATGACCCGTTTCAAAACGTCTTTTATAAGTGGAGTCCTACGACCTGATCAACCGTGCATCTGATGGCAAATAAACTCTGTGGCCCTTTTCTTACTTTTCTCAGTAAAACATACTTCCCTGTTGCAGTCGCCGAGTTAAGTGTTGTATAGACCTACTCGGCGGTTAAAGTGAGAACAGAATCTGCAACTAAGGTACCATAAAGATCAAATAGGAAAACTGTTACTTACTCTAGGAAGTTAGTATGTAGATCCCTAACCTTACGACATGTGTATGTAAATACCGAGATACAATGGTAACATTCTAGCGCTTTGCGATTTCTCCCCATTTCAGGGAGTGTATTGCGTCACCAACCGAGTGCTTGCTAGCCACCTCAGCGCGCAAGCAACCATAGCTCACACACGGTAATATGTAATGCATTGCACGGAGCAGAACTTTGTTTTTCTAAAGGTGCCACACATTCTAAAGGTGCCACACGCTTGAAGCGTCTGTTGACAATTCATAGCGCAGAGTGTGGCCACAGTATCTTGCCGAAGTGGGATAAACTTTGAGGAGAAATTAATATCATTTTATTCGGGTATACAATAGAGACGTCACAGTTTTGCCTCAAAGAGAATGCAATGAACGTCATAGCAACAATTTGAAAGGTCACGCGCAGAATGGAAAGCAGATTAAAACGTGCCCCGCAATTCTCGCACACAAATCACGCACGAAGCGTACTCACAGGTACGGATGCACGTTAATAAGCATCTCATTCGTTACTTCGCTGAGCCTGCAAAGCGAGATCTTTTTGCGAACGGAGACTGCAATGATTGCAGTGACCTTTGTGCGCCCGGTACACAGTAAACCGATTCTGACCCTTAAGGGTGTCAAAAGGGTGCCGACACCCTAAGCACACCCTTTGAGCACCCTATTCGCGTCTCAGCACCCTACAAGCGGAACCTAAAGGGTGAACACATCAAAAGGGTGAAAACTAGGGTGCAAAAAGGGTGCAACAACTAATGGGTGCTGATGAGCACCCATTAGGGTGCACGGTCACCGACAAAGCTTTGTGAGTAACGTGGTCATAGAGCATAACCAACAGCTTTTAGATGTCTACTAGTTAGACACCATGGTCTCATTAATAGCCCCATCGCAGTAACGGATATCTGAATAGCGATAGTGCCCGGCTCAACGTAAGTTCTGCACTGGTTCTTGCATTCTTGCTGCCTTTTTCTCGTCGCCTCATGGCCGGCACTGACCAAGCTATGCGCTACAAGCTCACTAGCCAATGGCGGAGTACACAGCTTGTAGAGCTACAACAGGATTGTGACTTACACATATAGAGCTCTCGGCCTCGTTTGCGCCTAACATTGCAAACAATGCTTTGTCCATGACAGTATATATAAATCATACATTTGTTAATGCAAAGAAATACAAACCATCAAGACCGTGGTAGATAAAATAGTTTTTGTGTTGTACAAATATTTGTTAACCTTACAATGTATCAGTTGACACGTGTTACCAATTTTTATGGCGGGCTATGGACTTTGACATTGTAATATTATAACATTAAAGAAACGTTTTCTTGATTTTGTTCATAGAAATATTCTTCAAAGCAAGTTAAAATGAGCCTTGACTAAAGCATTTTCCTAAAAAAATTCACTAAAGACAGCTAAAATATTGTTTGCCAACTAATACGCTTATTTTGTTGTGACAAATTTTGCTTGCTGCCTGTACTTTGTACTAATATACAACCACTTTAACACTGTTTTTAACAGCCAGCTTAACCGCTTAACCAGTGTACAGATATTAACAAGGTATCGGTATAAGAAATACACAAGCAAGCAAACGTTTCAAATTTCGCGCGCTCTTTCACATTTCAAATTTCGCGCAATTACGCGTTATGTGATTTTGTCATTTTCAAAAATAAAAAAATATTCTATGCATTACACACTAGCGTATCTTCTATGTTTACCACTTTTTACTTAAAATTTAAGCAGAAATAATCTATTTACTTATCATATAAAAAAATATGTGCGCAAATGCGGATCGGTGGCGTCAGCAGGACAGAAATGGCGGTATCTTCCTAAAGGCCTCAACGGCCGTGTGCCGAGTGTTTAAAGTCAATTTTTTATGTTGTTCGAAGTGTGCTTGCGCTGTCTTTCGTGTTCTGTCGGTGCTGCTTGTTACGAAGATGCACTATACTCAAGAGAGGACCGGCTGCTTTGTACCGTCGAGCGCTCGCCAAACTAAAAAGGTAGGTGGATGTTTATGCTGTCGACGCTTTGTTTTTGCTTCTCCGGCCAGGCCGCGGCGTGCCCGATCCAGGCTTCCGCTCGCGTCCTCGGCTCCTCCCGCGGTTAACACCGAAAGCGCTATAGTATAATAACGTTGTGAACTAAGGTTTTTCTAGCTGGTAGACGATAAGTGAGTTTTAATTAACGTAGCGAGCCAGCTGGCGTGTCTGATTTCATTAGGCTCAAGTCTAAGCTCAGGGACGTTACGCGCGGATGAATTTTTTCTGTGGCGAAGGAGGTTAAAGCAATGTGCGCTATGTGGCTGTGAGTCGGTGGGCGATGCTCTTCACGCTATGAATCACTATATTTTTGCAATGCCGTCAGACGCCGTTCGGGGACTGCGCGTGGAAGCCGTAAGCGTCGTCTGTTTGTCGCGTGCGTTGGAGTATTCCGGCGATTCGTGTTGAATTAGATCTTTGCGTATTTAATTTAGAAGAATGGAGAAGAATAACGTGGTGTCCGCGTTGGTATTTACGCGGCCTTGTTCGTTTTCTGTGCAAAGAAGTATATGAAGAAAGTTTTATATGTTACGCGTCCTCTTTTCAACAGCTACATGATCATTAAATGTGTGTGACTACTATAAGGTAGATGTGTTTTCCTGTGTGACCAAATGTGTTTTCATCCACCGGGCACGTATAATATTAAATTACCATGATATTCAGCTTAATTAAGTGTGCGTAAACTTGACACAGCGTGCTGTAGGTGCGGTTCTCAAAACGTGCAATTACGCCTGGGTCAATACATTTTCTCTATGAGTGGCCGAATAGCCGTACCTTAGCTGTGCAAGCGCTAGGTTGAGCAGTAGTTCACTCGTTCGAGTGCAATTTTGGTGGTACTGCTTGCTCCCCCCTGTTCACATATCATTGCATTCTTCTGGTTTGTAAAAGAATTGTGGGCGCTGCAACCCGATTTGGAGTTAAAACTTTGCCGAGTACCTATACGTCTACAAACATTCTAAAACTAAGTTCTACCAAAACTTCCAATGACACTTTCGAATACAAGTGTAACGCTTTATCTGACATCATAAATTCTTTATGACCTCGCTGCAGATTTACAAGTGACCTGTGATATGTGCAGTGTATGAATGCCTAATTTATTTCTCAAAACACAATAAGGTCATACATCACAGTATGCGTGCCAAAGGCGTGCATATGTTGCTGCTGACATGCAAACTTAGACATTGTATTTATCTAAGAATGAGCAAATCTACACTGCCGTTTTTTGAAGATGTACGCATCAGACCAATTGAATAATATCAAAAATAATGTTCACCAAGTGATTGTTGTTTATTGCCTTGCACCGACGTCACTAAAACCGCCTTGTTGGTACTTAGACCACATGGTAGGATGCAAGATTCATGACGTCATATTGAATGTTAATGTCACATCATAAGCAAGTTAAATTGTTATTAGCATACAGAGGCCAATAACGTTATGGCCTCATCGTTATCATAATGAAGCAGGTTAGGCTATATGTGATTCTGCTGCCTTTACGTCATGTTGGGAAGCCATTGTTATGTAGCTATCTGCAGTGTCTGAGATCCTGGTTGCCAGTCAATATTGCAGAAGCTTGCCTGCTTCATTGTGATGGCATGGAGTTCAAGATTGATGTTTTGTCTTAGCGTTTCCACTTTTCCTCCCCTAAGGTCAGACAGCTTGTGCTGTTTGATTAGAAGTGAGGAGTAGTGCCTTTTTAGCCAACCAGAACAATTTAGATCAATGATCACTATGAAGCAGCACACAATATTCATTTAATGAGCTCAATTTCTGGCAAATTATAAACGTCCGAATGTTAGCCGTTTGAAGGAAGCTTCATTCGTTGAACTCATGAGAATAAATGGTAGAGAAGGAAAGGCAGGGAGCTTAGCCAGACCAGCAAAGACGGTCTATCACCCTACAAGGGGGGACAGGGAGATTGAAGTCCTGTCGCAGTGGTCTAGTCGCTAAGCTACTCGGTTTCTAACCCGAAGGTCGCAGGATGATATTCCGGCCTAGCTGGCTGCTTTTTCGATAAAGGTGAAACTGCTGTAGGCCTGTGTTCTCAGATTCGTGTGCACGTTAAAGAACCCCAGGTGGTTGAAATTTCTAGAGCCCTCCACTACCTTAGTAAAAAATTCATGTGTCAGTATTGCTTTAATTTTATGGTTTATCTGCTGTGGATGCATATGCGCATACTGACATGTATATGCAGTGGTATTGCAATTTTACGAAATAAAATATTCATATGGTGCATATTGCATGGCATTTACTTAAGAAACACACCACATGGGTATCATAACTACAGAAATGCAAATGTGCCTCTATGGATGCACTCGTGCATATATTTGGTCAGCTTCAAGAACAGAATTTATTGATTGCAGGCAACAGCATTACTCACGCATGCTTATCTCTTAATTACGCGCAGTCGATACAGCTAAAAGGAGGTGTCTTCATCTAAAAGTTCTAACTTCATCTTCGTGCATGAGTGAGCTATAAAGGTGAATGAAAATTCACATGTATGACATCGACATGAAAAGCTCTGCAGCAGCATGTTTTTCGTTGTATTTATACTGCAGCATGCCCTTTTTGTATTTCTCAGTTGCGTGCCACTAAATATATGTTGGCCATGCGTTTCTAGCCATTCACTGCAATTTGGCAAGCAGCGCATGCAGTCTAGACAAACCTCACTAAAATAATTTTTTTGCACTGGTGCAGAAATTCTTCGGCACGGTCTGTCATTTCATTTGAGTGAGGCTGCTCAAGGAAATTTCCTGACAAGGTTAAGGAGCCCAAGCACCAGCGAACTCTGAACCATTGTTTCAAGCGTCAGCTCTGTTCACCCTGCTTATGCGCTGTTCCTCACCAAGCTACTGGACGCTGCCTCATTATATGAAGTGCTCTCCATATTCTCCTCAGTTTGGCAGCAGTGTGTGTGGTCTTCGCAGTGCTTGCGAAAATCATTTTTGCACAGGTGAGACACTTATTTCTTGCTTTAATTGTGTTAGTATTACTGCATGCACTCCTGCCAAGCAAGAGTACTAATGTTTCCTGTGAATTCTTTGTCATGGTAAACAGAGGATTTCAAGCACAAAATTCATACTGAACTTTAGACCTTCAAGAAGTGTGGAACAAAGGTGGTGACAGTGTCAACGCGCTCTCTTTAGAAATAAAGGCTTTGCATGAAGAGCCTGTCGCACCTTGAAACAGGCACAAAAACTTCCAGGTGAAAATAAGCAACTTCAGATGAAAATTGAAGAATTTACACTGTATTTAAGGTTGAACTATCGGACATCAAAGGCGTCTCAGATGAGGGTTTTCTTTTGACGCTGTCCGAAATTTTTGGGCGATGATGGAAAAACCATTACTCGTGATGATATTGACACTGCAGACAGAGTAGGAACAAACAAGCCTAGTTTGAAAAAAAATAGTAGTGCATTATGAACAATGTTACAAATGAAATGTTCTGGATAATACAAAAAACTTACGTCTGTCTACAGTGGCCTTTCCTTTTAGATCAAGTAGTCCTATTTATGTCAACGAACACTTGACAAGACAAGGTAAGCAGTTAGTGAGAGCACGAATGCAAAAAAACAAGTAGGATGGAGGTTCATTTGGATGCAAGGCACGAAATTTATAGCAAAAAAAATTGGAAACATTAGCAATTTTAAAGACTGCCTTCTTAGAAGATTTGGCGAAACACTGTGTTGATGCCTTCAGAGCCACACTTTTCTTGAGCTTGCAATGTCAGTAAACTATGACTGACATGGCAGAATTTTGATACCTAGATAGTGAAAAATTGATACCTAGATAGTGAAAAAGGCCACCAGCTATCTTCAATGCCTTTAGCTTAAACGCTCTTAGCATTATAAATAAGACTAGTAGCCTGTGTCTCTATTTCGACGACATTTCGGTAAAATTTGATGCCATTCTTTTGACATAATCCTTGTATTTTGTGCGATATAGCCCACCAAAAATACCAGTGTACAATTATCATGGCATTGTGTACTTCATGAAATGGGGAAAAGGAATAGCGCTGTACATCTAACGTTAATTTTGGGCCGATGTCAATAGACTTCTGTGTGTTAAGCCCTGTGTTGAGTGTCTAGTAGTACGACTTGGGCGTTTTGTTTTGCAGCAATTAGCATGCCTCCATTAGGTCATAAGTAGAAATTTTGAGTTTCTGGAAACCAGGTAACTTGATTTATCGGTCAACAGATGCACAGACGATTTTTCGCTCACAACCAACGAGGCAGACGCGGGTTTTCTGCGACACGAGCTCTTCAACGCTATCATGTTAAAAAGCTGACATTGGCAGCATTGACCAAATGAATGCAAAGAATAAAGTCAAGTGTCCTAGCAGGAATCGAAACCTAGTATTCTGCTAGGTAATTAAGTATTCTACCACAGAGCCATGCCCGGCCTCGGTTATACTTTCTAAATAGTCTCAAATGTTTGTGTAACATCAACTGTCGTTGCAGTACTGGCTATCAAATTTTATAACTATTGTGCACTCCTATGTGCACCATGTGCACTCCTATGATGCAGCCGTGAGGTCGAATCAAAGTCAATTGTAGTCGGGCACCATCCTGTGAAGTATTTGTGTAGCAGTGTTGAGGGCTACCATCGTCGCGAGTGCCAGTGCAAACACCAGTGCTTCATACCAGCCTATCACTTCTAGTGTGGCTAATATCCATGTTTCTGTTGGCATCGTTACGAAACAGCAAATAATTGCTAATGTTGTCAAAGGTGTGACATCTCCCCATAACAAATGAAACATATGCGGCTGTTTAACGTATGTGTGTGCAAGAATTTGTACTTATATTGAGCTCCACTTCATAAGATCGCTCAATAAAAATATAAAATACATGTTATGCGTGTTTCGCATAATATCGATTCCCAAAGTATGTGGGGTTTACCAAATTTTTAGCATCAATTTTGTAACCTAAATGCTACCATAAACAATTATTTATTGAACATGAATAGCTGGACTGCAACATACTAAGTTTTAGGTATGAGGAAAACTGAATATGTTCATGACTACAGCATACCTAACAGGCAAATACTAGTACTACATACATGACACACTATTGTAGAGCTAGACTAGAATATTGCTTATTGGGACTTTACAATTCTTTAAAAACCCTAATTAACTTCATTGCCTTATTTGGTTTGTTCAAATCGGATGTGCGCAATTACTTGATGAATAGCTTTTTTAATCAAACCTAATATATGTTTCACGTGTGCATCATGCTGAATCATTGCTCAGATGTTTCTTTTGTATATATTTCCTTCCTTCTATACTGTTTGTTTTTGTATGTGAAATCTGTTGTACGTGCTACCCTCTGTAGGCCCCCAGGTACTGTCAAGTTGTTTACACAGTTTTTTGCCTGGGGGACCTCCAACAAGCATGCTTTCCGTTGAAAACAAAGCGAATTTCGATGCTGACTTCTACTCACATAGAACTAAGAACACTCCAGCATGACAAAGCATATTGTATCTTGGACAGTCTGTCTTGTAAAACTCTTAGTGATTACTTCTGTCTTTATTTTAGGCTTCCTGGTGCGGATGTGCTGTAGAGAAGGAGCGCCCTGACCACACTTTTGTAAAAGGAACCAAAGTCGCCTGGGCAGCTTAAGATGGATTGTGCAAGTGTTTGAATGATCACATTATATTATCCAACACCACTTGCATTACTTTGCCAATATTTGTGATTTTGTAATGCACAAGTTTAGAAACACACACACATATATAAAGGGAGAGCTGTAAATAAGCCTTGAGCAAGTTTGTAGTCAAGGCTTTTAGCATGATGACCAAAGCATGTAATGTAAGCCCACATGTTTTACCACACACCTACTTTCCTATCTATTTTCTTTTTCAATTTTGTGGGCACTGGCAACACCCTCAATAAGCGCCTTTGGACTGCTGGTGCTTCTAACTTATATTTTGTTGTTCTAAATAATTTATTTGTTACCTACTATGCAAGGAGGGAAGTAAGAATGTTAAAAGTAAAAAAGAAGTCTCGTCACAAAAGAGATGTCTACTCGTAAGAAAAAAGATTTGAAAAACAGAAGATTGATCCTCACTCACAAAGATCTCACCATTACAATTTATGCAGAAGGTCATAGCTCATGTTTACTATTGTCAATCTTTTTCGGTTGTATGCTATGTACAATAAAATAGTGACTATTTGCATCATGTTAATTTGTCATAAATTTTTCTTGGGGCCTAATATCTTGCATTCTCACATGCATAAAAGCTCACGTCTGCTACACATAATTTAAAAGAGCGCAATGTGGTAAGGTTCTGTATTTAGTGCATATTATCTGTGTGTCTTTCAAAGTGAGTATATGGCATTTGAAATAATCACCAGTATTCGAAACTTGTGAATTTTAATTTGCAGGCATGCATGTTTGTATGGTGACCAAGTATCCATAAATTGTGCATGCATGTGTGCAGCAAGGGGCCTTGAATAGATTGCATTCATTCTGGACCAAAAATGGGTAGCACAGGCCATATACGCACTCTGGGATCAATTTCATGATTATTGAAACACACATATTTATTCAATATAGCTTGCTTTAAGGTATATATTTACATGTTGTCTACTTCCACCTTGAACATTTCACCATGCATCCGGCACTCTGCTGAGCGCTTCTCGAGGGCACTTTGGTAACTAGTACACAAACGTACAGACAGCTGTAAGTGGGCCTCCACTTTGTTGACTGCTGGAGAATGGCGGCTTCGCCAAATCACGCTTCCTTTGTGTTGAAGCTAACTTTGCTCTTGCAACAGTACAAGCTTATCTAAAATTCGACACTGTTCTTCAGAAGTGCCGCTTGTTCTATCCAGAGCAGCCAAAAACGAAAACCCGAGGAACAGCACCTGGACAGGCTAAGGCACAATTACAGCACTTCTCGATAACAGTGCCGGATTCTCTATTTGCCTACACATAGAGAAAGCAAAACACTGGAGCCAACTTACCAGTAGCTTCACTGCAGAGACACTGTGTTTTAAAAGACGATGATGCAAAAGCCCCACCTAGAGCTGTCACTGTGTTTCAGTGCTAGTTTAATAAGCGCCTGCGGAAGGCACTCTGTGGAGGGCCGGCCGCGTGCATGGTGCACGTGTTCAGGGTGAAATGGACGACTTAGTACATGTGTTCAAGTACTAACAAACCGTATGTGGGCTGTCACTCAGCATGGTCTACAGAGTATACAGCAATCTGCATTTTTAGCCATCTCCAGCATCAATCCTAGATTTAGCCCACTGGTACGTCGATGTGGAGCACCCTTCCAGCACCCATTTGAAAGGGTGTTATGACATCACAGCACCTTTTTTAAGGGTGCACTCATTACACCCTTCAAAATTTTTGCTCTGCACCTTTTTCTTAAGGATGCTGAGCTCTGCACCCTTTCTTAGCACCCTTTTTTGAACACCCAATAGGGAGCAAAGGGTGTTCGTCTGGCGACAAGCTCATTTACACCCTTAAGGGTCAGATTTGGTTTAGTGTGTAACTACAGCAGAACCGTTCCACATAAAGCCCGAGGCCAGTCAAAGCGCACAATCCTCCCCTCCTCACTACCGCGAGATAACGGTGCGCGAGGGAGCTTCGCTCATCTTCTCTAAGCCGGGCAAAATACGCGTAGGAGATTAGAGCAGGCACCGCTGCGCGATGTGGTGACGTGCGCTCATTGCGCCATCTTTTTGGTAATGCCGAAAACACAGCAGCGATAAGTGGTAGATATAAATACCTTGCCGTTTGAACGGGTTGGAACGTTCTGCTGAGTGGCTCAGTTGTTAACGCCACGCTTTCACGACGCAGAGGTCGCACGTTCGATTCCGCGCGCTGAAGTGCTTTCTTTCAGGACTTCTTTCTTTTTTGCGTTTTCATACATATAGATACGCATACATATGTGGTGCATGACTTCGACGCTGACGCCAGCGACGAAATTCAGCCGAAAGTGTACATATATTTGCTAGTGCAATGAAAAAATTGAAGATGGTGTGCAGTGGTCAGGGCACATTGACGGCCCTTCTGAATTTGGTACTGAAAATGCCTGACCTACTTAACGTACACGCTACAGGCATCTCGCCAAGTACCACCCTATCACACTCTACAATAAAAAAGAACTATAGACAGCACGCTGCATCTCAATCAGTCTGTTCGGTGGGAACCATTGACCCGCGCTATACCTTTTGCAATACTGGTGTCACACGGGCTGATACTGGTTAACTATCGCTCCACGCTCTTTTAATCAAGCTCAAGCCCCATTGTCACCAAGATTATTGCAATCCTCGCGTCACAATATGGCTCCTAGATCGTGATTTTATAGACGTGTGTTGTGATACCGATTATTTTAAAACTGAGTAGCAGTTATCCTTGTTGATCGCGGTCAATAAACGCTATCCGAACTGGCGCGGTTATTAATGAAAAGTGCCGTGTCACACCAGTACGACATGCACTGGTTATCACATAGTAACAAACGAAGTAATGAAATAAACAGCAGTGTAGCCTTGACGCGGTGGTCTAGTGGCCAAGGTACTCGCCTGCTGAGCCGCAGGTGGCGGGATCCAATCCCGGCTATGGCGGCTGCATTTCCAATGGAAGCGGAAATGCTGTAGGCTTATGTGCTCAAACTTGGGTGCACGTTAATGAACCCCAGGTGGTCAAAATTTCCGGAGCCCTCCACTATACGGCGTCTGTCATAATCAAATGGTGCTTTTGGGACGATAAATCCCACATATAAATCAATCATATCAACACGCATTTATGTCATACGTCACCGCCCCATCAACAATATCCATGCTATGCCCTTTAGCACAGCTATTTTCAGGCGCTGCCTCTTTCATTCGACTGTATACGTTAGACTTGAACTAGTTTCAAGACGTCATATGGTCGAAAAGGTGAAATTTACAGTGTGAATTCGTACAGAGACACGCTATATTAAGCTTCGTTAACAGGAAACATTTGGCGCGAGGTTAGCACCTAATCTTTTTTTTTACTGGGGAGGGGGTGCAGCAGCCCGACTAACTTTGTTAATTGATGGTCGCCGTGAATGCGTGTAAATATTTAGTATATCTTGAAAAGATAAATACGAAAAACGTTCGAGGTGTAGGGGGTTCAGATTCCCTTCCTCTCCCCTCTCTACTTACGGCCTCCTGGTTCTGCGTGCGTTAGAAACGGTATTTTTTTTATTCTCACCGCTTTCTGAGCACAGCTAACTTCCAATAAATCGACTCAGTTATTCTGAATATTATGTAGACATGCGCACAAAGCCACGATGCAGCTCTGGAGCTCGCAGACGAAGCCAGGTTGTCTGTGAGTGCATGTGCATGGCATGAAAACGGCCTCATTCCAGCATGACGCTAAACGTGTTCTCTAATTAGCGCTGATGCTAGCACATACCACATCTATTAAGGCGGGAAAACGTAACCACAGTGTTAGTCGTAAGCAATAGTTGGGGCAACGGAACTGTCTGCTGCTTCACGTCGGCCGCAAGAGAGTCTTGAAAAAATGGCAGCCTATACAAGGATTGAATGATGGAGAGTGGGGCGAAGCATCCGTCCGTCCATTCGTTCTTGCCTCCGTCCATCCATGCGTGCGTCTGTGGGGCCGCCCGTGCGTCCATCCACCCGTCCGTGCGTGCGTCTGTTCGTGCATCCGCACGTTCATCTGTCCGTCCGTCCCTGCTTTCGTCCATGCATCCACTCCTGCGTCCATCCATGCATCCATCGGTCCTTGCAGCCATTCGTGCGTCCGTCCATGCATCTGTCGGCGTGTCCGTTCGTCCATCTATTCAACACTCCAAGTACCGCCATCTCGTATCTTTTTATCATATATTGCTCATATAGAAGCAGCACTATCCTGCGGACATTCCATGGACTGAACGAGAAGAGGCACATGCACACTTTCTTTCGGCTTGCGCTTCGTGTCTACTTCCCACCTTTAAACACGTCGAGTTCATGGTATATACTAGTTCACTGTATTCATGGCACTGCGGCCCAACGCTCGCTAAACCTTTCTAAAACCTAGGAGGTTACGCCCAGCGAGTACAACGTAGCAACCCTTTCTTGTCTTCTGTACGTTGTTGAACACTAAAAAAATTCGCAGCGTGCGTGTTAACTAAAAGCCGAATTCTACTGTCTCTCCTCCCCCCTTAGCTGCCATTGGCATGTACATTGAGCAATATCTTTTATTGTTCAACAACGCACAGAAGAAATCTCTCAGCGGCACCACCTTGGATGTCAAAATGTAATACTGGTTACATATGACTACTACTACGGCTACGAGAGACGAACGGTTGCCGCTATAACGAGCTTCGCCCCTAATATCATCTTCCTGCGAACCTTTTTTTTAAGACGATAGTTTTCCTTGGGGACTATCGACGCAAAATTTTTGGTATGTCTGTCTGTACCTTTGTCTGTTTGTTAGCCCTAACGGTTCCGAGTACTTTAAAAGGCACCAGATGATACCTCAAACAGCCGACCCCCTCCACAGCACCCACCAATATTGCTCAAGCTTCAGCGTTAACACTTGCGCGATGGTCAATTAAAAAGCAATTATTGCGCATATTCGAGGCACCATAACAACGCGTATATATCCTGTATGTGCGCATTTTACTAGAAGAGGCATACATAAGTAAATCTAAAGACCGTAGCGTTTATCACGCTGCGCTCACCATGCAACGCTTGCACGAATAGGCAAACGTTTCCAACGCTTTGCTAAGGCGACACGGTGGTGGCTCCTACCCGTCGCCTTGCGATCTGCACCTTATCACCTCTGAGAAGGGCGCGCACGCCCGTCTCAGAGCTAAGCGCTTTGCCCTTTTCTAAGATAACTGCCAGATAGCACTCATGTCTCACGTGTGACGTGACTTGGTGTGCTCGTACGCCTTCGCTGCACGCGCGAGGCACTGTAACGCAGCGCCTCCAGAATACCATTCACCGATTTTCTTGCGCAGAACATCCAATAAACGTTTTGTTCACTCTCTCCAGATGCGAGACTATCGTCTTTCGACGACATTTGCAGTGTAACATGCAGATATGGGGCCGATTTTTCTGCACCCTACAGATTTAATCAGTTTGGGCAACACGACACACAAAAATATGTTTACATTACAGTCCCTCTCACCCACCCCACGTTTATGCGCATACTGCGTACAATACGTGTGCGCACATGCGGGGTGCGCATAGATTACAACATGCCGAAAATGCACTAGATTGTCACTAGATGGAAGCAGATGTTGCATAAGGTCAATGGTATTTAGCGGAGTTTTCTTTTTCCATCTAGAGTACAGAGGTTGTCACCAATTGCCTTTGTTTATTTTGCAGGATTGCTCAGGCAAGTGTTTGCTGCCTGGTTCTTTGCCTTAGCGGTCTGCCAACGGCAAGTTGTGGGAGGTCGAGACCGCATATAGTGTTCTTCCTGGCAGATGACGTGGTAAGATATTAGCCCGCGGTAACGGTCATGAATTGGGGCTTGATGTATTTCAAACTTTGCTTGTCCTTCGTAAGAACATCTTGAAATTTTTTATCCGAAAGTTTTTCACAAGTTTCAATTCCTTCTACGATGGTCAAATTTGCATTTCTTCACCAGTAAAGCGTTTGAAATTGTAGTTTCTTATTTGTTTTCCCTTCTTTCGTTATTGAAATTCTACGTTTTTCAGTTGCACAGTTGCTTTAGCTTACACTAAGTGGTGAAGCTGCATAGTTGCTCAGATTACACTAACTGAAACTTCATCAATCAGTTCTTATTTACTATTGACGCTTAAATTGGCGCTTACACACCTAACACCACGTGCTATCTGCTGTGGTCCTGTATGACGAAGTAGAAAGGTAGCAACACTTTTTGCACAAGAAGTTCTGCTTCCTAGAGTCGAGAACCTCAAAAATTTGACTTCAGACCTTGATACCAGCATCGATTCCGTCGTACATACATGTGCACCTGAATATATTCTGCCGAAAGATTTCCCTTAAGAAGTCTTTCGGGTTACGACCCCGGAATATTTTACTTTTTACGTCGTCACTGCAGGGATGGGCCGACGTTAGCTTTCACGGCTCGTGTCAAATTCCGACACCTAACCTGGACGCCCTGGCTGCAGATGGTGTCATACTGAACAACTACTACGCCATGCCGTACTGCACGCCATCTAGGGCAGCCTTAATGACTGGAGTGCATCCCATACGCACAGGTGATATCACAGTCGCATAAAGCACACCTTGAGAAAGCACTTGACTTAAGCTTGCTTAAACGTAGTTCATATAGAATAAGGTTGTCAACTTTTGATAGTGCAAGTTTATTGAAAGGCAACATTAGGAGCGAACCACACCTAATGCAACCTAAATCTTTGAACAAAGCGTTCGCCTCAGTGAGCAAATTTCTAATCAAAAGCAGCTAACAAGCGACTATCTGGTGGTCCGAAGGTGCACATGATTACGTTCGTTTAAACTGACATTTCCCTAGACTTCTGCTCCCTGGATATGCGAATGTGTTTGGCATCACTCTTTAATGTTGCGCAGCACGTTTCATTTTGTTAGTAATACATTTTACTAGACGTCAAACTTGTGTCACTGCTGAAGCAAGGGAGGACAGAATGCTAACTTTTGACTCCTCAATCAATCGCTCTTATTGATTACAGACAGCCTCAGTAGGGCTTTTTTTTCTTGCTTTTTGTTGTGAGAATAGCACAGCGTTTTCAGGCTTTTTTTCTTGTCTGCACCACCAACTTGACTCTACGGCGGCAAAATAAAAAGTGCGTTAGGCCCGTGTGCTTAGGTTTGGGTGCATGTTAAAGATCCCCAGGTGGAACAAATTTCCCGGGTCCTCCACTATGGCGTCTCTCTTATTCATATGATGAGTTTTTGACGTAAACCTTGTATATCAATCAAGTCAATCAAAATAGAGAGACAGGAACTTCAAGCTTAGTTAGCAGGGGCGAAGGCCGACCTCAGGAGGTGGGCCCCGAAACCCCACGCAGCTCAAAAATGACAGAAATAAGGAGAGTGAAAAATAAAACAGTCTGCCACAGGGGCCACAGAACTGCCCGGTCCATTCAAGTTTTGCTTTTGGTATAGTTACATGCATTTTCTAATTGAATTGCAACAGACAAAACAATGGGTCAATTTTGAAAAAATGAATTTCTCTGGCGAGCCTGACCACACACGTGCCACCACCTGTTACAATGAGGACGCTTTCGCGTCCATGTGTGATGGTGACATGTGCGATAGTGACATGTGCGATGGCGACATTTCCGAAGGACACCGTATTTTCTGCGACATCTGCACACCTGCGAGCACGAGGCACATTTATTAAGCTTAACTTTCCGGCTTTATTAGTTATATAAAGGCTTTTTTTAGTATAGTACATGCTTAAATGCTTTCATGAAGTGTTTCCCCGCTCTCCTACAATAAATTGCTACAGCACGAGGATTTCAAGCAAAGTTGGTACGCCTCAACACTACTAGAGCGTAAAATCTACTGTACACTCGTTGGTATTAGTTTCTGTCTCTTGTGAAAAAAAGTCACATCTTTGCCGCAAATGCAAAGCAATGAACGTGATAGCAACAAATTGGAAGGTCACGCGATATATAGCAAGCAGATTGAAACGTGCCCCACGTTTCTCACGCACAAATGACGCACCAAACCTAATCACAGGTATGGGTGAATGCGAATAAGTGTCTCAGTTATTACTTCGCTGTGTCTCAAAAGCACGCTCTTTTCGCAAACGGAGACTGTGCAACGATTGTAGTGATCTTTGTACGCCCAGTAACTACAACAGAATCATTCCGGTGAAAGCCCAAAGCCAGTCAAGACGTAGGACCTCCCAACCGTGAGGTGACGGCACGTGAGTGAGCGTCGCCCTCCTCCTCTCCATGGCACATGGTACGCGCAGGAAATTAGAGCGCCCGCCGCCGCCTCGTGACGATGTGGTGACGCGCCCTCACTGCGTCATCTTGCTGGTAATTCTGAAAACACAATAGTTTCCTCTGAGATGCCTGTCAGCAGCGGCAAGTGGTAGATATAAATGGCGTGCCGTGTGAACGTTGAAGGAGGAGCTCCTCTGTGGGTCAGTGGTGAACGTCTTGCATTCACGACTCAGAGGTTCTAAGTTCACTTCCGCGCTGGAGGGTTTTTCTGGATTATTTTTTTCTTGCATTTACCAATATGTAGATACGTATACATATACGGTTAGTGACGGCGGCACCGACGCCGGCGGCAAAATGCAGCGGAGAAGGTCCACATAATTGCTATTGCAATAAATGATTTGTGCTTACATTAGTTGAACCATCGCAAGACGGTGAGGGGATGTACCTTTTGTATAGTTCTACAAGCCTTTGCATTATTGGAAGAGATGAGTTGGAAAACTTTCGAAGGCCGCTCTTCCTTGCACAGAAAACAAGTCCTCGCGTCTCCTCGTAGTGAACCATGACGACTGGTTCAAGGTCTGCGTATTGTATAGGAGAATAACCATGCGTTCCCCGAGCGTTTCTCCTGTATTGTAAATTGCATAATCTTTACCTTCATGTCGTCAGCTAGTATGAAGGATTTACTGTGCTTCAAGGTATTTTATGCTGTTTCGCCACATTTATTACGGTTTTCCTATTGTAAAGCCTTTCTTTATTGACAAATACACCTATGTTTCGACCATAGCAAAGGTTTTTGGGGGCGAAGCTCCCTAGAAAACGGATCGCGTGCTCGCTATGTATGTAGTAGTAGTAGTAGTAGTAGTAGTAGTAGTAGTAGTAGTAGTAGTAGTAGTAGTAGTAGTAGTAGTAGTAGTAGTAGTAGTAGTAGAAGGTAGCTGCCTCCACGGCCGGACTGAAGGAGTGGCACGTGCGCACCCTGTTCAATTGAAGAGGACACCCGCACACGTTAATCATAAATAAAAAGGTGGTTGGTTCCGATGAAATAAATATACATAAACAACTATTGGTGACCTAATCTCCAATGAAATTTGCCTTGAATTGAGTGCTTACTAAAAATCTAGTATCAGAAGGACACACTTTGAGCAGTATCTGACCAGAAAGGGTTGCCACGTTAAACTCGCTGGGCGTAACCTCTTTGGTTTAGCAAGGTTTAGCGAGGGTTGGGCAGCAGTGGCATGAATATAGTGAACTAATGTATAGCGATGAACTAAAGACGGTGAAATGTGGTAGGTAGACATGAAGCGCAAGCCATAAGAAAGTGCGTGAGTGCCACTTCTCATTTATTCCTTGAAATATCCACTTGATGGTGGTACTTGTATATGCTGAATATATGATGAAAAGATGCAAGATGGCGGTATTTAGGGCGTTCACTAGGTGGACAGGTGGAGGGTTGGATGGACGCACGGACAGACAGATAGACAGATACAGACAGATGCACGGCCGGATGCACGAATGGGAGCATGAATGGACGGATGGGCGCATGGACGGTCGCACAGACGGACGCATCAATGGACGGAATCAGGAACGAACGGACAGATGGACAGTTCGCCCTACTCATCACTATGCACTCCGTATATATGCTCTGATTTTTATATAACATGAAAGCGGACAGAGATTCGAAGAGAAAGCTAGGTCCTAACTTCTAAATTCTATATTGTGAAAGTTCAAGCGAGTGCGTAGTGTAAAAAGTTTGTGCTTCAATGTGTTTTCTATTGTTCTAAGATCGGCTAATCGTTGACTTCGTGTCCTCGCCTCCATGATCAGTCTCCCTTCGACTAAGCAGTAATGTGTGGCAACACCCTCATGTGGCGTAACGTCATGGGAGAGAATTGTAATGTTATATCGACGTCATGATGTGAACACAAAATTTGAAGGCCTATGACTGACGTCATCGTGACGTTGATCGTGCGGTGATGTCATCGCACGACGTTTAATTCGTGCACCACTAGCGTTGTCTAAAGAGTCACCGGATACAGGTGGTCAGTTGAGTTTATGCGACATTGGCAGCACCACCTAGTAGGCGTCGCGGCAGTCGCCAGCGCCATTTTGGCTATGTCAGGCACAGCAGATGACACTTAGTACGTACGCTCGCAGCGCATGTTTTTGCGCACTCCGTTGGCTGTGAATGCAGCAGCGGAACACGAGCCAATTTTCTATTTTATTCATTGTGATGAAGTTGCCGCAACACTGCACTGTTTCATTTTGCACTTAACGTGCAGTGACTGATAGTGACAAAAAAATGTACAGCCCCCAAAATCTTCAACTATCGCACGCCGCGGCAACTTTTCGTCTGAGTCATATGATCATTAGGCGGAACGAATTTGCTGTAAATTATTTTGTGAACAAATGATTTCGGGGCACGCACTTGTCCTCACAATCTTGAGAACATAATTGTGTCATATGGCGAAGATACACAGAAAAAAGTGCCCCGCGTGCAGAATAGTTGAAGGCTTGAGCAACTGTATGTCTATTTGATATGTGAAAGAAATCTTTCTCCGAGTATCGGATTGAATTATAGAAGCATTTGGCTTATGCGAAAGTTGTTTAGTAAAATCAACCATATCATCTAGCGCTAATTGATACACTAGCGAAATTACTTTTCACATCTAATAAGTGTGTTTTGTAGCATGTGCAGCTTGCGCCAAAAAAGTGTTAGCTCTTTATTGAATGAATTGGAAGTTTTTTTTTACCCAAAAACGCCATCAATAGGATAGCATGCATCATGTTTTTTTTTACTTCCGTGCATTACACTTTATTTTCTCAATTTCAATGCCAAGCAAGCTCAATTTAATTGTCAATTAGGGCGCCACAAACGAGGCCTCCCCGCGAAGCTCTCTAATGAATAAATGTGATGTCATTGAATGCACACAAAAGAAATAAATGAAAACGGGCCAAACACTAGAGTGTACGATACGTTGCGCCTACTGATTGCACTTATGCGCGGAAGAAATGATCAAAATAAGTAACCCAACGATGTTACTTCAGAAGATCTTTTGTAGAGGCTTTGTCGGTATCTTGATTGTTCGCAGTCGTTGTGAAGTTGCTTGTTCGCTCATGCATTGCGTGAACAATGTGGGTAATACGGCAGTAAAATTACGATCTTATTCTTCTACTGAAAGGATTGTGCGTTACTGCCACAGTCGGCAGGCAGAGGACCACGCACGGCGAGTGCCATGAAGCGCTATGTGCTCGTTTGTCAGTCCACTTAATTCATTGGGAGAAGTAAATATATAAACGGAAGGATCAGTATTCAATATCGGACCGAATGTTTCACGTAGCGATGGTTTGCAAACATATTACGCGGTCGTCATTACTTGAAATGTATGCATCATGCAGCTGCTTCTTCAATGGAGCACAAACACTAAACTTCCCATTAAGTGGCGCTTTTGTCACAACCATGATCAGACTAACAGTGCGCAATTTGCTGCACTCGGACGTTGCAGGTTCCAGCAGCGCGATCCAAACAAGGATATGAACACGCGTGCACTTTTTTCAACGTCAAAATTGCGAAAATTTCAAACAACTACGTTCTTCGGACGGCACTGGTGAAGTGCAGGAGAACTAAGAGTGAATTGTAGACGTAACTGCATATTTCATTGCTCTATTTCGCTTCGCTGGTTGAGCTCGAGCGTGTTGGTGGCATGCGGCGCTTTGTAATATACATATTAATTGGGATATATTCAATGCACCAGAAAACTATGCTTTTATTTCTAGCTCGCTGAAGGATATTATTCAATAAATAGAATCGAAGTGACTTACGAGCATGAAGAAAACATTAACGCATGAGGGTACGTGAAGTGCTACTCTCAGCTTGCGAGCTATAGCAGCTGCTCGCTTATCGCCACTGTCTCTCTCAGCGCGTTGACAACCAGACGGTTTCTTTGAACATTACTTCTGAAAGTAATCTCAAGAATTATCTCCACTAAACGACTTCGACAGCACCAATAACGCGTCATTCACTACGCACAACACCCACACGGCGTCACTCACCACGTTTCTCTGAGGGTACGGAGATCATTTAGCTCCGATATACGGCAAAAAAGGAATCGCTTGCAGTGTGCTGCCATCTATTAATGAACGTCAAAACAAGCGGCGCAGCGTAGGCCAAGGTTTAGAAACGCAATTCGCGAGTCTGCGCTACTTTCCGCGTACAATGAATGTTATAGGATTCGTGCACTACAAAAGCACTGACGAATTCTATACGCACGTAAAACATGGCGAGTTTTGGCTGGAATTGTCAGACGATAACATTAAACTATCCTAAGTGGCTGCAGAAAATCTCGCGAAGCTGATATGTGTACTCTGCGGCCTATAATCGAAAGCGTGATTTGCCACATTCTTACACTAAAACATCGCGTCTCGCAAGAAATAATCAAATTTATCGAGTCACGAACGGTCCGTTATGTTCACTGATGCACGAAACATACAAAGTGGTTTGTGTTCGTTTCTCGCTAACGCCTTAACACTGTGGCTATTACCGCCAAACAATGGGATCATTAGCAGCGTCTGCCAAGTGGTCATCTCTTTAAGAGGACGCTCCTGAATTCCGCTAGGTGGTGCGACAGTCTATAAACATTGCGAATACGCCTTGACAGCAGTTGCACGTCTTCGTCAGGTGCGTGATGACAGCGATGTGGAGAGGCTGGCTAAAAGATATTCACTCACATGTGGCAGAGCTTCCAAATAATTTTTTCTTCTTTTTTATTATATGGCCAAGAGTTGGAAAGCGTAGCCGTCACACAGCGATTTATCAAAGAAAGAGGATCAAAAGCGCCTAAATTAGGACACCAAAACACGAAAGTACACGTGAAGGCACTGCACTGCGCTGCAACAACACATGCTTCCCCATTCGAACTCCGCAACGGCTCGACCCAACCAAGATGGCACCTGGCTCTCTGTTGCCAGATGTGCGACGTGCGAGCAATGTCTATTAAAGTATACTTTCGGGTTCGTTGAACCATCAAAGGCGTTCGGCTTGATACATGGTGGGGGGGGTAATCTACGTTGGTTCCCTGAAATAACGTACTGAAAGGTACAAAATAAGTTGAAGTGTCATTGAACCAGGCCTCGGCATGAGAAATATTTCACTTGAGCCTTCTTAGGCCACCTGTTTGTACCAGGCATGCAGGGCCTGCCTATCGCTGTATCGGAGCCATGGGGGCTGCCTACAGACGTGCGCATTCTGCCTCAGTATCTCAAGGAATTTGACTACGAGACGCACCTGATTGGAAAGGTACGTGCACCCAGCATAACTGGACATCGCTGTTCATGCAGTTGGTGTTGAAGCATCACTTGGAAATACTTCAGTGATGACAGCTATTTTGTTTGACCTGCGCTTCCTGCAAGAAATGGTCGTGGTTCTGTATGAAAACTTGATATACAGCACTATGATAATGGCTGGTCCCACAAACTTACTGCCGAATGCGAATGTAAAACTTGCATCAAAAAAGTTTATTTGCTATTTAAAAATCAAAATACTCACACGTCCCGATATTCAGATATGTGTACCAGAACGATGTTGCATTCAGTAAGCATCGCAGGCCCTTCCGATATGGCCTGGCCAGAAGTACATATAAATCTGGCCGGCTCGCAGACCATTCATATAAGGGACGCCAGGCCTCGTTGCCGGGAGCTCCTGCCAGAAATGGCACCAGCTCTCGGAGATCAGGTGTTCTGGCTTTCGAGTCGACTTCACTCCTGCTCACGCACAGCGAAGCCAATGCTAGAGACATGACCACTCATTTCGCTATGGTCTGCGCGCACGGCTTTTCCGCTGAAATGATGCTCGAAAGCACTGAAGTATGGTAGGGCATAAACGGTAGCACATGGCTTTATTTCATATCCCGCGAGCTTTTTTAAAAGCTGGAAAAAAGATCGGTCACGCAGCATGTACAAATGTAACAGCACTTGTCCAAAGCGCCCAGTGGGCCGCTTCAGCGGCCGCGTTCTGCAGAAATGTAAACACTGTTACTGTAATAATACCTAACGTAGTCATATGCCGCCTGCTTGGTGCCTCTGCTGTAGTTCAAGTGTGAACGAGACATAGTAGTGTACGTGAGGTGGCAGCTGCTGATAACACCAGCGTCGCCAGCCAGGGCCCGCACAGTGGTGGACAGGCTATGCCTGACCGCGCCAAATGCTCGGGTGGTCTGAAGCCAGGCCGGCGATGTTGAAGGTACCTGTTTGAATGAAATGAATTTCGTCCGTCTATCATTCTGTGGCCATGCTCTCCACCGTTCCGGCCGAGTGAGATTCTGTACGTTACAACACACACAAAAATAATCAGTCGCTTTAGAATGTCTTCCATAATATAGTTCACAAAAATGCCAAGGAAAGTATAAAAAATGGGTGAGAAACCATTTCACACGCTTTTATTTCTTAGCACTTACGTTGCAATTGATTCTAATAATATACCCCTCTATACTTTTTTTGGCATAGCTCTCTGTGAGTTCACATTCTTATCGTTTCTAACAAAGTAAACAAGCCCTTTAATTTTACCCTTCCTTCCTGCATTCTTGGCGAGGGTCTTGCTCTGGTACGCTTAGTGCCTTCATGTGGTATGTGAGGGATTGTTGCTCAGCTGCCATCTCGTAATAAGGTCACGTGCTACGTGACGCCAAGCAAGCAAGAAGAGCATTCCACATTCGCCGCAATGGCAACAGGTAGCGCTGACTGAAGCTGTCACATTTGCATGCACACATATACGCTGTAAAATGAATGGAACAATAGCGGCCGTGTTCGCTCAGTTGGTGTAGCATCGAACGCGTCATTGGGGTTCCCAGGTTTCAATCCTGCACACAGCATATTTTCTTTCCATGCACTTTTGTTGCTCAAATTTACATTCCAAAAACTTGCAATAATTTATTCATTATATCTTTATTGGCATGATTGTCTGTCAGTTCTCATTATTATTGTTTGTAACAATCAAACAAGCCCTTAACAATCCCCTTCTTTCTTGCTTCCATAATTTAATGAAACACAGTTTGGCCGCAAACTGAATACTAAATGACGTGGATGGTTCTATTAGATGAATAACTAATTAATTGCTACCTGAAGTAGCCCAATGAACGCCATTGAGAGAACACCCAGGTGTGTTTGTTTGTGCGTGTGTGTGTGCGTGTGTGTGTGTGTGTGTGTGTGTGTGCGAGTGTCCAAGATGAGTGTGTTTGTAGGCGTGCATGTGTGTGCCTTTGTATGCGCGTGTGTGTGTGCGTGTGTGTGTTTTTGTGAGCCTTTGAATTGGTGTGTGGGAGGGGGGGGTGTCTGTATGCTTGTGTGTGTGCACTTGTGTGCCTGTGCGTTAGTGTGTGTGTGGGGAGGGGGGGGGTTGCGTGCGCGTTTCCAAATAACGTATGTGAGCGCACAAGTACTTCTGGGCCTACCCTCAAGACACGTCGCTAATAGCCCAAGATTGTTAGACAAAGAAGCTTTCTTACTATTTGCTTTAGTGTCAAACGTATTTTGCTTTGAGTCATAGTGAAGTCATACCAACTGATTTGTGCACTTTCAACGTGTTCTTAGTCAAGTACTTTAGCAGTGTGGAACTTATGAGATCATTTCATCGTATCCACGCTTTCTTTGTATATACGCACAGTGGCATCTGGGATCATACATGGAAAGTCTTACGCCGACGTGCCGTAGCTTCGACAGCTTCTATGGCATCTACCACGGATTAGGAGACTATTACGAGCACACCATCATTTATGTACGTGAGCTACCACGTATCTTTCCTTTTGTTAGCTTGTCTGCCTCACAGTGGCATACTTTTTATAAAAATAAATGTTTATTCCTCCTCCTGCTCCTCAGCTCTATCTCACTCGAATTAAGTGCTACGTAAGAAGCGCACTGGAAGCCACCGATTTTGGTTTCGTACCTGTCTAACTCTATTTAATGTAGGATTTTCAAGTATGGTACTTTGAAACAAGGTATGTGCAATGTTCAGTTAGAAATGAGAAATTGTGTTTAGAGCTGAAATATAGAAGGAATTCACACTAAAAAACTAACATTTACGAGTGGTGGCTCAGTTGACAATAAAAATCACATTTTTTTCACGTCACAGTCGTGAGTCGAGTAAGACATGCCTCATTCGCAAAATACCAGCTATTTATGGTTACTTGTGCTTCCATTTTAGCCGTTGCCACTTTCACATAAAATATAAATATTTTTTGAATAAAGAAAAGCCAAAAGAGCGACGTATATTTTCTTCTTTTTTTCGAATAAGAAAGGAGGAGGTCTGATCCCCGGTTTGGCTGTTTTATGTTGATGCATTTGTGCAATGAACGGATTGGAATAAGCGGGTAATTTAATCATGACAAATCTTATTTAAAAACAAAAAGTCGTCAAGTTTAGTCGATGTAGGTGGCATGCGTGAGATTCGGTTTACAGATCAGCCAAATGTGCAAACTGTATGGATACTTTCAGGTGGCATACATTTAGGCAACGCTAAAGAAAGGTCACTTTACTATTAAAAATTGGCGAATGCGGACAGCAGTCATCTCATGTTGTGGAGAGCAGTCATCTCACGATCGGCCTATAGTTATTTCAGAAGCTGTTATTGACCTAAACTGGTCATCGATTTTTCGTGAGGACCGTGTTTATGTACAACTTCTTCGGAATGGCACAGTTTATTCTTCTCAGCACCTGAATAACACGTAATTTTCACAGGACTAGTGTAATTAAACATAATTTTACGTCAGCATCTTGAGATAATTCGAAGAAGGAGGCACTTGTGGCTGTGATATTTACAATGTAACAAACAGCAACATTGACAAATTTTCGATTCTTATTCATAAATTCTTCTGGTATTTCTGAAAGCTCAGAAGAGAAAAACACTTTGTCTTTATTAGCATGTAAATAAATGGTAAAATTTTGCAGGTTAATGATAATCGTTTAGTGGTTACAAATGCTACCCGAATGTCCTATCAACGTGAGTGCATTCCCCTACCTAGTTGCCTATTTTAACCACGGCGTTTTCTACGCCGTCAGCCCCGTAAAGAGCTATAGAAGATCCGCCCTTGATCTTGAGCACACCACTGAATAAACATTAAACATTGTAGTGGTTGGGGTGAATGAGAGGTGGCCTGTCATGTTAAATACTCGAACGAGTTGATAGTTTACAGAATTCCAATTTCGTATTTGTTGGCGAGGTCCACATCAACCAGGCAGGGGTGCTGTGAACTGGCCAGGGTGAGGGTGATTGTTGTGTGACGAACCAGCTCATCTCTCTTAACTCTCTTAATATTACAGAAAGACAATTTCAGCCAGTCGTAGCTCTAGAAGCAGCAACGCTGACTTGTGGCTTGCTTTTTTTTCACATTTCTTCAGCAAAACCATACAGGTCTCGACTTCTGGTTGAACAAGGAGCCAGTGTGGTCAGACAATGGGACTTATGCCACCACACTGTACACTGAAAGGGCGCAGTTCATTATCAAAAACAGAACAAAGTCGAAGGTATGTAAATGAGCTAGCTCATCATCACCATCATTCTGATGACTACGCTCAATGTAGGGCAAATGCCTCTCGCATATGTTTCTGTTAGTCATAGGGTACCCTGTCCAGCGTTTTCTGCGGCCACGTTATACCTGCACACTTCTTAATCTCATCTGCTAAGCAAATTCTCCGTCTCCCTCTCAAGCGTTTTCCTTTTTGTTTGAAATTCTGTCATTGACAAGTGGTTTCACTGTCTACGCATTACGTACCCGGTCAATGTCCATTCATTCTTCTTAATTTCAAGAGTGATATCAATAACGCTTATCCATCCGTATCCTGACTCACTCTGCTCTTTTGGTGTCTTTTAAGGTTACACGCACCTATCATTTTCCTTTCCATCGGTCACTGAGTTGTCCACATTTAAGTTGAACCCTCTAAATAAGCTTGTAGGTTTGTGCTTCGTTGGTAAGTATCGGTAAAATGCAGCTTTAATTAGCTTCTTCATGATGGGTAATGGTAGACAGCTGTTTATACTCTTTAGAATGCTTGCCATATGTGCTTTACCCGTTCTTTTTTCTAGTTATTTCTCTTTCATGGTTAGCCTGTTCGGCTACTACCTTTTTAGTGGACGTTATCTCTTAAAGTTGCAGCGTCTCTCCAACTATCGCAAAGTGCTGTTCTCTTCCGCGACTGTTGCAATTACCTTAGTTTTTTGCATGTTAATTTTCAAAACAACCCTCTCGCTTCCGTGTCCAGTTCAGTAATCGTCGTGAGTTGTAATTAATTCACTATGTTACTCATGAGTGCATAGTCATTACAAAATCATTGGTTAAAAAATACTCTCTATTTACTCCTAACCCTACCTCTTTCATATATAGGGTCCTGCAAATGTCCTATTAACACGTGGGGAACAGCATTGGAGAGGTCGTGTTTACCTGCCCTACACTAAGTACCACTTTTATAAGAAATGGACTGTTGCAATAGTGGCGTGTGTACATTGAACGTACAGACCGATCAGGCAGCCGTATTGCAGTACACACCACTCTAGAGCGTCTTGCACAAAACCTTTGCTGGTGAATTTAGGAGCCCTTCTAAAAGAAGAGGTTTCGCAGAAGACACTTTCTATGTGTGATTACTACGCTCAATCTATCACTACCATCATCAGTGTGACTACACCCACTAGAGGCCCCTACCAAGTTGCCCCAATTATCCAAATCACGTGCTTCGGAGACCCATGTCTCATTAACACTCTTCTTTATCTCATCTTCTTACCTTTCGATCCTCTCCCCTCCACCCTTTTAAATGCATTTACCTGTTTTTGAAGTGTAGTCTAATCTCCTTAACGACGAGTGCTTATCTTGCGTAGGCGCTATATGCCCGTATGTTCATTTCTGCTTCTTCAGTTCGACTAAGCACCTTTTCTTTCCTCCCCCACTCCGATATCTTCCTGTCCTTTGAGCTGTTCCTCCCGTTCTTACTTATCTGCTTACTACAGCCCTATGGTTCTTCTCATGGCTACGACTTGAGATTCGTTCTCGAAGACGTGATACTTTAGGCAGAATGTGAAGGAATATTGGTCAGTGGCTAGCTAGTAACAAGATCCTGTGCTACTGGACACCAACACAAAAAAAAGAGTGTCCACCAGTTGTCAGCATGTCTACTGGCGGCGCCGACTGATGTCCCCACGTATTTATATATATATATATATATATATATATATATATATATATATATATATATATATATATATATATATATATATATATATATATATATATATACATATATATATATAATTTTATGAAGAGGACTGAAGGATGGCCGCTGCAGTGGCTTAGTTGGTAGAGACAGAGGTGATATCCGAACGCTTTGTCACTGCTCACGGCAAGTTATCGTTTCGTCCACTCGTTTTCTTTCCATTTACGTTAGGTTTACTACTAATACCATCCCGTATAATTACTTTGGCGTTATGTTCTATTTGTTCTCACTAATATTGTGTGTAACAGTGGTACGTGTTGTGTATGAAGTTTGAGTAAGTGTACCTGAACAAGAGCTCTAAGTTTTTTTTTTCAATTTAGCTGCTCAAAAAAAAAAAACACTACTGAGACTCTTTCTCACGTTGAACAGCTCCGCACGTTACCGCCACTTGTACTTTCTATTTGCAGCCATTGCTGCTTGTGGTATCTCACCAGGCTGCACACTCAGCACTAGACACGGATGCACTGCAGGCACCGCAGGAAAACATCGCCAAGTTTTCCTACATAGGAGAGAAAAACCGAACAATTTATGCTGGTGAGAGCGAATTAGTTTATTTGCACGTGCACAAGCTGTTTCATTAGGTTCACTTAGTCATATTTAGCATGATGTTCTTTCATATTAGAATCGTTTCATAATACTTAATATGTCTTATTTCAGTTTTTATGTGCAGTTTTGGGAAATGGACAATAACCCAAATGCTTTGTATTGCAAGGTTCACTGATACTTCAGGGACCTATTTCTGTCACAGAAATGACGTTGAAAAAACACAAATATCAGAAGACAAGCAGAATAAGTTGCGTCAATAGGAGTAGCACCTACACCCTCTCCTACGACAAGAGGTGCCACAGATGCTAAATACTGCGCCATAATCTTTTTCTCCTTTTTTTTCTTTTTTGCCAGTCCATGAACACGCATATCAAACAAAAAGCATATGATAGTAACAAATACAAGCCGTATCAGTTCTACCATAAGAACACAGATTATTTTTCATGTGCTGCCAGGGGTTCTATCCTCAGGTGCAACCTCCACTCAGGTACAACCACTCTACAACCACTCAAGTACATCCTCCAGAGTTTTCCGCAATCAAACTAACTTGGCTTTTCGCTCACGCAAATACATTCGTGCGGGCCCTGTATGTACTGTGATAAAATCCCGCCGTACGTGCTCGTCACAAGCACTGAAGGTGGCTTAGCATAATCAAGTTGAAAAGCACTGCCTCTTCATTATCTGTAGGTAGCGATCTTATACCAGGCCTGGAGGCTTTACAAGTGCATCTTTCATATCTACCACTCTGTTTTCGTAGTGATTTAGCTAAGGTGAAGTAATGCTTCATAACGTGGCTTCCGTTATTACTGCCTTCAAAGTGTAGTTTTACGCGCAAGTCCCATTTGCTGTATTCGGAGTAGTAACAGTGCAATTTGTCTACGCATAAGCACTCCGCCAGGTGGTGACCATATCCCAAGCGTCGGCGTCCCTTATATCATTCGTTCATGCCAAAAACAACTCTACAACGTGCGAGTGTTTCCCCAAGTCATAAGTTTGAATTCCCAACTTGCGATTGCCCCGTCAAAAACTGCGGCTGGCCAACGCAGAAGACAAAGTGCCCGTTGCATTCTCACGTGATCGGGCACGGGTATTCTCTAAATAATATGCCACGAGTAGGCGACCCTATTCCAAGTTAAGCGTCCAATCAGTGACGCTCATTTGACCGTCACATCGATTTCTGTGATTCCGCTTTTACCAATAACTTCTAGAGCTACCTGAAGTATGTAGTACCTGTAGTATTCGTGTCATGTGGCAGGTGTGTCTGAAACTAAATACATTCTTTTAATTCAAACCCAGGCACAGACCGGATGACGCTGCCATTTTTCTTTCTTTTGATGCATGTGGTAATTACTGGGTATCGGTGTTTCAACCTTTTGGAATATTATTCGAGCGACAATTGAAATGACTCATCATGTAAACGAATTGCCTAGTAGCATTCCTAAATTTGTGTGATTGTTTTTTTTATTCCGACATTTGGTTCTGATTTGCCTGAAATGTCAGCTGTATCATTCAATGATACATTCTTAGCTATAGTACTGCTTACTAATTTGTGTCACTTCAAGCAAAACAAACGTATTTATGGTTTGTTTTATTTGAGTGCCACAGATTAGTAAGCAGGTAACAAACCTAATTCTGGAGTCTGTGAACAAGGAAGGAAGAAGAAGTGAATGGAAGAAGCCCGTAGCTTCATTTCGCTCTCTTCATTCAGTTATTACATTGAGTTCGGGAAATTTTTACGGTGTGTGTGGTGGGTGGACTGTCTCCAGAGTGGCAGCTAAACATCGGTGAGTCGGAGTTTCACTACGCATCGAGTTCCGAATTGCCCCTTAGCGGGCCCATTCCGCATACCTGGCCAAGCCCTGGTATGGGGAACAACGAGGTGCCGCTAGTGCCAAGCGGAGCACCACTTATCCATCGCGCTCGACTTCAAGTTGCTTCAGGCTCAGCAACGATAGCGATGTTTCATACAGAGAACAGCGAGGCCTCGCAGTGTACAAACAAGCATACAGAGGAGGGAGAATAGGCTGACAATGATGACGCACCATGGACATACTCTCTTAATGACATGGCACAGATGGATACAGAAGCACCCATAGTAGACGAGGGAGCTTACACGGTGGTCACCCATCACAAGAACCAAGCTACGGGGAGACCAGTGGTGTTCAGACCAATCGCCGCTCAGGACTCCTTCTGGAAGGTGAATCCAAATCGCATGGCATCTGAGATAGTCTCTGCTATCAATGAGAAAAGGACATCATCAAGAATCAACTGAGACGGAAATTTTTGTGTTGGATTACGGTCTTTGTACTCGGCAAACAAGTTGCTGCTGATCAAGAGTCTTGCTGGCTTGCATGTACATGTCATTGATACCTCAGTCTTACATGAATACCTTAGCGAAGATAAAAGATGTTTCCCTTGAATACAGTGATTATGACCTACTGGGGTATCTTAAAGATGTCGGAGTAATCTCAGTCACACGATAAAAGAGGTGGGTAAGAAATGAAGATGGAGGTGCCCCAATGCAGCCCATACGTAATGTGATACTCCAGTTTAGGCATGACATGCCATTGCCAAAAAAAGTTGCTCTCGGCTTTACGGTGCACACTGTCGAGAAATGCATTAGGCCGGCTTTAAAGTGCTACCACTGCCAGAGTTATGAGCATTGGGCTAAGACTTGCAGGGGAACCTAGATTGATTATTATGTAGGGTTTAACGTCCCAAAACCACCTTATTATTATGAGAGACGCCGTAGTGAAGGGCTCCGGAAATTTCGACCACCTGGGGTTGTTTAACGTGCGCCCAAATATGAGTATACGGGCATACAACATTTCCGCCTCCATCGGAAATGCAGCCGCCGCAGCCGGGACTCGATCCCGCGAGCGGAGGGTGAGCAACCAGGGGAACCGAGAGTTGCAAGGTATATGCGGGCGCATATACCTTGCAACTCTAGGGGAAGAATTGCAACTCTTGATGGAGAAATTATCGCTTGGGTTCAAGATTTCTTGTTTAATAGATCCCAGTTTGTTATTTTTGAACATTTTGCATCAGGCACAGTACCAGTGACGTCAGGAGTGCCCCAGGGCTCCGTGCTTGGGCCCTTGTTATTTCTCGTTTATATAAATGATATAACTACTAATATAGATGATAAAATAAAGTTATTCGCAGACGACTGTATCATTTTTCGAGAAATTAACAATCAACAAGATCACCTCTCTCTCAACAAGTCTCTTAATACCGTTGCAGAATGGTGCTCTCATTGGCAGATGACAACGTAAAAAAATCTGCATGCATAACGATAACACGGAAAAAAGAACCCTCTAACTTTCGCTATAACAAAAATGGTGCTGCTCTCACGAATGTACACAGACATAAATATCTAGGCTTAACAATAACATCAGATCTAAGGTGGGACGCTCACATTGATAATGTTACTTTGTCTGCTATGCAAAAACTATTTTTTATTCGCAGATCGCTCCATCTGGCATCCACCTCGACGAAACTACTAGCCTACAAAACATTCATTAGGCCGATCCTTGAATATGGAAATACTGTATGGTTTCCTCATATCGTGACAAACATAAAAAAATAGAACAGGTACAAAGGAAGGCCATAAGATTCATACATAACAAATTCAAACTGGCTAATTCACCCACTACCCTTCTAGCTGTTTCTGGGCTTCCCACGCTCGAAACACGGGCAAAGCAGGCACGTTTGAAATTTCTTTATCAACTCCTACATAATTATTTCAAAATAGAAGTCTCAAACTACGTTGAATATTCGCAAACACGAGCTACCCGGCACCAACATACAAATACTCTATTAGAATATAAATGTAACAATGATGCGTTTAAATACTCTTTTTTCCAGTTGCCATCCACGAATGGAATTTGTTAACCCCTTTCACCACTAATGCCCAGTCATTGTGCGATTTCTTATCAAGAATAGAAAATAACGTCTTTTAGCGTCCTTGATATGTCTGCTTTTCTGTGACATGCAAACCAGCATTCACTTGTATTTGTTGTGTATGGTGTGCATAAGTGGTGATTGTATGCTTCAAGGTTGCTGATTTGTATTTTTACACAATATTTACCAATTTACGATGCTGAAAGTGTTAAGTGCTCTTTGTAACTGTATACTGTAGTGCCCACCTGCTATGGTCTCTTTGGAGACTGGCAGTATTGTAAATAAATAAATAAATAAATAAATAAATAAATAAATAAATATGATTACAAAGAGTGCACCTCAAAGCGTCAACCTAAGTGTGCAAACTGTGCTTGACCACACCCGGCATCGTTTTCATGTTGCTCTCGAAAACATTTGGCATCGGCTGTACAAACAGAGAAGATTGTAAAAGGGTACCATAAGATACAAAGAGGTCCAGCGCCCAATGCGGACATAGTCTAAGATGCTCCTGCGGCACAAAGAAATACAAAACAGTGGCGCCACGACTCTTACTCGGAAGGGTTGAAGTGCTCAGCACCAAAATATTGTGTTGGCAAAAAAGTTCTGGTCCAAGAACATGCTCAAGTGGCACCTCCTGCCGGGCTAGACACAGCCAAGGAGCCACTGACTACCAAAGGAAAGAGTCACAGCAACCTGCTGAGGAAAAAGTCTTCAAGAAGTGCGATCTCGGCGGAGACAGCCGAAAACGTGCACGTCATTTTGCCAATATTCTTTGTGGCTCCTAAAGCAATTCTACGTTCCCTGCCACAAGCAGGTTCTTTACCAGAAGTGAAATTACTGCTATATCTTGAGCATCTTATTTTGAAGTAATCATGGCTACCGGACTATCTAACTGGTACAAAAGAAGTGCAATATTCCAGTGAGACTGCAACGGTTTGCAGAAGAAGAGTGGAGATTATAGGAAATTCGTCACTCAGCACGGGTTTCCGATTTTGTGTATTTCTGAAACAAGAGTATACCTAGCTTTCGCTTGTCTAATTATGTGGTGTACCAAGCGGAACGTCCTACTGCAAAAAGCACAGTGATGTTTGTGAAACTCGATATTCCATCGACACTTGTGGCTACTTCAAAAACAGATGCGCCGGAATTTGTTAGTTGCAAGGTGAAGTTTCGTAACGTCACTGTAACTGTAAATAGTGTATACCTGCACCCTCAAGCGAAATTTTCATACGCATAGTTAGCTGCAGTGTGTAGATCTGATCATGATCCCATAATTATATGTGGTGATTTTAACGCGCACCATGAATTGTGGGGCAGTGAGCGTTGTGATATAAGGCGATGTGCTATAGTTCAGATATGCGAAGACCATGGTTATGCTATACTAAATGATGGTTCTCCGACGTTCTTACGGGGCCATAACTACTGCCGCCTACTAGACATCACTGTGTGCTCCTCTGAATTAGCGGCTGGAGCAGACTGGACTACAGACGCTGATAGAAGAGGAAGTGACCACTTGCCAGTATTCATATATCACCCAAAGTTGAAGAAAGCGAGATAGAACCTCTAACAAGAACTACGAACTGGGCAATCTTTCGAGAACTACAGAGACCATACATTGATACTTTTTATGACGCAGAAAGTTATGCATCGAAGATAAAACATTTTATAACAAAAGCTTCTAGTGCAGTACCCATTCCAAATGGGTATGAGGGTGTTGACGCTGAGTATGAGCGGTTTCGTGCAATACGACGCTGATCTGAAACAAGATGTCACAGGTTGGCAAATTTAGAAGATTTCGAGGTTGCACAGAAAGTACATTCTTGAATTCAGAAGCAACTGCAGAAGCTTTCAACCAAGAGGTGGCAAGATTTATATGCCCTCACTTTCTCCACTTACCTCGGCGCCTCAACTGTGGAACATGGTACGCGCCCTCCGATAGCCAGTAGTCCTCTCGGAACCACTACAGGCTCTAGCGCTGTTTCTAGGAGTAAGCGAACGTGTGATTGCCGAAGAATTTAGCGCTCCTATACTGAGAAATGGGGAGGTTCTCCCAACTAGTGAATATAAATCCTCAGTTGAATCAGCTTCGGCGGTTGTAACGATGTTCTCTGTGGTCAGTTCATCCGATCTGGATGACAGCTCCACACCAGAGGAGCTTCAATATGTGCTGTCTGCAGTAAACCTAACAAGTTCACCAGGGCTACATGGAGTTACATACACTGCACTTGCTGATTTGTACGAGAAAGGAAAATTAGATATGTTGGTCATCTAGAATAAAATATGGCACGAAGAAAAAGTTCTGGAAAGTCGGAAGATATCATAAGTAGTATCGTTGCTAAAGCCAGAGAAGAGCCCTATGCAGTTGGATTTGTTTAGGCTGGTCAGTTTGACAAGTTGTATTTCGAAAGCGATTGAGAAAATGATCAATGAACGAATTTTATGGCGCAAAGACAAGACAAAACTACTACCAGAAAGCATAGCCCGCTTCAGAAGAGGTATATGTACAATTGCCTGCATTTTGGACTTGGTCACAGATGTGAGAAACCAACGTACGCAAGGAAACATCACCGTCACTGTATTACTTGATGTCGAACGAGCATACGACAGAGTGAGTCACGTTCACGTTCTTAAAGGCCTGGCGTTGCAGGGATTCAAGGGAAATATACTGCGTTGGATCGTTGACTTCCTGAAGCACCGGCAATTTTTTGTAGTTATGCAGGAGGGCCCAACGTCAAAACATGTCAACCAAGCAGTGCCACAGGGCAGCATGCTAACCCCTACTCCCTTTAATGCAGTCATAGCGACAGCTCCCGTATAATCTTGCGCGTAACACCAGATGTTCAGTGTATGCTGATGACATAAATATATGGACGTCTGCTCTATCATTTTGCATGTCCAACAAACTTTACAAGACTGGATGGATTATGTAGACCGTTTTCTGAGGTAAAAGGGTATGGTACTGAGTCTGCGTAAAACAGCCATACTGCCGTTTACATTAAAAAGACCTGGAGATTTACAGATTATTCTGTAAAACCAACCTATTTTAATGATAAAAACTTATAGATTCTTAGGAGTAATTTTAGACCAGAGAATAATATGGTCACCTCATGTCCAATCACTTGAACGAAACGTGAATCAGGCCATTTGAATCCTCCAGCATCTCTGCGGGGCTAAATGGGGCGGTACTACAGAGTTTCTATTGGCCCTACATGGTGCGTGAATACGCCCCATCGTAAGTTACTCAGTGCCTCTGCTGCACGGACTTCGAGGCTCCACCAATCACTTGTTACTCGCAAGGAGCTTGAAGGCATGTCTAGGGTTGCCACGGTCAACTTCTAGTGCTTTAAAGAAGAATGGCTATTTGGGCTAGTTGGTTGGAATTCATGGTATGCTAGAAGAAACGTGAAACGGAAGGCGAGGCAAGGAAAGCAAAGAGGACCAGAAGAGCGCTGACTACCAACTGAATTTTATTATTCACAGCACACATGATAATATATACAACAGGTAATCTATTAACAGCAAACGTGAGCAACGTGACATATTCTCGGGAAGGGTATGATAAAAAGAAGGTACAATGATAAAATGGCTAACCCTTATCTAAAAGCCCGAGCTCTTTGTCATGCAAGGCCACCGAAAGTTGGCTCACGCATCCGTCACCATGTTTTCTAGTAGAATACGCCTCAGCTATTTCACGAGTTACTTTGTCCATGTGGCGTACCAGCAACCTCACGCCCGGAAATCGAGGCTGGCACCCGCAGCTTTTACAGTGCACAACGAGGTTTGAACTAATTCCTTTGCACAAATCATTCATATGTTCTCCTAACCACTTATTAATGCACCGCCCAGTTTGGCCTATATAACAACGACCGCACGTTAAAGGAAGCATGTAAACAACACCAACTGCGCAATCTACAAGTTTATTTATGTGTTTTACGGCGCATGTCCAACTTTTTTTAGTGCTTTAGTGTATGCAGGGGCTCAACAACCACCTTCGGCAGTACTCCGAGCTAAAGAAACCTTTCGAAATTTATTTAGAATTTTCATGCAACATGAAAGTCATCCTTTATTTGGTGCACTAACACAAAGGACGGCAACGAGACTACAGGGTAGTGTATCATAATTTCTAGCAGTAGTACCAAGATTGAAACCACGGAAACCTTCAAAACCACGTTGGACACTACCGCTTCTCAACGTTATCCGTGAAATAGATGACATACAGAAAAAAAGCAGATATGGCGCCACTAGTAGTGGTACAGATGGTACTTCATCATTTTCGTATAATGCATAATGAAAAAAGAACTATGATATATACAGACGAATCATGCGCTGAAGAAGCATCAGCCTTTGCGGTCTTTATACCCGAAATTCAGAAAAAAATAATGTACAAGTTATCACACAAACCTTCATTGACGACTACAGAATCGGTGGCTTTTTTTGAAGTAGTTAAGCTTATCTGCGAGAATTCAGAGCCATGAAAGTGGGCGATATGAACTGATAGCAAACCTGCCCTTCAGCTAATTAGAAATGCGACATCACTTTACAAAAATGGTGAAACAGCACAATGTATTGCAGAAACTGTGGACTATGCCTCAGCGCAGGGTCACAACATCGTATTCCAATAGACACCCAGTCACATTGGAATAAAAGAAAATGAAGAGGTTGACAGCCTCGCCAAGATAGCATTGAACGAAGGACGGGATGGCGCAATCCCTATGTCTGGGGTATTTATTCTACAATTTATTACGCGAAAAGCTAACCATTGTTCGATTAAGTAGTTTATAGCCCTAAATCAAGAAACAGTACTTTGTGAAGGTAATACACACAAAAAAGTTTTATCGCGACAGATCTCCTACAGCACTTACAGATATTAATCCATAGACTTTGATTGGAAGTAGCATAGACAACTTCTTGCGCAGTATACATCGATCCAACTCACCGGAATGCCATTGTAGTCGTGTAGAAGAAAATGTTCGCCATATTCTTTCGGGGTGCGTCAAATACACAATTGAAAGAGAAAAAATGAAGAACAGATCAGCAAGTTTGGACAGACGGCCTCTCACAATAAAGAAAATCTTGGACCATAACCTGAGATGCATATTCAGAAAAAGGTGCACATCTTCCTGACAGACTTCATTGCGGAGACCGGACTGGATAAGCGCCTGTGATAGACAGCCAGGGATTGATATATAAGAAATGTGTTACTGCTTATACTTACAGTAGAAAAGGAAGGTGTGCGTGTAAATATTTATTGACAGTGTGAACTGCTGTAAGCAAACTGTGTATTGACATGATATTTGAACTGGTTTCAGTGTGCTATTATGTTTTTTTCGGATAGCTCATTTTTGGGTACCGTTCAATATTATTTTTTTCGCTGCAGAACTTCGTGATATGGAGTAGCCGAAGCAATATGGACCTCAACCTCTCCAAGGCGAATAGTTAGATGTCACAAAACGAGCGCTCAAAAAGGGCGCGCCACCGAATTCTCGCGACGAGGCGCCAGAGTGACGCCGCGAGGTCAACCATAAAAAAAAGAAAACAAACATCCTAACGACTCCCCGGGCGCGCGCCTCTCCTCTCGGAAACGTAGGTTCGCCGACGAACCTCCTCACCCCACATCGGCGGCCGAGCAAGCACTCGAAATTTCTAGATGGAAAGGGGCGTGGTGATGCCGCGTTGAGTCATCCGTAACGGACGGCCCTCGTATCGTCTCGACCTTTCCCCCAGCCTTCGCTGCGCATCGCGCCGACGAAATGATGAGAACTTTCTGGAATCTCGCGCGGAAGGTATTTAATCGAGCAGCCGAGACGAGAGATCAGGAGAAGACGGAAGTTAGCACCAGAGCGCGTAGGGTATTCCGCCGTGTAGTCGGCGAAGGTTTTGTTCGTAGAGACAAAGCAGGAGAAGATGACTTCCACCTGAGGGGTGACGACTCGAGCTACAGGCAAGAGTGTGTGTTTACTGCTATCGAGCGAAGACGCGTGGCAACAGCTGGGTGTGTGAAGCCGACGTGTTTCCGGCGAAAAAGTTTGAAGCTCGGAGAGTGGCCAACTGAAGACGCGGGGTTTCCTGGAAGAGAAACTTCGGCGAGGTTTCCTGGAAGAGAAACTTCGGGGACAGCAGAACGACAACAACGCTGGACTTTGAGTGAGTGATTCTCGGAAGAGTATCATCCAGACTGTTGTTCCAAGAACTTTGGACTGAATAGGTTTTCTATCTCTTTAGTCTTTAAGTGTCTTGGTTGTTCGATGCATGCGACTGCATTGTAGTGCGTATTGTTGTCTGTGTCCGTTGTTTCGAGTGTGGATGATTGTACTGTGTAGTACGTTGTTTGATTGGTGACATATTGTGTGCAACTATTGTGGAGTGTGCATTCTTGTGTATTGTTTTCGATCTGCCATTATTGAGAATATAATTTTGTTTTGTTGATTAACTCTCGGCTCTGACTTGTTCTTTGGGCCACAGCCGGCGTCCGCTGGCGCGCCAAAAAGGACCACTTCTAAATTGTCCACGCTTTTGTGGTGCGGTTCGGGGGGGCCGATACTTCGGCTCTTGGAATTAGCCCGGCGATCGCCTCCCGAATTAACGGGACCCGTGACATTAGAACATAACGAAACAGAACCTATTTATGCTAACAGTCATTGAAAACCGTTCTGTCCGACACAAAGAAAACCTTGGATTGCTTAACGACACAGTCCTCTTCTAAAAATTAGGATATCAGAAATTGATCAGCTATATGATATCAGACTTGCTACACACATACACAAAAATATGAAAATATAGGTCAACATTTTCAAACATCCACCTAACCACAAATGAGCGATATAATTTACTATATAGCTACTTCGAACTTCCACTTTATAGAACTAAATACGTAACTAATCAACTTGAAAACTTGATACCTTTTTTCTAAAACAACATGCACAAGTTCTAGATGTTTGGATGATACAATGTCAAGAGAGAGAAAAACGAGAAAAAAGGAAGGCAGAGAGGTTGACCAGATGCTAGTATCCGGTATGCTACCCTAAACTGGGGTTGAGGAAGAGGGGGTTGAAAGAGAAAGGGAGAGTAAAAAAAATAAGAGAAAAACACCGACACACACGCACACACAAAGTCAGTCCACTCAGAGGCGTTCCGACAGGCCAGTAGTTCGTAAGAAGCCCAGTAGCGCTTGCACGGCTTTCTTCTGTGACGATGAGTCAAGACGATAGCGCAGTATACTTTCTTCTGACAGCGGCTGGTCATCTAACCTGTTTAGTTTATTAGAAAGGTGTTGTCTTTCCAGGTTGTATTTCGGGCAGTCACACAGGATATGTCGAATTGTTTCTTCATCTCCGCAGTGTGCACAGTCGGCGGTGTCGGCCATACCATGTCAAAATACCTATTTAACTCATTCATGCACAAACTGAACAAGAGGTTTATTGAAAAAATGATGGCACGTTTGTAGAAAATATTTTTCTCGCAAGAAACAAAATCTTGACAAATTTAGTTCAAAAAATACGAAGTGGTCACCTGAGGTGACCACCATCCAGTAAGGGTATTCTGGTCACTTTCGGTGAAAGTGCAGCTCTTTATTTCTATAGTCGTTAGCGTTAACTACTCTTACAACATGCGTTAGCGTTAGCAACTCATCAAAGTAATAAGAAAAGCACATACTTTTATATCAATAAAACTGTCGGCTAGCATCGCCGAACAAGGGAACAAGGAGGTACAACCTTCTGCTTCAGCGTAGGAGGTGATAAGCCAAAAGAAACTAAACTAACCTGTTACAATGAAGCCCGAACCATGTAGCCCAGTGAAGCTAATCTCTGTCATATTGCTAAAAGCTGTAAAATAGATACCATTCAAAATGCGACACGTGGGGCCGACGTGATTCATGAGCAAAAAAAATAAGAAAATGTGGTTACCTGGTGGGAAACCATGTGACCACAATGCTGGAAAGAGTTGAGCTGGTCGCTTAGTCCCATTTTTTGTCCTGTGTGCCTTCATATTATGAGCAAGGCCCATGAAGCATGGTCTACGAAACTTGTAATAAGAAGTGGTACTTTTATTTCAGATATTTTGTGTGTCGTGAACTATTCCAGATAGCAGTTTGTCATATGCTTTACTTTTTTTGCTTCCGATTTATGGTTCATTCTGTAGTTTACATATGTTCGACAGTCTGTTGAACAATTCTGAGGTGGCAGGGCCATTGTCAGGCAGTTTATCTGTCTTTATCCCTTTCATCCTTTGACATGTATCATGTTGAGATGTATCGCTTTGAATATAAACAATATTATTCAAGTGTTCTCATCGCTGTAACATGTGACCACCCAGGCAACTTCGACCTCAACGCTGAAGAAATTCCAGCATTGCTATTCAGCCATGGCCTATCTATTTCAAGAGCCGTCGTAAGGCTCAATTGTGGACACACGTACGTTCTGGTTACAAAATTCACTACTGAGCGACAACATCTTGCAAGAGATATGGCAGTCGCGTACGTGGGGGAGCTCATTGAGGTTGCAGGCTGCTTGACTGTGTAGAAAGCCGATGTCACCAGGTCAGCCCCTCTATTTGTCGACGTTGGCCCAAGTTTACTGCCCCCGCAGAAGCAAAGCCTTCTGAAGCCTAATAATGAGTTTCAGGACTGCTTTTTTTTCGACGCACAGAGTTCGCCAAACGCTGTTGATGAAACATCGCATAATTACAGATAAAACGGCCAGAAACATACGGCAGAACCCATAGCGAATAGCCTCGCGGGAATGTGAGGCCTTAGAAAGTGAGGTGAGAAAGATGCTTCAGGATTACGTTATTCAGCCGTCAAAAAGACCTTGGGCATCACTGGTAGTATTGGTGAAGAAAAAAGATGGCATCTTACGTTTCTGCGTTGATTACCGCAAGCTCAATCAGGTTTCGAAGAATGGCGTTTACGCGCTGACTCGCATAGACATTTCTCTAGATCGACTGCGCCATGCACGGTATTTCTAGTCGATGGTTCTACGGAGTGGATATTCACAAATAGAAGTTGACGAAAGATATCGAGAAAAAAACAGCATTCATGCCACCCGATGGTCTTTATGAGTTTAAAGTTCACCCGTTCTGCTTGTGGTCACCACCGGCAACGTTTCAGCGGTTCATGGACACAGTCCTGTAGGGCCTGAAGTGGCAAACGTGCCTGGTATACTTGGACGATGTAATTGTATTTTCAGCGACATTTGACGAGCACTTGAAGCGACTACACACGATATTTCAGGTGATACGATCGTCCAGACTAACACTCAAGTCAGAAAAATATCACTTTGGCTTCGAAGAGCTTTTTTTTTGGGGGGGGGGGGACACCTTGTCAGCAGTGAAGGTGTACAGCCTGACCCAGACAAAATAGCCGCTGTTGCACGTTTTCCTACGCCATCAGACAAGAATTCAGTGCGGCAATTTTTAGGCCTGCGCGTCTAGTATACCAACGTTTCATTGAGAATTTTTCGCTTATTGCATCACCTTTAACACTACTTATCCGAGAAGACGTCACGTTTGTGTGGGGTGAAGAGCAGCAGGAAGCGTTCAACGAGCTGCGACAACGTCTTCAAAATCCACCAGTTCTCGGACACTTCGACGATGACGCTCCGACAGCGGTTCACACTGACGCCAGCAATGTCGGCTTAGTAGCTGTACTCGTTCCGAGACAAGATGGCGCCGAACGAGTAATTACTTATGCAAGTCGGACTCTCTCCCGTACAGAGGAGAATTACTCTACCACTGAAAAAGAATGTCTTGCGGTGGTGTGGGCAGTCATGAAGTTGTGTCCATGTTTGTACGACCACCCGTGTAAAGTCATCAGCGATCGCCACTCGCTTTGCTGGTTGACGAACATAAAGGACCTGTCAGGACGATTGGCGCGTGGGAGCCTCAAGCTTTAAGAATTTGATATGGCCATAGTTTTTAAATCCGGAAGGCAACATACAGACGCTGATTGCCTTTCTCGTGCCTCATTAGAAGACGCAAATGCTGAGGATGATGATGATGCGGCGTTTGTCGGTGTAGTCACACGTCTACAATCGCACAGCAGCAACGCGACGATCCCGAGTTGCAACCCCTTATTGATTTCTTAGAGAGACGCACATCTGCTATGCCAAAGCTTTTGGCAAGAAGGGTAGCATCACTTTGTTTGCGCAAGGAGGTCCTTTATAAGGTGAACATTTCTCCGAGCGGCAACACCTACTTCTTGCTTCCCAACACCGCTCAGGAAAGAAGTACTAAAGTCGTGCCATGACGAACCGACATCCGGTCATTTAGGCCAAACACAAACGCTATGCCGAGTGAGACAGAAGTATTACTGGCCGAAACTGACGGCAACCATTCAACAGCACGTTCAGACTTGTCTTGAGTGCCAACGTAGGAAAGTGCCAGCCATCAAACCAGCAGGGCTCCTCCATTCAATTGATGTACCGGAAACTCCAATCGCTCAAGTCGGAATGGATCTTCTAGGACCATTTCCAACTTCGGCTGCTGGTCGTATAATTGTAGCCACAGACTACTTTACTCGCTACGCCGAAACCAAGGCTTTAGAGTGGGGCACAGCAAATGAAGCAGGCCGGCTTTTTTATTGAGAATATAGGCCTGAAGCATTGCGCTGCATCGGCAGTAATAACTGACAGAGGAGAAGCGTTCACAGCCGAGCTATTACGCACAGTTTTAAGTCTAGTGGAACATCTTACCGTCGTACAACGGCATTTCATCCACAAACAAATTGTCTGACGGAACAGCTGAACAAACACTTGCGGATATGCTTTGCATGTACGTCGACGTGGAACATAAAAACTGGTACGAGATACTGCCTTATGTCACTTTCGCTTACAATACGGCACAGCAAAAAACAACACGCATGACACCATTCCGTCTTCTCTATGGCCGTAACGTCACAACCATGCTCAACGCTATGTTGCTGCATGAAAGTGATGGCGTTGACACAAGTGCAGACTACATAACTCAGCTTGCTGAAGAAGCCCATCAACTCACCCGCGTACGTATTTCAGGACTATTACAAGGCGCTATAATCTTCCTCACCGACTAGTCTCCTATGAACTAGGAGAGAAAGTTTGCATCTGGACCCCAGTTCGCCGTCGAGGCCTCTCCGAGAAGCTCTTTAGACGGTACTTTGGGCCAAATAAAGTCCTCCGTTGTCTCAGTGATGTCATTTATGAGAAGATTCCTGGTAGTCCACATTGTTCAAGACGTCAGAGACATGCACCAGAAGTTGTGCACGTAGTTTGAATGAAGCCTTATTTGTCCTAATGAGTCCGTGGGCTGCCAGTGACTATAAACCTTTCCGCCATGACGATGAAGCATCGGGACGATGCCTTCTTGAAAGCGAGGCTGATCTCACGGTTATTAGTCGTAAGCACAAAAGGAAGAAGAAGCCAGCATCACGAGTGGCAGTCTCTGGCGTTATTCGAGGAAGACGACGTTGCGCGTCTGTATTTGCGCTTTCTTTTGGTGTGCGAATAGAGCCTTGCTGTTAACGTCGAAACGAAGCCTTGTGTCCTGTTCTTTGCACGTTGCAAGAATAATATTAGTATATAATATTATTATTTGCATTATTAGTAACAATATTAATAATACTTTACATTAATATTATTCCTGTTGTTATCTATGATCACAAGGATTTGTTTATTCATTGATCACTGGCATATCTGTATGCTGACGTTACTTATCGCGTTATATTATTCTTTCAATGACAGCCAACTTAATAGACGAAATTCGGTGCGCAATACAGTGATTCTTTTTTTAATTTATCACTATCACAAGTGCATTGTCAATTTGGTGCTTATTTGTGACTTAGGTTTGTGATAGTATTTTAGATCTATATGTATAAATATAATTCTTTAATAAGGTATAAATAAATAAAGATTCAGTGATCAAGGGATTGGAACCTAAGTAGGAGTAATAAAACACTTAGGCTGCGTATGGCAGAGTACAGTAAAACGTGTATAAAAGCTCCGTAAAAATATTACGACTTGCGATCGCAATTTTCTGAGACAATCTGTATATAAAAATAATGAAAACAAAAATGAAAGCAGCTATTTGAGGCTCTGATTGCATGAGCTGAAATCTCTCCTGTCGGTGCACGTCTGGTGAAATTTATGCACATTAAATTTGTGAGGCAGTAGTCCTGCACTTTATTTACTTGATGTTTGTAGCAAGAAGTAGGTGATCGTATCAATTAAGAAATAAACATGCTGGCAGGCTCACAATTCCCTTGATTTTCCCGGGAAATTGGAAGATGTCAAAAACCACGTCCTGTATAGCTAAAATAACCGACCGAAGGCAAAGAACCATTATAAGCGAAATCCTCTGGCAATGAAGTCAGAGTTTCGTCTAACATGATCTTTTTTTCCCTGCAGGCATGGTGGACGCATTGGACCAGTCAGTCGGCCAGGTTGTCAAGGCACTAAGCGACAAAGGGATGCTGGAGAATACCGTCATCGTCTTCAGCAGTGACAACGGTGGTGCCATTTGGGGCAGTGGACGCTCTCGCGGCTTCAATTGGCCATTGCGGGGAGCCAAAGGAACTGTTTGGGAAGGTGGCACCAGGGCGGCAGCTTTCGTCTGGAGTCCATTGCTTGCTCGCAGACACCAGGTCAACAAAGAATTAATGCACATTACCGACTGGTTGCCTACGCTCTACTCGATGGCAGGTTGGTCAGACAGATATGTTTTTGTTTTAATCTGTAGGCTCCTAACTCTGACAAGTGATCGTACGTCGTTCTAGGGCGTTCAACTGATCTATTGGCGTGTCACAACGAGTACAAAGAAACACTTTGGGTTCGTGTCTGGATGTCGCACTGAAATGCTAATAACCATTTCTTTGCGACTGATTTTTATGACTCTTCATTTGAAAAAACAAAAACAAAATGGTTAGTGAGTTTGTAACCGGTGATTCTCTGATGAAAGTTCCTCACTGTGTAAATTGTGGACGAAGTGAAAAAGAGGATTATGCAATGAAAAAGCGAAAGCAGGACTCTACGTCTCAAGCCTGATATGCAGAAAACAATAGTGATATTTAACAGCCTTCGAGGAGAACAACGCTTTTTGATAAGTAGCGAGGAGCTGGAAAGTGTATAGAAAAATACGTCTGCTTAAGATAGGTGCTGACCTTAGACAGGACCAATGAGACTGAAGTAATTAGAAGAATAACTCTGGGGGGAAAGCATGTTTAGCAAGTATTATCAGATCATGTAGGGGAATAGCTCAAAATCCTTCATCAGAAAAGCATTCAACAGTGTCTTACAAAATGCTTACCGCCGGAACCAAAACTTTAAGATGAAGCAGAGAGCCACAAAAAGAAGTATGACCTAGGTCTAAAAGAAGAAGTTGCTCAGATAACTAATATGTGATTTGGGCAACTCAGTCAAAATTAAGAAAAAATGAGCACATGGGCAGGGGCTGTAATGGAAAAGCACGAAAAGCACTGATCATCAATATTAACAGGCTGAATTCTAAGAGAATGTAAGTGCGCCAGGGAGAGGGAAGGAAGGAAGGAAGGAAAGAAGGAAGGAAGGAAGGAAGGAAGGAAGGAAGGAAGGAAGGAAGGAAGGAAGGAAGGAAGGAAGGAAGGAAGGAAGGAAGGAAGGAAGGTTAAGAAATATAGCAGGGCAGATGCGATAAAAAGGTTTGGGGAGATATCTAGTCCTGGCTAGCACAGACCGAGTGTGCTGGAGAAACGTGCTAGAGCCCAATGCCCTTCAGTGCTGTGTTCATCAGCTGTGTTAACGCTAACTCAAAAATAATGTATCTTTGCAAAGTAGTATACTTGTGTGTGTCATAATTTTGGACCTGAAAAAAGCCTTTGATACGGTTGATCACAACATACTTTTTACATAAGCTAAAGCATTATGGTTATCGCGGTAGCCCATTGGATCTTCTCACTAGCTACCTTCATGAGCGAGTGCAGGTAGCTAGAATGAACGATATTACGTCATTACCAAAGTATATGCGCACTGGAGTCCCTCAAGGATCCGTCCTAAGGCCACTTTTATTTTCATTATATATTACTGACCTCCCACAAATTTTAGACTCTAGTGAAGTTATTATGTACGCCGATGACACTTGTATTGTTATAACAGCGGACAACATTCAAGATCTGCAAACTAAAGCAAACAAAGAGTCAAACAAAGCAAGTGAATGGTTCATGAAGAACAAACTTACCATCAACGTCAAAAAAAAAACTAAATATGTATGTTTCGATCACGCACAAATATCATGCCTTCTATATCCCTAGATTTGCGAATAAACGAATTTCAACTCGACGAAGGCAGCTCATTTAAATATCTTGGCGTGATATTTGATAAAAATCTGCACTGGCAAGAGCAAGTAAACGCAGTTTGTACAAAGCTCTCCTCGGGATGCTACGCACTTTTACAAGCACGTCATCATCTTGATACTGATACTCTGCGTACTTTATATTTTTCATTCATTCACAGCCATATCTCATACTGCAATGAATCATGGGGTACGACATATAAAACCTTTCTTGAACCTGTTCGCAAACTTCAAAAACGAGCCCTGAGAATATTCACCCAATCTTGCTACAATGAGCCGAGTATGCCTTTGTTTATGAAAATGAATATTTTGCATTATGATAAGGTACACGAAGTAAAAATTGCCACGTGTGTTTTCAATGTTGTCAAAAACAACCTGCCTTTTCATGTTTCTTTATTTTGCACATCCTTTCATGTAACCAGAAATCAAACATATGGAAATTTTAATCTTCCTCCAACGAAGAGAACTTACGGACAACGTTTGCTGCAGTTTTCAGGGCCAAAAATTTGGAATAAACTACCAGCAGAAATAAAACAGCCGAATAATTTTTCATCAGTTCTCAAGAGATACTTACACAGAACAATTTTTATCAATGAAAACAATTATGATGTTATTTGTGTGTGTGTGTGTGTGTGTGTGTGTGTGTGTGTATGCATGCATGTGTGTCTGCCAGAAACTTGTCAAATCGTTTAAAAATACCATTGTCACCCAATGATTAGGTTTTTGTTTTCCGTATTAGATATGCATATTTTGACCTTCATAATAATGCAACAATCTGCTTTCTTTATCTGTATTTTTGTAAGTTAGAAATGTTAAAAACATTCGTGCATTTACCGACACTTTTGCTCTCCTTTTGTTTCACTCGTGCAAATTACCGATGCACGATAGCTATCTGTATGCGTGTGATATATCTTTTTTGTAGATGGAACCCTTAGTTATTTATTTTTTTGGACCCCCAACTAGCATTCGGCTATGGGTCCAACCAGTCGTGATGTTTCTGTATGTTTCACAGTTTACTAATAAAGAACTGAATTGAATTGAATTGAATTGAATGCGCGTAGCCAGGCTGATGATGGTGACAACTGAAGACTGTTGAGGCGCTTTGTATTTATATTAATACTACTACTCTTGGGCTTGCTGCGGCTCCTACACTGCAAATCCTACGGTTCGTAGAGGCTACCGCAAGTGGTAGCCACTTGTTGTAGTTTTACATATTTACTGTGTGAGTAAGTGACAACCCTAATAGCTAAGGTAGCGTATCCGCCATTTGAACCATAGGGGCGGCCTTCTCTAGTCTAGCTATGGCGTGGCCCGGCGCATCGAAGGTAATTGTGTCTAGCCTCCTACGCTAAACAGGAGAGAGTAGCTGTTCGGCCTGCCCCGCCAAACAAAGGGAAAGCGGGAATGGCGGGGCTGGGTCTCTCTGGAAGTCATGGAGGATGTTGTTTATGGCGTTCCGAAGAGATGACGAAGCTGGTCAATGATGTTGTGATATAAGTGCGCGTGTGTTTAGGTTGGGGAATGATTTTGTAGTAGGCGCTAAGTGACCCTGTGTAGTTGCTTTAACTTTTAATGTGGAGGTGGTCTGGTTTGTTATTCCAGGCTCTAACACTGCAGAGCCCGAAAAATTACCTCATCTTAATTTTAGAGCCTAAGTGAAGGCATTCCACTGAGTAAATATGCTAAAAGCCTTGCGAGAATCGGAGCACCAAGAATCATATAAAACTTACGTTAGGCAAGATCTATATAGGCTCATAGCTACCTCGCTTATCCACAAGTGAAATAAAAGTAATTCTAATAAAAAATGGATGATAGAGGCTTGAACAACTCTTTTAGTGATGTTCAGAGCGTTCTTAGAAGAATCATTTGTACGACTATATTTATTAAAAGAAGTAATAATGATTGACGAAGAAATGTCAGGAAACGGTGATTTGCATTACACATAATGTTCTTCTGCAATCATCGCGCCCACAATTCGTTTCCCTCGTACAGGAGCACACCTGCGCGACAGAGCTTTCATCATCACTAGGCACATCGAACCCCAGACGCGTGCCTCATCACCCAAATACCTGCGCCATGACGAATGAGAATGTGTCCCAATGTAATCTTAACCCCACACACTCACATCCTCGTCGTTCCCCCTTTTCTTTTCTCACCAGGTACCGTTTCACCACTCGGCGTAGGAATCCTTCTCTCTATATCAATGCATCGAGTTTTTTACCCGCACTTTGTACGGCTGAAACTGAAACTCAAGCTTAAACATTGTTAAAAATGAGAGACTTGAAATCAGAAGGTACGACATAAGAGCTCACTCAATATTGATACACGAAAAACATAGCCAATTATTGATAGCGGTGTGAAAAAGCAAGCGTTCAGGATTAGCTACCAACCTCTGAAATGTACACTTCTGTGCACATTCCTGAGTGCACAGATGTATGTGTACCAAGGGCAATTAATGACACGAGAGGGTACTGATGAAAATAAAATTCACAAAAAATAACGATGCGAGGGTATAAGCTTATACCTGTTATTACCAATCATTGAAATTCAGTCAAACGCTGTCCCTAAAGTGAAAAGGTGCAACCAATGCTGCCAGTACGAAGACATGAGGCGGAAACGTAAAGAATCACGCAGTCGATACCTTCACAACCACACAATTGCAGGCAGAAAAGATTTCGCACTGAGTAGGAGATATCAAAGCGTATTAGCGAACAAATATGGGTAGCTGACATTCGAGCTAATATTCAAGCTGACATTCGAGCTTTGCATTACAGCTGTGCACATAACGATCGTTTATTCAGGACTATAGAATGGATAGCAGACGTGTGAGATATAGCTCAAAACGGCAGAAGGCTACACAGAATGATGAAGTTTGACGTTACTAAGCATAAAAAAATAGGCAGCTATTCAGAGAACATATAAGAAATTAAAGTTCATTGGTACCTGCGTTCATCGAGCAGTGGGCGAAAAAACATTAGACTCACCACAATTACCATTAATGGTGGATTATGCCTTGACAAAGTATCGATGTCTAAATAGAGTTCCTTGTCTCTTAAGGGAGGCCCACCTCACGAAAGCCGATTGGTCAAGCACTGTGGAGCTCTGCATCATTTTTAAGTGCGAAGCATTTCTTGTCGAACTTGAGTGACATTGAGCGTATTTATCTATCTATGTAGCCGCTAACGTTTGGGTGCTCTCGTGGTCACCCCCTTAACTTGGTGTTGACTGAAATTCGCATAGGAGGGTAACATGGTTGGACGAATATGATGCGTTGGTGAAGACACGAATAATCTCACAATCCCGTCGCGTACGTCGTCAAACACTTCCCGCAAGACAGCGACACATACTCACGGGCGGGTATGTGACGCCGGTAAGCGGGTATTTGCCACAGGCTATTGTAACTTAGTATGTACCCCGGAACTATGAGAACACCCATGGGGAATTTTAACGCGTGAGTGTTGAGAAATACCCGGCATCGGTAGCATCCACCCGACGAATGCAAAGAAGAAATGTCAAAGTGCAGCTAGAATCGAATCTAAGCATTCTGCGTGGCAATGAAGCATTTTACCACAGAGCTAGGCCAGGTTATAAAAACTACTTTTCAAATAGAAAGTAACTTCGTTAAACGTCACTAGTGGTTGCAGGACTGCCTACCCCATCAAAAAATGGCAGCATATCCACGAAGTAAATGATAGAGAGTGGGCGAAGCATTCGTCCGTCCATTCGTTCTTGCTTCCGTCCGTCCATGCGTCCATCTGTGTGATCGTCCATGCGTCCATCCGTCCGTCCGCGCGTGCATCTCTTCGTGTGTCCGTCCCTGCGTCCGTTCATTTGTCAATCCATGCATCTGTCCATATGTCCATTCGTCCATCTATTCAACACTCCAAGTACCACCATCTCGCATCTTTTCATCATATATTCCCCGTACAGAAGCACCACCATCAAACGGGCATTCCAAGGACTAAACGAGAGGTGGCACGCGCACACTTTCTTACGACTTGCGCTTCGGGTCTACTTACCACTTTTAAACACCTCGAGTTCATGGTATTTACTAGTTCACTGTATTCATGGCACTGCGGTCCAACGCTCGCTAAACCTATCTAAAACGAAGGAGGTTACGCCCAGCGAGTATAACGTAGCAACCTTTTCCTGTCAGATAGTGCTCAATGTTCATGCCAATGGCTGCTAATGGGGAATAAGAGACAGGAGCATTCGGCTTTTAGTTAACGCGCACGCCGCGAAATTTTTATTGTTCAACAAAGCACAGGAGAAATCTCCCACCGGCAGCACCTTGTAGGTCAAAATGTAACACTTGTTACACACTATGACTACTACTACGAGGGACGAATGGGTGCCGCTTTAAGGAGCTTCGCCCCTAAAACATTACATAAGTTACAGCCGTGCCGTCGGATTAACGTGAATGGAGGTTAGTTGCCATGCACTGAAGTTGTTTAGGTAAAAGGCCAGCAGCCTCGCGAGCATCAGGGCTTCATAAAAGGTTCTGTTGTTGCTAATACACATGTTCCAGTTTTCATCGTTGCGCAAGTGCAAACAACTGTTTATATAAACATCTGTAGCTCTTTAACTTATTTCTGTGCATTCAACAATTGTACGTATATTTAGCGTCATTTCATGACCTGTCGCTCAATTAAAACTTTGCAACACGGTCACATTCTCTCCGCATGCTTTGCATAAAACAGGGCTAAATTGAAAACTTGAAAAGAAAACGCTAACTGATGTATTCTGAGAATGATTTAAACTTAACCTAACCACAGCCGAACGCATACATAGACTTGGCAGAAAACGAAAAAGAAAGGCACGCCCAGTTATCATGAGGCTTTTTGACTAAAAAGAAAAAAATTACGGCGTTGAAGAACTGCAGGAAATCAAAAGGAAGTGGCATTGCTGTCTCGGATGACTTTTGTGCAAACACGCTATAGAAGCGGAAAAGGCTATGGGAAAGCACAAAAGCTGGAAGAGACCGGGGCATGAAGGTTCGGCTGATGAAGGACAAGATTCTTATTGATAACGAGTGGTATGCGCGGAATGATGCGCAGTCCTGTCAAATATAGATAGGCAAGAAAGGCACAAAATCTCGCGAGTCTTACCGACAATTTGGCAACCCAACTCAAGATTCCACGCTAATAAATAATAATGTTCGCAGCTTAGTGAATAAAACCACTGAATTTGAGCACCTTCTTTTTCTCTGTAACCCGGATGTTGTCATTGTAACTGAGACCTGGTTATGTCAGATCATAGCCGAAGGCGAATTCTTACCCCCCTTCTATCAAATTATTCGTAAAGATTATAGAACCTGCGGTGGTGGAGTAGCAATTGTCTTCAAAAAAGATATGGAGCCTGTGACATTACCCATAGAGTGTTCGATAATGAAAGCATTTGGTGTAGATCAGCGCTGCATGGCTTTCCTTGCGTAATTGGCGCTGCTTATAGACCTCCTAATGCCCCTCTTGCTTTCCTGAAATCTATACACGACTTCTTGATTGAAAATGTGCCAGGAAATTACACCTAATTATAGCGGGTGATTTCAACTTACCGGATATCCTTTGGGACAAACTTCAGACTGACTCTACCGACCTCAACCATTGCGACGTTTTACTTGACATCATATATATTCAGCAAGGACCTAAAGCAGGTTGTTAACGAGGCAAGTATAGAAATGGGGCTACCGCTCATTCAATCCCTGATCTGCTATTTATAGATAGCCGACTTACTCATTATGTTGTTTCTGTTAATGATGGACTATCCGACCACAAGCTTGTTCAAGTGTGTATAAGAAATGTTTCGCCGACCAAGTTCCTCAGAGTATCAATACATGTAAGAAATTTTGCCGCAGCAGATGTTGTTAGCATCGTAGAGTATCTATAGACATAACTTAGGTAATTTGATAAAGCTAGTGAGGCCAACACGTTATGGGATAACTTTAATGATATCAACAATTTCCGTATGTGTAAATACATCCCGATGAAGATAAATCCTTGGGTCGATCCAAAAATTATACAGGTAAAGGGAACATATAGTGTAGGAGGAAAATAAAGAACAGATCATACTGGGATACGTAATCTATTAGGTACTCTTAAGGAAAAATTTTTTATCGCTAAAGAGCATTATCATTCCCACACTTTATCAAAGTTCATGAATCGCCACAGCGTTTTTGGCGTCACCTTGCTCCGTCTCGTGAGAATGTGACCTACATTTAAACAAAAATGCATAATTGGAGACTCCACTGAAATCGCTGATCAATACAATGATGTTAAATGCGAAGCATTTCTTAGCGAACTTCGACGACTTTGAGCGTATCTATCTATCTATCTATCTATCTATCTACCTATCTATCTATCTATCTATCTATCTATCTATCTATCTATCTATCTATCTATCTATCTATCTATCTATCTTTCTATCCATCCATCTATCTATCTATCTATCTATCTATCTATATATCTATCTATATATATATCTATCTAGCCGGCTATGACTTCAAGCTCTCCTGGCTGTTTCGATAATGGTATCGATACCAAACTTGGTACGACTTTACATGACTGTACGAAGAACATATTTGACTAGTCATAGCACGAAAATCGTGATATAGATGTCATAAATGTCATGATTTACATTTCATCATCCTGCTGCTTTTCTGCTGGTTTCGTTCACATGGCATGTTTGAAAACTGGTATGGTATGACATGACTGCATGGCAAACACAAGCGACCAACCATAACATGAAAATCATGACATGTGTGTCATGTAAAAACATGACTACACGCTAAGATCACCAAGGCCCACGCGGCTGTTTCGCAAGCATCACATATACTGAATTTGCTATTACGGTACGTGAATGGAAGATGAAAGAATGGTACTGGTGCAAACATGATAAACATGAGATGCGTGTCATCTAACAACATGGCTACATGCCACGCTCATGATCCGTTCGCGGCCGTTTCGCTAGCTTCACATGCACCAAACTCGGTATTACACGACGCAAACGGACGATATAGGTCAATGAAACATACAAACTCGATATTCACGACATGCGTGTTATATAACAACATGACGACATGCCACAGTTCATGATGGGCTTGCGGCCGTTTCGCTAGGTCCACACATGCGAAACTTGGTATTACGTGACGTCAAAGGATGACAATGGTATATTATTCAGTGCAAATATGATAATCTTGAGATGTGTGTCATGTGAGAACATGAATTCTTGCAACAGTCAAGGTGCCAATATATATCGACGTGGCGCGATGCGCGTGCTCACCGGCGTTCATTTCGTCGCGTCACGCCGGCGTTGCCACACCAGGCGCCGGTCCTGCCATATACTCGCAGGTGCGCGCCGCGACGCGTTGCTTTGACGCATGCATGCGCGTCTCAGCGCGTCCGGCGTTCCTTTGTCACGAAAAGAAGGAGACGCAGTGTTGTCTGGGTAACGCATCGGCGCAAAATGCAGCATGCCCACTTCGCACGGGTTGCCGTCGGGTCCCGCCGATGGACGCTGGTCGCGCCTGGCATCAGACTATAGAGTGCGCGCGTTTTGCTAACGTGGCGTCGCTGTGCCCAACGTGCGTGTGCGTCAACGCTACATTGGAGTACGTTGGGCCGTTCATGATGCGCTCGCGGCCGTTTTGCTATCTCCAAATATACCACATTTGGTGTTAAGTGGCGTCAATGGATGAAGAAAGAATATGACTGTTTCAAATATGATAATCGTGACACACGTGTCGTGTAAGAACATGACAACATACCACGCTCATAGCGTGTTTGAGGTCGTTTCGCTATCTCCACATGTACTAAATATGGTATCATGTCACGTGAATAGATGAAGCTGAGCGACACATCCAAGCGTGATATTCATGACACGGAAGTCATATAAGGCATCATTTACCTCCACATTGTAAATTTGTCGGGTTTCAAAATGACCTATCAACCTTTTTTTTTTCGTGCTTCGCATGTCATCGACTCCCATTGTACGTGGGATATGTCTTTTTTTTCAACTCTGTTTTCGACCCTTCTATGCAATTTACCTGCAAAAACAAAAGATAAAATGAACAATACTTATTCAGACATGCAAGACGTTACGTTATCTGAAGAAGGCGTACTTTCACTTTTGTTACAACTAGATAACAAAACATCACCTGGCCCGGATGGAATCTCTAATAAAGGTTCGCGAAGGTAGTCGGAGTTGATCGCTGAATACTACATAATAATTTTCCATGCTTTCTTAGAACCGCACAGATAACCACATGACAAGCTGATGACACCAGTCGTACCAGTAAGCAAAACAGATGATAAACATAATGCGCAATATTATATACAAATATTCATTACATGTGCATGCTGTAAGGTATTCGAGCATATACTATCAAAAACCTTGTTTATATCTCGAAAGATCACGCACGTTTAATCCTAACCAGCATGAATTTAGGAGCCACTTATCTATCACCCAACTTGCAGAAACAGTGCGCGATTTTGCTCAAGTATATAATGAAACAGGTGAGATCGCTTAGACTTACCAAAAGCTTTCGACAACGTCTTGCACTCGTATTTGCGTGGTAAACTATTTAATCTCGGAGTTAAGTTATCTATAGTTTAGTGGATTCAATTATATATAACTAATAGGACGCAATACGTGGAGATTAAAGGGCAGAAATCGACAACTTTATATGTAACATCTGGCGCCACTCTGTGGTTGGTATTAGGGCCTATTTTCTTTCTTTGTTATATTAATGACATTACAAATAACCTTAACAGCAGAATCACTGTTCGCCTATTTGATGGCGATTGTCTGATATATTCATAAATATTATGTCATGAAGATCAGTTAGAGTTAACTTCAGCACTACAATCGATTACTATTAGGTGGACACACCAGAAAATGAAAATAAACCGCGAGAATACAGTATATGCGCGCATAACTAGGAAAAAAAATGTGGTAGTTTATATATATATATATATATATATAAACTACCACATTTTCTAAACTACCATATATATATATATATATATATATATATATATATATATATATATATATACATATATATATATATTAGTTGGTAAGCGAATAACCCAAGTGAGGCATTTCAAGTATTTAGGCATTAGAATATCTGTTGACTTATCTTGGAAAAACCATATTTCTAATTTATGTAATACCGCAGAGGTTAAGCTTTGTACACTTCGACGTAAGCTAAAGCTTGCCTCCCGAGATGTTAAAATTATTGCATACACGACTTTCATATGACCCATACTTGAATACGGTAGCATAATATGGAATCTGTAAAGAAAGGATGAAATAACAAATGAAAAACTACACAGACGTGCAGCAAGATTTATAATGTCGAAATATAGGTACACAGAATCAGCAATCGAAATCTTCACTCAAATAAACTTGGCTAAGCTTCCATTGCTGCGAGAAGTGGCTAGATTACAATTTATTCACTCAATGAAACATGGTTGCTTCAACTTTAACCCTCACAGATACATGCAAAACAGATTGTCACGTATTTCACTATCTGCCAGATCGAGCAATCCGGATAAATTTGTGCTCATACCCGCTAATGTTGACACCTTTAAATACTCCCTCTTCCTGAAAACGATTGAAGAGTTGAACGTGCTACCCCATATTATCACCAAAATTAACTCTTCAGAGGAATTAGAAAAACTTGTACTGGCGTGGTAGTCTTCCAGGTAACCGTATATAAGCGTAATTACCTTTCTTTTAGGGGCGAAGCTCCTTATGGCGTGGCTTGTGCATCCCTCGTAGTACGTAACCACCAGTGGCACATACTCGAAATAGGTATAACATTTGACCTCCAAGGTGGTGCCGGCGAAAGATTTCTTCGTGCGTTGTTTAACAATAAACAATAGTGCTCAATGTACATGCCAATGGCTGCTAATGGGGAATGAGAGACAGGAACATTTGGCTTTTAGTCAACGCGCACGCTGCGATCCCCATTAGCAGCCATTGGCATGTACATTGAGCACTATCGTACAAGAAAGGGTTGCTACATTATACTCGCTGGGTGTAACCTCCTTAGTTTTAGAAAGGCTTAGCGAGCGTTGAGCCGCAGGGCCATGAATACTATGAACTAGTATATACCATGAATGAATTCAAGGTGGTTAAAGGGGGGAAGCAGATACGAAGCGCAAGCCGTAAGAAATTAAAAGCTGAATCCTCCTGTCTCTCATTTCACATTAGCAGCCACTGGCATGTACATTGAGCACTATCTGACAGGAAAAGGTTGCTACGTTATACTCGCTGGGCGTAACCTTCTTGGTTTTAGAAAGGTTTAGCGATCATTGGGCCACAGTTCCATGAATACAGTGAACTAGTATATACCATGAACTCAAGGTGGTTGAAGGTGGGAAGTAGACCCGAAGCGCAAGACGTAAGAAAGTGTGCGTGTGCGACCTCTCGTTTAGTCCTTGGAATGTCCACTGAATGGCGGTGCTTCTATATGGGGAATAAATGATAAAAAGATGCGAGATGGTGGGACTTGGAGTGTAGAATAGATGGACGAACGGACACACAGACAGATGCATGGATGGACGCATGAACGGACGCAGGGGCGGATGCATGAACGAACGCAGGGATGGGCGCACGAACAGACGCTGGACAGTCACACAGACGGACGCATGGACGGACGAATGCGTCGCCCCACTCTCCATCAATCACTCCGTAGATATGCTGCCATTTTTTTTTCAGTGAAAGGTGGTTTGTATGCTTTGACATCAGTTCAAATAGCTATAGAAATTGAATAAAAGTTCCTGATTTTGATGATTATAATTTTTATGCATGTGGAACAGTGTACGTTGAGTGCGGTTGTGTTGCTCTCTACTCAATGTTGTGCACTACTGTATAAAACTTGAATACGCTTGTGCGTTGTACTTTTGGTAAGAGTTGCTCTTCGTTTGCTTTATGATTTGTATTGTCTGTATGGTGCAGTTTTGTTCAGAGCTGTCAGATGCATTATCTGTCTTGATTTCACTGTGCAGTGCTTGTGTTTTTGAACAATGTGTGTATAGTGTTTTAGTACTCCACACCATATCGGCCTTTCGCTAAGAGTAAAAATAGATAATTAAATAAATAAATAACTATTAAATTAAATAATTATTTAGAGCGTTGATTCCTAGATGCGTGGGATCTGCCGAATTTTCTTGCTTACGCGCATGACAAGGAACCCAAGTCATTCTTCTTCTTTAATGAAGATGAAGAGACACTCCTTTAACAATGAGTCTTCTTAAGACATTGTACTTAAGCGATTCACGCTTTACCGATGCTTAGGTCATGAAGCAAACCGCGTGAGGTTTGGGAGCATAGGATTTGGGAAGAGCTTGGGGCCCTCGCTTTAATTTCAGCCTTGGTTGCCAGTCAACAGGTTTTTTGGCAGCGGCTTGATGAAGAACGTTCTTCTCAAGAACGTGGAGAGAGTGGCAGGATGATGGAAGCAAGACTTGTTTAAAAGTTGTGGTCCTTCAACTGACAGTTGGTTTTGGTGGCATACATGCAATGTGTTGAGTGACTGCTTAGTTTCAATAGTCACTACGGCAGCGCTGCTCTATACTCACCTACAATACTCTCGCTTTCAGGAGGGGACCCTGCAAAAATAGCAGACTTGGATGGATTTGACATGTGGCGGTCTTTGTCTTACGGCCTGCCTTCGCCTCGGATGGAGTTGCTGTACAACTACGACAACACTTTCACAAACTCCGCGGCACTGCGGAACTCTCGCTACAAATTGGTGCTCGACGGCAGCGGTGTATTCTCTGATCGCTACAACTTACCGGGACATAGTCGTCCTTGCGAAGCCGTCGACTCCTTGGTCGTTCAGTCTACCGTAGCCGATGTTCTCCGGCAACATTACAAAACGAATAATCTCAGTTTTCCCCAAAACTGGAGACAAAAGGCAACTGTTACTTGTGGCAGAGTAGCGACGGCAAACTTTTCGTTTGACACATCTGTATACCTTTTTGATATCGTCGCGGATCCTTGTGAGCTGAACAACTTGGCCAACAGCCTCCCTAAGGTAAGCAATTGTTATTACATCATTCAGCTATAACTAAAAACAAATGCGAAAGTAACGGATTCAAAATTGTTTCACAGTTTATGCTGTATATGACGTAATGACAGTTTAACCAAGCCGAACGTACACTGGCTGTTAGTCTAACGTTCGCCCAAGCAAAAAGCCCGATAGTTGCTTGTTAATCTTTGCATAAACATGGGAGGGCTGTAACATTGAAGTGGCATCGTTGTATCACGACTGAAAAAAAAACAGCTTCTGTGGTAGGATTGTGGTTTGTACTTCAGGATCAAAACACAAATAATGCCTTGTTGTTGTTGTTTGGTACACAATGCATTTTTGTATTTTTCATGTCCATGAGTCCTGTATAAATGAAAACAGATCCTGAAGTACAAACTGCAATCCTACCACAGTCTAGCAATGACCCGGCCCTGCGCCTTGAGGAAAGTTGTGTCAGGGCTCCTACGCTAAACAGGAGAGAGTGGCTGTTCGGCCTGCCCCACCAAACTGGAGGGAAGAGGGAATAGTGGAGCTGGGTCTCTCTGGAAGTTCTAGAGGATGTTGTTTCTATTGCTATGAAGAGATCATGAAACTTGTAAATTGCGCCTTGGTATTGCGCTATAATAATAATGTGAATATTAACATGACATCCTGATATATATTGTAACATTAAGAATATTATTATAATGTCTTGTTTAACTGGGCACTGAACCTACAATATTTTTCAATAACACATTATTCTTACTCTCACGCCGGCGTATGAGCGGTGTTTTTTGAATGCGATGAATTTCTTTGCGAACTTCAGCGACATTGACCCTATCTATCTATCTATCTATCTATCTATCTATCTATCTATCTATCTATCTATCTATCTATCTATCTATCTATCTATCTATCTATCTATCTATCTATCTATCTATCTATCTATCTATCTATCTGTCTGACACGTCCAAACGTGATGATTATGACATGGATGTCATGTACGGCATAGTTTACTTCCGCCTCCCAACGTTGTGCCGATTTTGAAGTGAAATATCAACCTTCCTCATTTTTACTTCGCATATCACGAATTCCCATTGTACATGAGATCTGCCATTTTTTCTACACTGGATAAAACGTTTCTTATGAAGTCGCTTGATGCGCTCGTTGGTGCTACGTACTTTTAATAGTTGTGATAGCGCAAAGACACAAGAAATCGACGCACACACCCGTACTCAAAGCAGGAGCGCTGAGTGTGTGAATGTTTATCTGTGATTTTTTTATTGTGTCCTCTTTCTGTATGAAACCACAGTAATAAAAAAAAGATGTACAAGCAATTTATTCTAGCTTACTTCATTTACTGCTTGAATGAAGCCTTATCGTAATTACACCGGATTTTTATCCCCGTAAGACATGAATCAAATAAAAAACTCATAATGAGATGTGAGCCCATAGGTTATGGAATGAAACGTATACAGATTTGTGCATTATTGGCCGCTTCGGAGCTGCGTAATACAGCGTTCTGGGAGATAAAGAGCACAAAAATCATACTCATTCTTTTATTTTTGTCTAAAAATCTTTTGATGAAAGAATTAACAAAAATAATCCTCAGTGAATGAACCAAGCTGGTTAATAATCACGGTCGTCTGCCTCACTAGTAAATACAGGCGTAAAAAAAAAACTTCAGAGCGCAGTGCGATTCACCACGCAATATTTTTTTCTTATTCTGCCTTTCATACAGGTGGTGACATCTCTCAAGAAGCGTTTAGACGGGTTTGCTGCAGCCGCCCTGCCTGTAAGAAATATTAAGGTCATCGATCCTCGGAGCTTTCCTGAAAACCACAAAGGAACCTGGGCGCCCTGGGTACCTTCACAGTGTCCAGCATCGTGAAGACGCTAAACTCTTCACTGCCAGCCTTGCAGGGGTGCGTGGAGGTGCAGAAAAAACTGTCAGAGGCAGCTTGACAAAGCCGCGATATCCCTTTGCTTAGCAGCAGCTTCACAGCAAGGCTCTCTTAACAACAATATTAACGTACTTTAATGGCAAATAAACAATAATCGATAATCACAAAAGAAAACGAGGAAATATTTTAAAATTTAGTGGAAATAGTATTTGCTTTAGACACACAGAGATGTGGGTGCAAATGTTAAAAAGAGAAAAAAAGTCTGAAAAAATAATTCCACATTTTAACATATATAGCACACAGAGCACTTTTTGGTAAACTGCAGCAATCAAAACCAGTATGTAGATGGTAATTTAGAAGAAAAGCAAGAACAAATTGCAGTAATTGTCGAGCTAAGCTCATTTTCGGTGTCGGCACAACCCAAGGCTATACATACCTTGTCATAAACGCTATATCTGGGGCATGCAAATCACCAAGATATAGTAAATGGTTTATAATATTTCAAGTTTCAAGTTTAACCGGGACACTCAAATGCAACTCGTATAAGTTATGAAGCTTTATAACATTACTTTCTTAAAGGAGATCCGTACTCGGCGAGTAACAAGGTACAGGGTCGTCCACTCTTAGTACGAACACCGCGCCGCGTGGCTGCGCTCCGCGGGGCGCCAGCGCTAGCGGTGCGGCCGCGCATCGAAGCTTATCGGCACAGGCGCACAAGAGCTTGGAGGCGGGGCTTCGTTTCGATTAAAAGCGCGGGAGCGCGCCGCGCCTGTTTTGCCGTGAAGCAAACTTAATGCACCTGAGAAACCACAAAGCGTTGCCGGAAAGCGGGCTTCGCTCAGCGCAACGTGTTGACAGTATTTGAGAAGTGAGCGGTCCCTCTTGTTTAAGTACCATAATACTTGTTTAATGTATACATTGTTGCAAACTCTAGAGTATTGGTTTTGCTTGGTTTGTAGTGCTTAAGTCAGTGAAAGAATTTTGGCACTGAGTGGTGCTCTGAGAAGTTCCGACTACCGAGAACTATTTAACGTGCACTGAAATTACGTGCGCACGGGTATTTCTGCATTTCTCCCGCATTTAAACACGGCACATGCTGCCGCGGTCGAACTTGTGTCTGCCGACTAATTTTAGCTGAGCTCTCGACGACTAAGCCTCCGCAGCGGGGCTTTCTGACGGCTCTGCACACTCTGCAAGTATCGAGATTCACGGGTCTAAAACATTGGCTTTGCGTGCTTGTTCTGAAGTATCGGAATGCTCTACAGCTTTACAAGTGTAAAGAAGTTTGCAGACATGGGCAGTTGGACACGAAGTTTATTGCTTGTGCGCTACGTGTCCCAAAGTTCGCAACTATCAGTAGCGGGTAGGTTCCCCTCCAGCTCCAATAACCGCATTAATTCTATTGGGGAGGCTGCTGTATAGGGACCGACAAATGTTGGTGTCGGCCCTGATTCGCTCCCACTCCTCTTGAACAATGGCCCAAAGCACGTCCGCTGAGACGGCACGGAGTTGTCGGTGCGCCAGCGCAAGCTTCATGTTCCCCCACACATTTTCAATAATATTTAAGTCAGGCGACTGTGGAGGCCACTCAAGAACTGCCACGTCGCGACGCTCTAAATATGCAGCAACTTTCTTTGATTTATGAATGGGGGAGTTGTCATGCTGCAGGATGAAATCGTTCTCTGGGAATGGTCCCCCAACGAGATATGGGAGCAGTACGTCGTCCAAGAGCCCGCAGTAGGCATCTGCCGTGAAGCGACCTTCAATTCTGACAAGGGGTCCCAGCCCTTGAGCGGTTACGGCGCCCCAAACGCTCACTGCCGAACGACCGCTGGCTGCCACTCGTTGCATGTATTCCGGCATATACCTGCAAAAAATCAACATAAGTTATTAGCGTCTGAATCAAATCCGAAGGACATGAATTATGTTCTAGGTGGTTCACTCTTGTAGCTGTTGGATATACAGCCGCCCATTTTTTTATCCTGAACGCGCGAACGTCGACCGCCCAGTCGATAAGCGCCGTTTAACGAAGCACATCGGCAAAATAAACGAGAATACGTGCATCCCTGCGATGAACAGTCCTGTGCAGCTGACTTCTGCTAGGCTGTTTCGGGAACCGCACACCAGGACGCCCGAAACATGCGCTTACAGACTCGATGGTCGATGCTCGCGCATTCAGGTTAAAAAATTGGCGGCTGTACTACATTGACGGGACCAAACAAGTTTTCACTTGATGACGTCATACAAAATATGGCAAACGGCGCCGTATTTTTCTCACCTCACATCGCAACATAGATGACAATTTATAACATACCCCTAGACTCTGGCAGAACGTCTTTTCTAAGTATCGCACAGTGCGAGTAAATTGTTTCTTTCATATCTACTATTTTATTGGAGCAAATACTCTCTATTCTATTACATCCAGTATCTTCTGGCCAAAGTTTGCCTGAACATGGCTTAAACTAAATTTAAACTTTTGGACTGGCATTATTATCAGCTGATCATATCTGTCCGCTGAAACAGAAGTATTCTCATTATTATTATTATTATTATTATTATTATTATTATTATTATTATTTATTATTATTACTTTCGCTTATATGAACACATTTATCGTAAGGGCAATATTTCCTGAATCTAAAAGGTATTGTGGTAGTTATTATGCAGAGAATGCAGTGACGGCAGGCAATGCGGCATTTGTCTTCTTTGAAGTAGTTTCATAACGGTTTCGGGCCACCAAAACACGTTCTGGAATACGGGAACTTAAGTAAGTGTTACCTACCGGCAGTTTTGGGGCCGCCAAACCCGCTGCCGCTGGTCCCACCTTGTCGTAAACGAAGATTCATCAGTGAAGACGACCTTCGCCCAGTGTTCCTCGGTCCATTGCAGGTGCTCTGTTGCAAAGTCGAGGCGTTTCTGCTTGTTCACTCCACTTACGATGGGCTTCTGAACTGCCGTTCGAGACTTAAGGCCTGCCGCGTACAGGCGACGTTTCACGGTCGTGTTAGAAACACGCGTCAGCCCTGTACTTTGCTTGATTTCATCAACAGTTGCGCTAGGATTGTCCACAGCTGCTGCCACTATGGCCATGTCCTCATTTTCGGTTGTTACTTGCGGGCGAGGTTTGCGTGGAGCATCCGTAATCTTTCGTTCGTTCCTATACGCCTGGATTATACGGTTAATTGTGGAGAGCGGCCGATTTTTCATTGCAGATATCTGCCTTTGCGTATGGCCTTGCAGGCTCAGGTCCACAATGTCCCTCCTTTCGCTTTCGGGAAGACGCGACATAGCTGCTTGTCAAACGTTCACCGAAAAGTGATGCAGCCTTCCTAGGTCGCAGCCGTTTTTTTACCGAGCGAATGCCATAAAAGAGCAACAAAATAGAAAGACCACAGTTCCTAACTGAAATGCTCATAGCGTGATGTTAGGCCAGCCAATCAATATAATCTCAGTAAAACAACGTCTTCTGACTCGAGCGTATACAGCTTTTCATTGGACAGACGGCACAGTTAACTTGAGAATCATGTGCAACCCCGTATCCGTATCGCCAGGAGATAAGAATGTGTGATGCCCATACTACATGAACCCCAACAGGCCCGCTTAGGGTGATCTTGGAAGGCCAGAATGTGACGGCCCAGCGGAACTTTCTGGACGAGTTCATTTACACGTGTACTGACGATCAAGGTGAAAAAAAAGCGAACCAGACACCACAGACGCTAGCGCCGTCCCGTCCATTTCCCTGTTTGTGTTTCTTTGAGCGACTTATGTTTCGATAACGTGCACGTGGGTGAGACGGCAGGCTACTTCAGCAGTGGCCCCAAGAATATTGTAAGTTATTGTCCAAAAATATGCTGAGGTTAAACTTAGGGCGAACTCGCATAAGACACTCCCCGAAGAAAAGACACGACACATACAAGCACTGTGTGTGGCGTGTACGGCTCGTCGGCTGAGTGCACGGAAGGCTGAAATTAAATCAGAAGTATAGGGTACTAAAGTACGAAGGAGGAGGGGAAGAACGTCAAGGCGCTGACGCAGTCCTTGGGATTTTATCACACATTGAAAACTTATAAATTGTTGCGTTCCTTGAGTTTGGCTAGGGGGTAGTAAAGACAAGAATCTGGAAGATGCGACCCTCAAGAAGAAGCTGTTTTCCGACGGTCGGGCATTTAAGTGGTGATCACGGTGTCATTACTCGCGCAGGTATATTGCAGTGAATTACATGTTTAAGCAGAAGGGTGGACACGTATAAAGTGGTGACAAAGAGTGGGGCCCCTGTTTCCCACTAAAAACCTAAATGGACGGAGCAAACGAAGCTATTCGTATAACAATACAGCAGAATAAAAGAGGTGCAATGCAGGCCTCCGCGGAAAGTAAGTGCCAGAATATAAACGCCCCGATGTTACGTGATATTGATACTTTTGAAAAAAGACAAGAGACCTTAAGACCAACGTCGCGGGATGAATATTCAGCTGGTGTTTCGTCATGGACAGAAAATGAAACAGTGCCCGTGCGCACGCAGTTTCAGGGCACGTTAAATATTTCCCGGTAGTCGAAACTTCTCAGAGCACCGCTCAGTGGCGAAATTATTTCGCGGATTTAAACACCGCAAACCAAGCAAAACCACCACTCTAGAGTTTGCAACAATGTATACATTACACTGGTATTATGGTACTTAAACAAGAGGGACCACTCATTTATCAAATACCGTAACTACAAAACACGTTGCGCTGAGCGAAGCCCGCTTTCCGGCAACGCTTTGTGGTTTCTCAGGTGCATTAAGTTTGCTTCACGGCAAAACAGGCGCGGCGCGCTCCCGCGCTTTTAATCGAAACGAAGCCCCGCCTCCAAGCTCTTGTGCGCCTGTGCCGATAAGCTTCGATGCGCGGCCGCACCGCTAGCGCTGGCGCCCCGCGGAGCGCAGCCACGCGGCGCGGTGTTCGTACTAAGAGTGGACGACCCTGTACATTATGAACATGACGAAGGAATCTCTTTTGCAAAATTTAGATACGCTAAAGGCAGCCTGGAGTAGTCATGCCACAGAATAAGTGGCAACAGTTCAAATAGAAGTAAAAAAGGGGATTGTACAGTATTTGTTGCTTTTGGAAGAACGTATTTGTGTCTGCCTACGGTCCCAGTCATTTGAGCTGGTTTCATTGAAATGTGGCCCAAATGCTGTTTCCAAAACATACAGAAAAAAACCACTCCAAGGCTCTTAAATTGCTCAACCAATACATCGTGAGCTCCGCCTAATGTCGAATAAAGAAATAACTGGTTTAATGTTGAAGTGAAACAAAACTGCTTGTGTTGTTTTCCCGACGATGCGCATTCACTTGGATTCTTACCGTTTTTGTACCTTAGTCATGATATTATTGCGATCCCAAACAAGGATATCAAAATTATTCCCAGGAAAAATGACGCTGGCATTATCAGCATAAATGACAAATTTGGCAGCAGTTTTTAGATTGCGAATATTATTAAGACACATATCAAAGAGCAATGATTATAATACACTGTCCTGTGGAACGGCAGGGGTAATAGACTTTAGGTCAGATTGTAATTTGTATGAAAACAGGCAAAGGGCCCGTTTTCAATGTGATAGATGTATTTCAGGAGGGATTGCAGCTGTCCACAAATACCACCACATAATTTGTTTTGAAGGAGTATAGAGCGCTTTAAGAGATCAAACGCTTTTGAAAAATTTAAGCACGTACCAATAATGAAGCCTTTTTTTTTCAAAGTGTGGTGATGTATATTCCTTTTGCTCTGGTAGTGGCAGTTCAACATATTTCTTTCAGGAACCGAAATTTTTCGGTAATGGTCGGCTATGTTACTAATAAAATTATATAAATATAGCAGTTTCTGAAAAACTCGCCAAAAGATTTGAAGTATAGATACTGGTCAATAATTAACTAAATCATTGTGATTTCCCTATTTAAAATTCTGGGTTGGTGGATGCTGGAATCGTTGGTGGATATGGTGGAAGAAATAGTGGATATGGTGCAAATATTAGTGGATAGGGTGGAAACTGTAGTAGGTATAATGGCTGATGGCGGCGAGAGTGGGAAAAAATGGCGGCAGATGGTGGTGGTGAGCCTATGGTGGTGATGGTGGAAAATGCCGGCTGATGACGACTAGAGTGAAAAAAAATGGTGGCAGATGGTGGTGGTGGTGGCGAGCCTATGCTGGTGACGGTGGAAAATGCCGGCTCATGGTGGCGAGGCAAAACTTGTTTGCTGGAAGGCTTGATGAGCAAGGTGGATGACGGTGGCATGATGGAAGCTTGGTGGATGACGATGGCATGATGAAAAGCATATGACCGTATGTGAAATCACTTATTTGTAGTGTTTCATTCTTGAATGCGCAGAGATATATGTTTACGGTCAAAAGAAACCAACGCTGCTCCTTATGCTTTCTAGTACGTTTTTTATTTCTGTGGTGTCAACGACGCTTCAATTCTTGTGGAGCATAGAATATGTGGCCGGGAATATGTTTACATTTCGCGCAGGTACTTACATCAGTTTGACATCCGCGATGTGTTTCTTTGTTGTGATGTTTAGAAGACTGGAGCTGTCGCTGTGAACATGACAATAAATGTTTTACATCGGCGAGCAGTTGTCAACAAATAAATGGGCTCCAGTTCGCAATTGCCCCTTTCAATCTTAGAGCAGAACACAGCGGTCACTTGATGTCGCCACGCTAGAAATGCAACTCTGGTAATTCTTGCACACTCTGTTGTTTGAGCCGTACCTTTAAGTTAACAAATTACGTGCGAATATGCATAAACTTTCACTTTCGACATGCGTCAAGATGAGCCCCAGCGAATTTGACTTTCACCCTTCTGTTCTACCACCATGATTTCCACCAAAGGTTAGTCATACTGACCGAGCCCGTACAAGTGTTATCGGCGCTTCGGGGTTTCAGAATACACAATTTTGACGAGTAAAAAATGACACTACAGCACAGCTGCGGCATCATTTACCCTAAATGAAGCCTTTTTCATTGTGTACGGTGTCCGCGCAAGAAGCGATAAACACTGATGTGGCGCGCTTGCAGCACTTCTTCCAAAGGTACGCCTCACCTCACCGACAACCGCCGGTCACACTCGCCGGCGTTTCGCTGGCTGTTATGCGAGAACATAGACATTTCAATTCGTATGCCTACTGAACCAATATGATACCATAATGTTTCTGGCACACTGCATTCGTTTTGGACAAGCGGTTATGTAGCTGTTCTTAACGACAGAGCAACAGCAGTGCGCTGGCACGACTGCGGTGTGCGTTGCGCGAAAAACATCAAAATCAGTTGTGTGGGCGTATTTATCAAATGAGCACAGAGGCGTCATAAAGCCTGAACTGATATCGCCCTTTAGAAGGAGCGAGAAACGGATAATAAACTTGGCAGTAACCGCCGATAAACTCTACCTGCTCTTCAGTCCACTGAGGTGATTTTTTTTTTGCAGTGGTAAGTTTTAACAAAACATAGCGCTTTTGCCATTATCGCAGTGGCAATCCTTACAGGCAGCAGTTGTTCGTGTTTATTAAATGAGCAAATTTTAGTAGCAGGTGCAGATCCTGTTCCTCGCAAGTAAACGGCGAACTGAAGTTTAACAGAGACTCTGTGAGTTGACCACTTCTTTAGCACCCGTAACGCCATCTGTAGGCATGGCGCAGTGGTTAGTGTACCTAGTTTATAATTCGGAGGTGTCAGACGCACCTCTTTTTTTACGGGTACTTGATACAATCTTTTTATACAATTGTTTTTAATATTTCTTTAGCGACAGCGCGTCATGGTGGTTCTGATGCTGCTTCGCGCTCCAGCATTGCCGGCTGGAGCGCTCCATCCACCATACGCTCCACCATGTGCCACCATTTCCACCGCCAAGCCACCAAAATGATGGATAGTTAAATCCACCATTCTTATGGTGGACGTTTCTTCAATAGGGTTCCTTTCTTATAGAGAACCGTTACTCTAGCAACTTGTATTTTTCTCGGAAATGCACTCGTTCCTATAAGGGAATGCTAATATACTACGCGACTTTCGGTTTGGCCTCAGTTTAGTGGGTGCTCACTGAAGTAACACGTTAGCTTCGCTCGACACAAGCTCTCATAAAGTACCACAGCAGAGGAGTATAAAGCCTTTAGCGCATGCACGCGGTTTCCTAGCGACAACAATAAGCGGCAGTGGCAAGCTTACTTTAATTTTGTCGTGCCGTCGCGTCGCGATGGCTGCAATTGCATGTCGGCGACAAAGTGTCAATGCTGCTTAAATGAAAACTATCGCTTACATACCCAGAAGTTGAAAATCAAACTTTAAAAGTTTGTCGATGACGACATGCCAAATGTGTTATTGCCTTCAGTAACCTAGTGGTGCCACAAAAGCACTTCGCTACCTTTTTTTTGCAATTTTTAGTTTACCCGCGACAGGCTCATACGCTACGACCAACTTTGCATGGCGTTTTTTATTGTAGCAAGCGGCCCAATTGTCACAAGCTACGGTCGAGACTTCATAACGAGACTTGCGAGAAAATGCGGCCGCTCTCTCATTCTCCGCGTGCGATGGAAATGTCGAATAGTTGGTCGATACCTTGCATCCCCTGAAATACGCGCGGATAACAAGCATCGAGAGCAAATTGCAACCGAAGCCAGGACCATGGGCGCAACAATGTTGCCAGAAATCGCCACACTGGCTTTCGGGCGACAAGCGATCTTTTATAGTTTTGCAGAAACGCGCGATGCGACAAGCAGCGGAGACGAATGGGCCTCTGCGACAGCAAATCTTGTCGCTCGTCGCTGCCGCGAGAAAATCGCGTGCATGCGGTGAGGGCTTTAGAAAAAAAAACATGGCTAATTCCTGCGTTGTAGTGATCGGTATAACACGATAGGAAAACGTGCCTTGACCCAAGTATTGCTTATTGTGTAATGATATACGGGAGCTTGTACAATGTCAGCAGGTGTAGTGTCATTAACATGGATGCAGCTACGTGGCATTTAGCGGAACACCTTCATCACGATGACTGCTGCTCATGATTGTGGTGGTAGCTCAAATGGCTGCATATACCGGGGTACAGCTGGTGGTGAATACCGCGCAAAGATGAAATCAACTTAACACTTGTACTCGATACTCGGATTTGGTAATCGGTTTCAATAGAGAAGAGGATGGGCGAATTCTGTGCTCCCCAGCACTAGTGTAACGTACACCTGCTCTAACGCATATACCAGTACGCCACTGCACTTCAGCACAAAGAGAGGCATGCTCCCGAAAAATTTACCAACTGGTTGCAATAACTGCTCTAGAAATGGCCGCAATACGTTGCAAAATGATGGTATTGCTTATAAGGTCGAAGAATCGGCTAGAGTAAAAATACATACACTGTAAATGTTCGCAGCAGGGCGCCGAAGTGAGAGCCAGGCTTTATGATCGGCGGGCAACCAAGATCACAGACGTCATGAGCGCGAGCTAGCAGATGCAAAGCCGGATGCTCTTTACATTTTTTTATTACGATAGCCTTTCTAGGGATAGTCTTGATTGGTTTTCGCAATGACCGTTGCAATCGTCATGTTTCGTTAAGTACATTCTACCCGCGGGTAATAGTGTGCCAGCGAGGACGACGAACGTGGCTGAAGCAGAATCCAAAAAGAGCTGGCCAATCTTCGTCGCTGCGAGGGCGCATGCAATACGATCCCATCGGCTGTTAGACCACTCGTCTAATGCACACGCACATACGAAACACCCCTTCCACATTTAACTAACATGAAACGACCTGAGGGGGGGTGGTCACTCGAGCCATGCTTTATTTCACGGAGTCTATATTTATATAGTCATTGCTGGCGTGCTATCTCGGTAGCCATCAGCGAGTGGCTCTTATTCCCTCCTAGTTCTGCGCTCTCAGTGCCAATAGATGGCGCAAATAGCAAACAAGAGCAGCCGTATTTCAGTGTTTTATAGAGTTGTGTGATTTCTAAAAGAGTTGCTACCCCATTCATTGCTTTGCGCCTGGGGGAAAACTAACTTTTTACAACGACAGCTGTGCACGGCTAAAAGCAACAAACCATTCCGCATCAGTATCACATGTGGTCTCTATTGTATGTGCTATCAGTTACATGATTCTCGGCATCGTTTTCAAGCACGCACTCCCCTCGCTACTCAGTGAGTGATGGTGTCCATGTCGTCACAGCTGGGGTGCCGAACCCGCACGGATCAGTTTCTGCTGAGAGTTTCCACATGGGTAAGCCACGGATCCTATGATTTCCTGAACAGCGGACAACTTTAAAAAGCGCCGACCGTGAAAAAGTGTGAGAGCTCGCAGTCATCGGACCGATGCGGCAGTCCGGGCGCGAAAACAGTCCCGAGAGGCCGAGTTCCGGCAGCAACTGCATACCGATGATCCGGCAGACTTCCTAGCTGCGATAAATCACGAGCGGGAATGCAGGCGCTGGTGGTGGGCGGATCCTGCAAATGCACGACATCGAGTTAGATCATGGTATCAAATTCTCGCAAGAACGCCACGCTGTACAAGCGGCATTCCAACTACAACAGCACCAATAGACACTTTTGGTGGAGCGTACGTAACGAGCCTACGTACGCGGCACGATACGTTGCGTACGCTGTAGGCAAAGCGCTCAACGACACTTTTAGTTCACCGTATTGATCGTACCGAAATAAGGTAGCCTCACAAAGAAAGCATTGAAGGAAGGGCGGGATTGCGCAATCCCTATGTCTGGGGCGGATATTCGACATTTTATATTGTAAGGAGCTAACCATTGTTCGATGGAGAAGTGGTTTGAGAGCCCTAAATCAAAGGAAACGGTACTTTATGAAGTTGATCCACACAGAAAATTTTCCATAGCTACAGACCTCCCACAACACCTAGGGACATTAATCCACCGCCTTCGACTGGAAGTAGCATACACAAACAGCTTTCTGCACAACATACATCGATCCAGCTCCCCGAAATGCCATTGTGTTCATGCAGAAGAAAATGTTCACCATATTCTGTGGCGTGCCTTAAATACGCGAATGAAAGAGAAAAATTAAAGAACAAATTATCAAGTTTGGACAGACGGCCCCTCACAATAAAGAAACTACTTGGACCATGACCTGAGATGCATCTCCAGAAAACGGCAATAATCTTCCTGACAGACTATTTAGTGCAGACCGGACTGGACAAGCGCCTATGATAGACATCGAGAGATGGGTATATATAAGATGTGGTCATATATATACTGACATTAGAATAGTAAGGTGTGCGTGTATATAGTTTATGACTGTGTGAACTGTGCGAAGAAAAATGCGTATTGGCATAATATTTGAACTGGTTTCAGTGTGCTATTATGTTTTTTCCGTATTGTTAATTTTTGGGCACCGTTCTGTATTATTATTTTTTTCGCTGTAGAACTTTGTGACATGAAGTAGCCGAGGCAATAGGCACCTCAACCTCTCCACAGCAAAACAGTTAAAACAGAACAGAACAAAACAGAAGTTTGGTTCAATTAGACGTATGTTCCTAGAAATAAAACTGCTTTTGGGGGCTTTTGAGCGCCCTCGTGCGGTAGCAGTGCAACTTGATCTCGCAAAGTAAAACATACTCTGTTTGGGCCAGCCTTGTTGCTTTCTGCGTTCGACGTCATCACTGCCATTTTGCTATCTGGTTCCTATATCAATCAAGAAATCGCGAGGGCGTCACGCCGCGTACGCTTTGCCTCGTCACCTTTACGCACGCTGCGTTTTTATTGTTTTTCGAGCGTACGCACGCATCTCTGGAATCGATGAGTTACGTACTGCACATGCGCTGTTTCTCTCCCGTGGCAGTGCTGCGTACATGGGCTCGTTACGTGCGCCCAACTAAAAGTGTATAATGTGACGATTGCGAGAGCACGTTCGGCCGGGAGAACGCCTGCTATCGGCGCTGTTTCTCCAGTGGCACTTTGTCTTCGGCTGCGATGTCTGTGAGCGGCATGTTGAGTAAACACTCTGGTACCTCAGACAAACGTTTGTCTAACCTCAATGGGAAGCACGAACATGCAATAAATAGTTGTGAATGGCTTCAGTGCAACGTCGTTTTCAATGCACTCCTAAACACCAGCGCTGCACGTTTCTGGTTTCGCTGTTTAACCACTTGTACGTAGTGACTGGGCGAGCATTTTTTTATCACAGTGTTGGTGCCTACTATGACAGTATTGGTCAAGATGACAAACTAGAAGGCCTTTTAATATGCATTAAGCTGAACAAATACCAGCTATCCCAATTCACTGTTTGCTCAAGACATTATGAAATGCACGTCATCTATAGTCAGTTTTCGTTTTATTCCGTTCGGTCTATATGAATCATGTTGAAAGCAGCTTGAATGAACGCTGACACGTAAAGGATATTTATTGTGTCGTAGTTCATTCGTGCTGTTTTTACCATAATGATTAAGCAACTAACCATATATATAATTGCATGAAACACTTCGCACAAAAAAACCAGTTACTTAGTTTGCGAAATAATACCACCTTTCTAAATATTCTTCTCTGCTTAGATATATAGAAATCCAGGAAATAGACTGAGATAATGCGTTTTTAAAGGGGATTTATTTTTTAAGACGAAGGCTTATGCTCATAATCTTAGTAACGTTTTACTCTGAAGCAATACATAGAGCAAGTGCATTTGTGGGATTCTTTTTGATGACATTCTCTCATGTTGGCGCTAAAAGTACATACGCATGAAACACCCCAGGACAGGCGTTACTAAAGGACAGCATATGCGACGCTGGTAGCATCTTACGGATAAAGTATATAAAATCCTAATTAGCCGCCATACATTATCACGCCAACAGCAAGTGCTATCGAAAACTAAAGTCTGCGTATCTCCATTCAGTAACACTACTCTGGATATATTCATGCCTTCCTTGGTCAGCTCTGCCTATTGAATATATGTAATTACGTGAGCAATAAAAATTTTCTTGTGATTGACATAAAAGAGGGATAGTATTAATGAATACTGAGCAATGTACTGGTGCAAAGCTAATGAAAGCGTTGGAAATAAAGGCAAGAAGCATGTTTTCCTAATAACATTCAGAAATCTTACAGCCATACCTTCAAATGCATCATTTGTGGTGTATCACAAGGTCTGTACTTTACACAGAATACTGATTAGATGTGTTTGAACACACAACTTATAATTATTATTAGAAAAACAATGCATCAAATGGCTGAAAATGAAATTAACAGGACACTGTAAGGTAAAGTTTAGGAGTGGTGTTTAACGGTAGTGATACATTATTTTGAGATTTCGCCTAACAAACAATCTGCTTTTTTCAGTATTAGGATATAAAGCACGTAATGAAGCATAATAAAGATATTTCTATCTCACCTTGTTGCCAGCTTTCGCATCACTACAAACGCAACCTCTAATAGTCCACCAGTATTCAATTCATCTAACACGTGCTGATACAGCTAGACAGCCTCACCTGCACTTTTCGAAAACTTCGCACCGAATAGCTGGCGCCAGGCTACCATTGAGTCGCACTATCCACCGCTAATTTTATCATTCAACCTTCATCCTTCTGTCCAGTTCCGTCAGCAGAGATTTGTAGTGGCAGACAATCGTCAAACTGTTGAGCTGATGGTGAAGGGCTGTGATTCTCTGAGACTCAGAATCACGTCTCACTTTCTCACTGCTTTCGTTTCGGCGCACAGCGATGGTACCCGTAGCGACGGTGGCGCTACTTTGATGAACGGTCTTCTGGTGACTCTCAAATATGGTCCTCGTGGTTCACCACTCAAGGGATGGCCAACAATCATGTCATTGACTATGATTTCATTGCAGCACATGCATGGAAGGCGCACATGGCTTCGTAAAGTTGCAGGATCGCTTCCATGGGAACCTTAAGTTCAAGAATATAGCGTTCGTTCCAGCAGTGGGCCTAAAGAAGAAGAGAAAGCAAAATTATGAAATATTGTGACTTAGTAGAGGTATTGAAAACTATGCTATCCACAGCTAGCAGGTAACTGACCGCGAAAATAAAGAAAAAGAAAATTTCGTTTCATGGCGTGGCCTGTTTTTATTGGTATTCTTGTTGGTATATGAATTGATAAGACATACGGCGAGGTTTACGCATTAGATAAGGTCGGCTGAACTGAAAAATCTATTCAACATGAAGCTGGTTGATGGTCTTCCGTTACGAAATTTCTGTACTGCACCAAAATCAGCGAATACTTTCGGGAGGTGCCTAAGAATGCAGAAGTTAGGGAGGGCCCCTAATGCGTTAGGGACAAATTATATTCCTAGTGTTTCAAGAAATGCGCCCGGAAATTTTGAAAGTAAGGGAACTCCAGCGTTTGCTCTCTAATCCACCCTATGGTGGCAGAGATACTGAGATGACTAAGACTTTTACTTTAGTAGTGATAATTTGTGGAATTGACTTTTTATGTACAGGACAAAGATGGCTGTCTCAGATGAGCGAATTGAAGTTCTTCCTATGAAGCACTGATTGTAAATTTCAGATTTCTAAAAAGCAGCTGAGTGTCGGATAATATCCACCTGGTTTGAAACCCAAACTCCGAAGCTCGCCAAATTCTCGAAATAAAATGAGCCGAAGTCGTTGCGTGAACCACGATGTGCTCCTCAAAAGCTCAAATGTCCATAGCGTCGAGTACGATGTTATACCACTGACTGAATGAAAACTGAAGCGGTACCTGGCGTCGCATAAGCATTGATATTTTGCCACTGTCAGTGCCCGACCGGTCTCACAGGGGTGCCGGTAACCTGTGCCATGCAAATCAGTGGTTCGTGATATTTTGCCATACTCACTCCTGCCAAAGCCGCGGATGATAGGGACGCGCAGCTCTCTCACCACCATCGCATGTCATACGGTAATGCGATCCCCACTCAAAGTGGGCTCTCGCGACTTATGCATGGCGGACGTGGCTCAACCTATTCAGAATGCTACTGCACTAGGCGTCAGAAACAATTCGCTATGCTGGACGTATGCTTGGGTGTAGCACTAGTTCTCTTCAGCGCATCAGGATGGGTTTCGTGAGTGGTTTCGGTAATTTTTTCAAACTGCTAAATTTAGCAGCAAATGCTCCTTAGCGATTTCAAAGTGGCAATGTCTCTAGACTGGAAGAAAATTGACCTAGCCTCCTGTATCCTTTATTTGAAGTTAGTCATCTTGATGTACGTATTTACCACTGAAACTATGTTCAGTTCTCCCAAGGTGTCAGCCGCCGTAGACATCGCCAGGAAAATATGAGAGAAAAAGTGAGGCGTAAAAAGTGCCCGAAGAACAGTACGCCTAATTCCAAACTTTGTACCGACGGCTTCGTTCCCGCAAACTTGATGCTTTGTGTAGCATGCGAGGGCTTGTTTGTGAGATTCGACTTTATGTGAAGATTGCATGTCCCTCGTGACCCTCTGCCAAAGTGGATTGTTGCACCCATGCCACCCATGCTGCAAGAACCACTGACTAATATTCCCAGATATTAAGCACACAACAGTGGATGAAGTGCCTTACTTGAGTGTAACTCAAATACTAGAGCACAGGACACATAATTTGAAGATTTTTTGATTAGATCCCACTGATAGAAAGGGTGATTCTTCGTCCACTTTATTTTTCTCAATTTAAGTTAGAGTTACAGTTGATGGACCAGAATATTGTGCCCTATCCTGCTCTTAGTTCTACTGTTGGTTGATTATACACTAGAAACAAAGTCAATGGAACATCATTGCACAATTATTTCTTTGGCTAGTCACTTGTCCTTTTCAATTATGTAGAAATAAAAGAAATTTGACCAGTATATCTGCATGTTGCACTGCAAATGTCGCTAAAAGACGATAGTCTTGCGCCTGAAAAGAGTGAACAAAACGTTTATTTGATGTCCTGCGCGAGAAAACCAGTGAATTGTATTCTGGAGGCGCTCCATTAGAGAGTCTCAATTCGTTCAGCGAATGCGAACGAGCGCATGGAGGCACATTAGAGACGAGCGCTATCTGGCAGCTATCTTCGAAAACGAAGGAAGGCGTGCGCGCATTTCTCGGAGGCAATAAGGTGTAGAATGCAAAGCGAATGGCAGGTGCAACCACCGTGTCGTTTGAAACACTTGCCTTTTTTTTGCATCGCATTGCTTAGTAAGCACAGCGTGATAAACGCTACGGTCCTTATAATTACTCATGTATGCCTTCTCTAGTATGAAGGCACACATGGAAAATATTGACGTGTTGTTATTTTGCCTCAGATGTGGGCAAATATTGCTTTTTATTGGACAATCGCACAAGTATGAACGCTGAAACCTGAGCAATATTGATGGGCGCTGCGGATGGTGTTGGCCGTTTGGGATATCGTTCGGGGTCGTGTGGAGTATCGTTATGGCGAGCAAACAGGCAAATGTTCAGACAGACAGAGAGAAAGACAGACAGACTGACCTAGTTTTTTGCGAAGTATTTCTAAAATGACTAGTATCTTTAAAAACATTTTAGAGAAGTCTTAGTGCTCCTATGCACAGCCACACGGGTAGGTGTCGCTATGCCCCATGCCTCAGCATTGTGGTGATGGGAAAGTAAATAACGACGTACCTATCGAAGATGCAGACGGTTGTATATTAATTTTGGTTTGACAAGATTGCACTGAAAAAAAAGGTGAGTGATATCTATGCGAATGAGCATATAACATTCCGTTTGCTGTGTGAAAGAAGCTCACGTCATCTTGTGGTGCAATTTGGTAACGAGGTGATATTTTATGAAAGCTACTATTTGAAAGCTGCATATTCCGCGATATTGGCAAAAAAAGCCGATTCTTCACTGTTCCTGTTGGAGCTTATTGTATTGTTTCGATTTTTCATTATGTCTGTGTAAGTCACTTGATGTGTAGGTTTTGCAACTTCTTCCTAGAATTCTGTTAAATGATGATGATATGTTCTCCTTTTTGGGTCCCATTTGTCAAGTATACTCACTCTAAACACGACCGAGAACACAAATAGTTGTAAGTCGCATTCCTCCAGCCTTCACAACTTTTTAATTCATACTGGTAAAGTATAAATATAGAAACATAAAGCCGATATCTGCAGTTAATCTAGCCCTACATGACACTATGCTCATCACAGTCACTTAACTTGGTTGGTTATACTCATACAAGCATGTAAATGAGGAATACCTTGTGCATTTCATTGAAATTCACAGAGCGTAATTCCACGCTTTCTCTGTTGCAGTGGTGTGAACTGTGTTGTGTTAATCAGTTTCAATAAAATCAAGCTAAAATTGAACTCTTAGTGTTTTGCTGTCAATAGGCAGAATGCCAAGTATTGTTGGAGCTCCTTATTAGTATGAATACGTCATTATTATCTGCCTGTTAGGAATCACATAGCACCACTCCCTTCTTCATGGCTATAGGTGGCGCTGACTGATGCCTCCACGTTTAATTCACACGTATATCCAATAAAGTGAGCTGGAAGAAAGCCACCGTGGCAGCTCAGTTGGTAGAGCATAGGGCGCATTATTGGAAAGTCGCAAGTTCGAACCCTGCCCACTGCAAGTTATGTATTCATACAGTTTTGTTTCTTCATATTTAGATTACGATTCAGTCTAATGACTTCTCTTATACTCTCCTTGTCATTGTTGTCTCTTAGATCTCATTATTAATGTGTCGAACCATGAAAACGAGCCATTAAGTGTGCACTTTTTTTCAATAAATGTCACATACCATTATGAAAAAAGGGGGTTGTGAGATGATGTGTCACACAAAAGTTCAACAGCAGCTACCGTCGAAAAATGTGCACATGAAGGGTCACGCACTCAGTGGTATCTCATTCTCATCGGACCAGTTTAGGCAGATGCCCATTATCTCGTAATATGAGCTTGGACGATTCGTGTTCCCAAATAGAGATCAGTTTTCAAATCTCCACAAGAGAACTTTTATGAAGAATGAACCGATAAAACGATACAGCGCAAACCGGAGCCGGTTGGTAAAAGTTGTTTCAAATAACTAACTACGGATGGCAGAGGATTATCAGAATATTCGATAGCGGGATGAGACATCCACATTGCGCCTAAATCAAGTAGACCAGTGTCGAGGCCCGTAACAAACTTGTAGTTATTTCTTGGCTTCCTACTTGATAAAAAAGCATCGCAAAGGTCAATAAACAGCAATATTTCACATCAACGTGAAAAAAATGCATCTTTCTTGGCGACGCTCGACGTCTGGAACGGGTAAGCACGTGCCACCTTCGATTTACAGCGCCAACTATTATGAGTCATCAACAGCCAATTTTGGTGGTTTGCATATCTGCTGCCACCTCCATTTTTATTCCCAGCTCTCGCGCAGATCTATAAGAATGGTAAAAAAGGTTTCTAGATGGATTCACACCCGTGAATTCGCGCGGAGAGCAAGTTCTCTATAGCTGTGCACCACCAGTGGTTGGGGATTTTTCGTAAAAGGAACCGATACCACAGCACTCCTCCTGTGAACTCAGTGTTTCTTTAGTCTATAGCGCTGCGTTAATAATGCAAAAAGATAGAAGTATTATGCATGACAGCGATACGAATCTCTGTGCTACTGCGTAGGAGGAAAGTAAAATTGCAGCAGGCGTCACAGCCGGCGATATGCGTAGCAAGAGGGTAATTTTGTACTTCCCGACCGTTACAAAGGACTCTACTTCAATCCTTCCCTATCCTCATCATCATCCACCACCGTATAAGAAGGAGGTCCATAGATAGGTAGGCGCACAGATTCCTTTAGAATCACGAATGGTTTCTTCGTTACGGCGCAAATTATGATAATTTATCGCGTAGTGAAATCCTTGGTATTGTGCTTGCAGTAATTTTAGGAGAGCTTACAGCAGCCTCTATAAATACCCATTCACAAGCTTAGGCTCTGCGTATTTCCCAGGGTTGGCGCCTTTATAGCGAAAGCTGTTATGAGAACACTACATCTGCAGATTTATGCGACGCACTTGCCCGGCGCCGACGTCCGTGACCGCTATTGCGCACAATAATAAAAAAAAATATCAAGTGTCAAGCGCGGCTACAACCCAGACTCTTTGCGCGGAACCCAAATGTTCGATCGGAAAGCTGCGTTTGTGATAGGAACTCTGTCAGAAAAAAGACTCTATAAATATTCATGTCTAACCATAAACCTAATCAACAAATCGTGTTGAAGAATAAACTAAAAAAAATGCCAGGCCTCGCGAAAGGCGCAGCACAGCCACAGCGAAAGCTAGAAGTGCGGCCTTTCAGAACCTTTACAAAACACTCAGTAGGTAACTACTGCAAGCACACTTCCATGATGCCTACTAGAGCATTACTAATAGTTTTGGGCAGTAGGTCGGCATTCGCTATGTGATTTTTCGTCCTTCTTTTGAGGAGCGTGGTTGCCGCTAAACACTTGCCAGGAATTTTGTGCCAGTTGTTCATGCAGTGACTGACGACGATGAGGATAGAAATACGGCTGAAGTGGGTATGCGCTACAGTTAATAGGCAAAGGAGAACAAGTTTTGTAATAGGTTGGAGCATTGGACGGCAAACTCGTTACGCTATTCGCATTGTGCGACGACTGGTTGTTCTTTCGCTATTTTAAAAGACTTCATAGGTCGTACTAGCGTGAATGCTTTCCCGACATCAAGCCTGCCTAAGGCATGTTCGCCAACAAGACACAAGCACCGGCATATCTAAGTGGTATAATATAGGGCTGACATCCAGCGTACCCGGTTTCGAGTCCCACTGCTTCAAATTTTGCGCAATGTGGTTACGGACACTGGTGGTGGCGGTGGACAACTGCTCGTGACCCGAGTTATAATCTCATAACGGCTCCCGCTGCGAACCCTGTGCCACCCAATGTGAACTTCGTAACGTGGTGGCTTCTTCGAATTTCGACACACATTACAAAGGACAAAGTTGTAACACTATCTTCAAATACACGAGCGCCTAAGCACTGATGGGACAAATGTGTATGCTGCATCAGCCATCGCCAAGAAAACGTGGGCCTCAGGCTTTAGCTTTCCGTTAGCGCCGGGCAGGCACTTTTTAGGCGCATTGAATGGGGAAATTTGCAACATATTACTGCATGTTTCAGTAACAAAGCTCAGCGTTTAGCTACGACGGCCTCTTAACCGTTGCTGTCAGTCCCAACGTTGCACCAGCGGAGCTGCTCAGAAACGTTACTTTTTTTTGTGCCCGTGCATGCCTACATAATACTAAATAACACTTGGTTGCCAGTGAATTGCAAAAGCGGAGTGTGATTCACTGATGCATTTGAAATCGACGTTCATTTATACTGTAGACCAGCGCAATGTCACGTTTCGACAATACAAGAGCGCACTAGAAAGTAGAGTTGGAATTTACTGCAATAACATACATTTCCTTTATGACGCGCGCGTCATTCACACCATGTATGTAACGAACGCCTATAGAGTGTATTAAATTGCGTTGGGGCTAATACATTAATTAAATGTTATTCACAGTGAAAAAAGAAAGAAGCACGACATGCCTGGGTGTACGCAGGCTATATCACCCTCAGTCACAACTGAAAATATGATGCACGCGGGAAAACAACATACAAAAGTTGATCTACAGCACATGTGTTATGAACAGGCAGAAAAAGTCAAACAACCAAAACGCGCGTTTGCAGTCCAACAATGAAGTCAAGTTTTTTGTCCTTCAATATTCGGAAAGGTGAACTGATTCCGATTGTGGCGTTATTTGTGACATGATAGGTCTCCGAAATTTCTCGCGTTGTCTAAATAGGTTTGTTGGCGCAAAAGTAACGTGTTTTCGATGGTCGAATTACATTCGCATGACTAACACAACGCGGTAGGATGAAACAATTCTTTTCAATAAATTTCGCAGCTCGCTAAGGCACGTGTGAGTGCATCGAGCGGCCTCTTCGGTGTACATGAGAAAACAATCAAGAAAAGTTTGTGGTTAGCTCCTACACAACAGCTCACCAAACAAGCAGCATGCTTGTGACCGCATTTTTCTTTGCCCGCTGCAGACCTTTGCGACATTTCGTGTGCAATGCAACAAATCTGACTAAGCCTATTTGGAACGGCAAACACAACAGCGCAAAGCTTCTACATAAATTGCACATTCCAGAAAGAAACTAAGGGTTGTTAGTTCAGCGCCCTCGTCTGTCCTTGTTTCGCTATCACGTGTCAAGAACTCCTTCTTCCCCTCACCCCATGCCGCTTCCCTACATTCACCTTGTATATATGTGGAATAACGGCTATATAGTTATATCGTGCAGTATTCAAGCATGGAGTATTTTTATAATAACGTTTCGTTGCCATGCAAGCTCATTTTGGTGAACCGATAGAACAATACGCATGATACCCCCCTTCCTTGCGGAATAAATTTGCAGTTGAAAACTACTGCTCCCATCATGCGCACAATCTTTTTTTCGGTTCCGTGCGTAAGAATGGTGTCACACTTCCTCGTTTAACCGTATGCAAACGCGCCGACACCAATTTAAACAAAACTTTTCATGAGCCCGCACTATACTGCCCGCAAACATGCCCGCAGTGAAACTAAAATATATGTACCAAGAAACTGCAAATTATGAAATCAAGGCCCCTCGCAAAACATTTGTAATTCCATCTCTTTTTTTTCATTTAATGAGTTTATATAGTACTCATTTTGTAATGTGCGCGATCATCAATCAAAGCTTATACCTCAATACCGTAACACCCCTCTGCCGTATGGTTAAACCCGGTCACAGACAATTATTTGTCCAGCTTGTGGACAATATTTTGTTCAATATTTACACATTTTTTGGTGTTCAAGCTCACCTTGCTCACGATAACCCGTTTCGATTGCGTGTAATGAACATGATGACGCACAAGCCTCTTAAAAGCAGCACTCCGTAGTCATCAGCTCAGCAATATACACCAACGGCACCATTTATTTCCCATTTCATACGTAGAGGTGAATGAAGGTGTGTTGATACTAGCGATGTAAAACTATTATTAATGAACTACTGCTGGGTTCGAAATTGGTGCGTTCGCCGAATACCTTCATAATGTTACCCGCCTCACTGACGGTGAGCTAACGCCATGACGGAAACGCCACCACTAAATTGGGGGAACAATGGCTGTGTGTCGGTCACAAAGGTAAAGAAGACTAACGTCTCCCAAAGGGCTTAGTGGTAGCGCCTACTGCAGACAAGAGCCGAGTCCGGCTGCAAGAATGAAAGGTTCACTTACGCTCTGCTGTAGCAACCAAAACCAGTGGCAGTGGTGGCATCGATACACGGGCAAAATATACTGACAGCCTGTCAGCCCAGTGTTGCAGGCAGGTGCCCGGGAGGTGCGTTCCGACAGCTCGTCGACACCGGACGTTGAACGTTCCGGCAACCAAAGAGAGCGAAGTTGAGCGGTGACGAGATGCAGTGGTTCTTCGAGGAAGATCCGAGGAGGCAGGACTGCGTGCCTGCCACCTTCAACGGCAGCCAACCGGTAGTCGAGGAGAGAGACATTCCTGTGTTCCGACTGCATTGTGAGAACGTTTGAATGGAGTGTTGGGGTATAAAACCAGGGGCGCAGGGACATGAGATGGGAGAAGAGAAACGAATAAACATCTCTATTGAACTGATGTCCGCGCGATCCATTCTTCAACGTGCCAGCAGATGAAAAATCTAATCTTCAGCTTCCTTGGCGGCAGCAGCAAATGTCGCGCAACCAGCGAGGCGAGTACAAGAACTGAAATGGAACTTAACTATTGATGATCGAATCAATGGTTCAAAAAAAAAAGAAAAAATTGCCAGATGCCACGTACAGTGTTAAACGATGATACGCGAAGCACAAACGAGAAATGCTTATATGTCACTTTAAAATCAGCACAACGTTACAATGTGGGGGTAAATGATGCCGTACATGACTTCCGTGTCATGATTATCATGTTTGGATGAGTTGTTTACCTTCGTCATATATTCACTTCACGTGATACAAAATTTTGTATATATGCAGCTAGCAAAACGGCCGCGAGCACGCTATGGGCGTGGTAAGTTTTCATGTCGTTACATGACATGGCTGTCAGGATTATCATGTTTCCACCAGTCATAAATTTCGTCATTTGTTGACGTCATGTAACACCAAGCGAGAGAGAGTGAGAATTTATTAGAAGGCAGAGAGGTCGGCCTGAGCTAGTTTGCTCTAGCCTGCTACTCTACACAGGGGATAAGGAAAAGGGGAAGGAAACAGGGATGAACGGTGATGATGGGGACAAGAAGAGGTGGTGCGTACGTACAGTAGCCACTTAGCTTAGTACTCTACAGTCTAGTTTCTAGTTCAGTGCTTTTTATAAAGTCTAGAACAGCCTTTGTAGCAGTTTTTGACACTGTTTGGTCGTTCATTGCTGACAATATGTGGCTTTCACTTAAAGGTGTTCGTCCATTGCTTGCCAACGTTGCAGTTAGCATTTTTCTTTGCGCCTCGTCTAATGCACAGTCACAAAATATGTGAGCTATCGTTTCGAGAACTTTGCAGCGTTCACAATTTGGGCTGTCCGCACGGCCGATTAGGTGGGTGTAGTGGCGAGTGAAGGCGACGCCCAGGCGAATTCGGTGCAGTATATTAGCATGTCTTCGGCTGATTTTATCTGGAACACGAAAAGTCATACTGGGGTCTGTTTCACGCAGGCGCTTGTTCCGGTGATCTGGTAGCGACCAGTAAGTGGCAGCGCATTCGCGCATGAGTGATCTCAACAGTGTGTTGACGTCACTTCGTGAGTACAATTCTTTGACGTACATAGGAGCGTTGTATATTGCCGCTCTTGCTTCGCTATCGGCTGTTTCGTTGCCAACCAGGCCGCATTGTCCAGGAATCCATTGAAGTGTAATGAAGTGACCGCTCCTCTGTGCTGAGTCAAACGCTTGGACGATTCCTAACGCTAACTCGTAAAATTGGCCTCTTCATGAGCAAGAATGGATAGCTTGAAGCGCTGATTTTGAATCAGACAGAATCGTCCATTTACGCGGTGCTTGGTCGTTCACAAATTATGTGGCTTCTTATATAGCAACAAGTTCTGCAGCTGTCGAAGATGACCTATGATCTAATTTGTACTGTCGAGAAATACTGAGTTGAGGAACGACGAAGGCTGCAGCCGAGGTGGATGAAGTTACGGATCCATCGGTGTAAATGTGCACAGAGTCGCTGTATCAGTCATCTAAATGTGCCAAGATGAGTTTCTTGAGGGAAATATAAGAAACACGCGACCAATACAAAACTCCACGTATGTGAAGGCACACCAGTGGTTTAGTCAATGTCCATGGAGGCACTGCAGGGATTACGGCAGGTGCAAAGCCTGAAGGGATTATGTGCCTATGCGTATCGAGGCATCGCGAATAGGTACAACCTGGTCGGTCCATTTGTAGCAAAGACAACGGGTGCTGTGCATGTCGGGTCAGGAGACGAAGGTGCACTCGAAGAGGCTCACAGGACGTGTAAACCTGTATAGGGTAGGTTCGGGACTCCTCTATAGTGCCAGAGGTGGACGTGCACCGTGGCAGGCCAAGGCATATTCTCAGTGCTCGTGCCTGAAGGCTCTCTATAGTACGAAGGCACGTTGCCCGCACGATGGAAAGCACAGGTGAGCTGTACCTTATATAGCCCACGAACAATGTCTTGTATAACTGCAGAAGACTTTTTTCTGAAGGGCGCCATCTCAGTCCTGCATAACACAAAGAACATACACAAAATTGATCAGTTTGTTTCGCAGCACAGTCACATGCTTTGACCAGGACAGGTTGCGATCAATGACGACCCCTAAATAGCGGTGGTGCTTGACCATGGGAATCACTGCTCCGTCAGTGAAGATTGAGTACCGCGACATTGATTTCTTTGTAAATGCCAATGCAGCACATTTTGCTATTAAAGTTCCAGGCCCTGACGACGTAAGTACTTAGATGTTATTGATGTGCCTTGTCGTAGCCTTGCTCGCAGTTGTGGTCGCGTTGCTCCAGATGCCCATATGCATATGTCGTCCGCATACGCACTGATTCTGACAACGTCGGGAAGCTCAGCTTCAAGACCAATGAGTGCTATGTTAAAAAGCATGGGGCTCAGGACGGCGCCTTGCGGAACTCCACGGCTCACGAGGTGCCTGTACGTCCTCTGAGATAGCTACCTATCCATGCGTGTAGTCGGCCACCTACGCCGATGTCTTCAAGTGCGTCAAGAATGGCCTCACGGTAGACGCTAACGTACGCGCCGTTTATATCTAAGAAAATGGCCCCTACCAATCTCCGACGTTGTCTTTCCTTTTCAACAGAAGAAACTAGATATACAACACCGTCTATAGAAGATGATTGACCTCTACGGAAGCAATTTATAAAATCTGGTAAGCCAACATTATTCTCCAGCAGCCATTCCAATCTTGCCAGCACCATGCGTTCCATCACCTTACCTACGCAACTGGCTAGGGCAATGGGTATATAAGAAGACAACTCATGTGAACACTTGCCTGGTTTCAGTAAGGCCACTATGCGGCTGCACTTCCAACTCTCTGGGACTGTCGCTGTTTCCCACGTAGAGTTGTAGAACGGCAAGAGAGCCTGCCTTGCTTCCTGGCTGTGGTGATATAGAGACGAATAAGTAATTCCGTCCGGCCCTGGTGCGGACGACCGTCGGGACGCAGAAATCGCAGCGTCGAGTTCCTGCATTGTGAATGATAATTCGAGGCGATCGTCGCTGGATGGCGATGAGACTAAACACGAAAGTGATATCGATGAGGAGGACATACCTACGAGTAAGTGGCAGTAATCTTCTGCAACCTCTACTTCAGGTCGACCTTGCTTTAGAGCCAAAGATCGGAAAGAGAACAACTGTTGAGTGGGCGTCTGAAGGCTTCGGACAGTTTGCCATATTCGAGACAGGGGTTTTCTGGGATCAAGAGAGCTACAAAATACCCTCCTTCGTTGCCTATCGAGCTTATCGAGGTGTCGCAATACATGTCGTTGTGCTTGGCATGCTGTAGGTAGGTCAGATGGTGATTTCGTCCTCCTGTATTTTCTCTCTGCCCGGCGACAGATTGCACCAAGGTATTGATATTGTGCGTCAAGTCGTGATCTTGGTAGCGACACATTCACAAGTTTCGTATGCGTTGTTAAGGCTGATGCAATTAGGCTTTCTATTTCAGATATAGATTGAATGTTCCCGCACTGAGCATTTACAGAAGTTTGGAATCCTGGCCAGTCTACGCTTTCCACAGGCAGGGGAGTCGAACGACGGAATCCTTTTAGCTGTATATATGTAGGGGGATGGTAGCTTACATGTGTTTGAAAGTCTACGAACCAACAGGTGGTAGGCAAGAGACTTCTGCCCACAAAACATACGTCTAGACAGCTGCTGTACGATGCGCCACAGAGGTAAGTAGGCGAGCCATCGTTAATGGACATCAGGCCCTGATTGAGCACAGAATCGACAATATCCCTACCGCGGGTGTTAATTGAGGCAGAACCCCACATGGGATGATGTGCATTAAAATCCCAAACTAATACATGTGGTCCAGGGCAAGCTTGGAGCATAGACAAGAGATGGGAACAGTCCACGTGGCTTCTAGGAGGATTGCATTCACCAATGACTGATATTGAACGTCGCTTGTGCTTTATAGATAGGCAAATATAGTCGTTAGAAGCATGAGGAGCCACGGCATGTCTCACGTACGTTAAATCTTGACGTACGCATATAATTACTTTGCTCGCATTTCGATCATCACGTGACCACAAAGTGACGTATCCAGAAATACGAAACGACGACGTCATATTCGGCTCACATATTACAACCAACGGAAATTTGTATTTAAACATCCGTTGTCGAAAGTCAGCAATCGGCTTCGCAAACCTCGTGCGTTCCACTGCATTATAGCAGAGGTGCGCACACGTTCATCGAAGAAATTCGCCATATTGTTTATGGAAGAGTTAGCAGTACCGTTTCCAGCACGTTGAGGATCTGCACTGCTGTTTTCGCTCCTGGTTTGTGTAGCTCGTTGAGAATCACACGAATAGCTTTTAGTTGATGCTTCAGCATAGTTTGGCTCTTCTCAGTGTCTTGCCTATCATTTTCCGCCCTCTTTGAAGTTGCAGCCCATGATGTGGTCTTTTTTATTGCTCCGGTTGGTAGCGAAGGCCACTCAGTATCTGAAGCGTCGGCGTGCAACGTGGGCGTTGGTCCACTTTCTGCATACCTGGGACGTGGTGCGTACAACATGGGTGTAGCGGCCTGGTAATTCGCACGTGTATGTTCATCTGTTGCTGATGGTGATGCATAACTCTTATGTCCACTATGTTTTCGCTAGTACCTACCTTTTGGACGACGTCTGTGTCGGCGGATGGAAGTGACAGCCTCTCTGTGTGTCGAGTTGTCTCTGACCATCTTCCGCAGGACGCGAATTTCTTCCTTGATCTTCGGGCACTCCTTCGACGTTGCTTCATGTGCACCATAGCAGTTTGGGCATTTTATTGGAACAGCAGTATCGCAGTTTTTCACCTTATGAGACCCACCGCACCACTGGCAAGTTGTCTCACTTTTGCACACTGCGCTGACGTGTCCCAACTTGCAGCACTTGTGACACTGCAAAGGCCGTGACACGTAAGGGCGCTCGGGATGTCTCACGTATCCAACCTTTACGCTAGGGGGCAGAGTCTCAGAATCAAATACTAGTTTGATGCAGCGAGACTGCACGAAGCGGCGTATGGTCACGATTCTGACTGTTGACGTGACAAGATTCTGCAGGTCAGCGTCTGTGATGTCAGCGTCGACATCATTTATCACGCCAGTCGTTCCTTTCCCGTGAGCAAGAAACGCGCGAACTGAAATACTTCCGAGCTGCGTGATGGCCTTCAGTCTGTCAAGAATGCTTTTGTTTGTCACATCAACTGACAATATGTTTTTCCTGCTATTTATCCGAATTTCATTCCCTTGAGCAGATGCTACTCGCTCGAAATAATTAGTCAATGACTGCCTGTTTAGTGAGTTCAGGTTGTCTGATGTAGACATGGGTACATACGAGATGGTGAAACATCGCTTGCCTTTGTCTAGCGCCGGTTGTGGCTCCGCCGTTGATGACGTCCTGCGAAGCTTCCTTTTCAACCGGCGGGTATGGAATGTCCTGAAGTCGGCTTCCGATTCCATCTCTTCCACTGATGAGCTCTCGGTAGAATCATCACAAGGAGCAGATGCGCCAACGCGGTCACCCACATTCGGTCCATCCTTATGCAAACGGCTAGGACCCACTGTCCCGTTGTATGGATGGTCCCCTATCGCGGGGGGTAACGTCTTCCGTTTCGCTTGTTCAGATAAAGTCAGGAATTCTGACAGTTTAAGAAAAAAACGATAGTTGTTCAAGGCAGAATTATGCCCGAACTCCATGTAACACCAAAATTTGTATATGTGAAGCTTGCAAAACGACCGCGAGCGCATCATGAAGGGCCCCATATACTCTAATGTAGCGTTGACGCGCGCGCACGTTGGGCATAGCGGAGCTACAGTAGCGAAACGCGAGCACTCTATACTCTGACGCCAGGCGCGACCAGCGTTAGTCGGCGCGGCCTGTGGGCAACCGGCGCGAAATGCGGCGTGCTGCATTTTGCACCGATGCGTTACCCAGAAAACACTGCGCCTCCCTCTTTTCCTGACGGAGGGACGCTGGACGCGTTGAAACGCGCATGCGTCAAAGCAACACAGCGTGGCGCGCGCCTGCGAGTATATGGCAGGACCGGCGCCTGGCGTGGCAACCAAGGAGGATTAAAGAAATATTGCTGGAGTGGAAGCTCCCGCAATACATTGCCAGCAGAAGTGAACCCACCTTTTGCCACTGCCAAGATGGCGGAAACATGCTCTTTTCTGATAGTGCCTACACAAAGATCAAGTGGCTTTGATATGGTATGTAAACGCTACGTTAGGTATATATCAAAAGATAGTTCTTCCCGACAAAATAACACACAGAAACGAGTGTAAATGACTCACTCTCGTATTCGCAAACGCTCCTCGACTCGACTTTCATCCTTCACTTGACAGAGTTGAGCACTGCGCCACGGCTCGGCTCAAAAATGACGCTGCACTACCAAAGAATCGCAGCATGTTATCGCTGATATGCAGTTACTTGCCGTGCCTAGAGACGGCGCTCCCATTGGATTTCTCAAGTGAAGGTGAAGCGGTGAGTGAAGGGACGTTCTAGAATACGGGGGTCAATATTCAAAGAACTTTGCCTCATATTAGAGGCTCACTAAGAAAAACTAGTCACTTTAAGACGCACTTCGTGTCCTTCGTGTACTTTTTGTCTGCGTCATCGTTCTGTTCCCGCGCTATAACTATCGTCATGTCGTACCAACTAGCCCAAGCTGCCACACTTCTAAGTTGCACTTGGAGCACTACGTAACCCGAAAAAGTTTCCACAATAAACTCGTTGGGCGTGCGAAAGAAACGCTTCATTTTTAATCGCTGAACGGTGATACTTTATCATGCTCCTAGTAAGATAGCTACCACAGCCAACATGTTGCCAGAAAAACAGCTCACTTCTGCGCAATCATTTTCAATCCAGCATTGTTTTTTAATCCTCCTCGATGGCAACACCGGTGTGACGCGACAAAATGAACGCCGGGAAGCACGCGCACCACGTCACGTCGAAATATATTGGTGCCTTCACTGTGGCATGTAGTCATGTTCTCACATGACACGCATTTCGTAATTATTATGTTTGCACCCATCACATACCTTCGATATCCAGTTGGTGTCACGTAATACCAAATTTGGCATATGAGATGCTAGCGAACCGGCCACGAGCGCATCATCAGTGTGGCACGCAGTCATGTTGTTACACGACACGTATGTAGTGATTATCATGTTTGTATGTGTTATTTACTTATGTCGTCCGTTCGTGTCACATAATACAAAGTTTAGTATAAATGAAGCTAGTGAAACGGTCGCCAGCACATCAGGCGCGTGGAATATAGTCATGTTGTTACATGGCACACATCTCATGATCATCATGTTTGCAGCAGCCAGATACCTTCGTCATCCATTCACGTATTGTAGTGCGAAATTCGGCATATCTGACGCTAGCGAAATGGCCGCAAGCACATCATGAGCGGGGCATGTAGTAATGTTGTTACATGGCACGCATGTCGTGATTTTTATGTAAGGGTCTGTCGCTTGTGTTCGCCATGCAATAATGCCATACCATACCAGTTTCGCAACATTCCATGTGAGCGAAACTACTGCTAGACCTGCTAGACCATGAAATGTAAATCATGACATTTATGACGTACGTTTTATAATTTTAATTATATGACTAGTCAAATGTGTTCTTCATACAGTCATGCTATGCCACATTAAGTTCCGTAGTGATACCAATATCTAAACGGCCAGGAGAGCTAATAGTCATAGGCGGGTGGGTAGATAGATAGATAGATAGATAGATAGATAGATAGATAGATAGATAGATAGATAGATAGATAGATAGATAGATGCACGCTAAGTCACCGAAGTTCGGTAAGAAATGCTTCGCCTTTAAAACAAATGAACGCCATTTTTTATTCTGCGTTGGTAATTTTAATCGCAGGTGGAAAGGGCTAGCGAAGGTAAGGGCCAGGTGGGTGTGGGCAAGAGGAAATCAGGCTTGCAGATAGCACACGTGCTTTCATTAGATATGACACATTCTCCTTCTAAACAGTTGACGAAGTAAATACCGCTGGTTTGTTAGTTGGGACTGCTGGTTGTAACCCAGGCGCTCCGAGTTACGTCTGTCGTTGACTGCGTCTCAGTGGTCGACGAGATGGTTGCTGAGCTTCAGCGGGTGACGCTGTGGTGGTCGATGACATCACACCTTGAAATGGTGTGTGGTTTTCGGCAATGTCTTTGTCGTCTGATGAACCAAATTTATGTGCCTCTTTTGTGGCCACAAGATGCCGTCAGTATTGCCTCTGCACTGCATTGTTCTCTGTGCGCACGTAAAAGGATCGTGGGCCAGCTGATCCCTCAACCTTAGCTTTCGTTGCCCATAATGTCCCATTCAAGCGTACCACGTCACTGCCACAAAGGCCAGGTAGGGTGCGCTTACAATAACTTCTCTGGCAGTGTTTTTTTCACGAGAGTTGCCGACAGTGCATTGAAGTCTGGCAGTGGGTTGCACTGCCACCTTCCTTGTAAGACTTCGCCCGACGACCAGCCATCTTGAACAGGGCTTGCTCTGAAATTCAACAAACCGAACTAAAACACTCTTCGGCCACTTTTGTTTTTTTAAGAAAAACTTTACAACATGTACACTTTCTTGCAAGCCCGTTGGATTGAGGTAGCTGCTGGCTTGATTTCACATGCTTAATGTCATAAGGTTTTGCGAAAATTATGAATGTTTGGCTGTTAAACTGTGGCCATTGTCAGTGGCAACCTCAGCTGGTATGTCGTACTTTGATAATATTGCACTGTGTTTATCGATGAAAGTATTGGCTGTTGCATCGGTGTGTAGCTCCACCTCGCGGAAATTTAGCACGAAGTCAGTGGCGCACAATTAATGTTTTGCCACTACTGAAAAAGATCTAGACCGATACGGTACGATAGCTTAGTCGGTGCTGGTTGCATTAATAAATGCTTTAATGGCTGCTTATAAGCGTATGTCTTGCAAGATAGACATCATTCGATCAAGGACTTAATGTCTGAGTTTAGATACGGCCAATAAACCATTTGCCTAGCTCTAGCTTTGCACTTTACCTGGTTAAGATGGCCTGCGGGGATTCGTTTCAACATTTCTCTACGCATGCTTGTCGGTATCACCCCTTTAGTGCCTTTCAATAGTATGCCGTTTACAACCGATAGCTCAGCGGACCATGGTTTCAGGGGGCCGTCGACTGGCTCTTCCTTAACTAGGTTTTTCAGCACCAAGATGTAGATCTAGAGCTGTTTCCTCTGCCAGTTTTTTAGCTGTTGTTTCACTAACGAGTGCTGATATGACCGTGGTGGCATAGATCTCAACGTCATTCGTGCATGCAGCGTCCTTGAGTCCAGAAACAGGCAATCGGGACAAGATATCAACAAGGGCCATATGTTGGCCAGGAATGTATTTCAGCGTGTAATCATAATTCAGCAACCTCAAGAAATAACTCTAGGTGACATATCACTTAAAACTTTCATGTCTATCAGCGGACTGTGATAACTCTCGAGGATAGTGAATTGGCCATAATTAAAACGATTTATTTTTCGAAACCAAAAACCAAAGCGAAATCCTCTTTTTGAATTTGCGAATATCTTTCCTCTGATTCAGTTACAGCTCTCGACGCATAGTTCACCGGCTACCAGCAGTCTCCATGACGTCGCAAAAGTGCCGCACCGACACCTATTGTGTTGCATCTGCAATTACCTTTGTACCCAGATTTGGATCTAATATAGCAAGCAAAGGGGGGTTACTTATATCCCAGCTTATAGCCTGCCACTCGTTTTCGTGGGCTGGTGCCCAATAAAAGATGGAACTATGTTTGATGAGGAAACGTAGAGTAAACGTACACTGTGAGAGAGAAGGTATGTACCTGCTGAAGTAGTCAACTACTCCCAGTAGCCTTTCAATTGCCAATTCATCCTGGCGTCTTGGCATTTTCAAAAGACCATCAACAAGATTCAGATTTGGCCTGGTATCTTTGTCACTAATGATGTCACGCAAAAAGAAAACTTCTTGTCATCCAAAGCAGCATTCGGATTCATTGAAGTTAAGGCCTGGCTTTTCAGCTGTTTCTAATGCTCCGCACAACCTTTTTTATGCTGGTCTCTACCCACATTAACACATCGTGAACATACACGCGTGCATTGGCGAGACCATCAAAAACCTCGTTAAGGGTCTTTTAAAACACTTCGCTAGCCGACGCAATACCAAACGGTAGACGAAAAAAGCGACAACGGCCGAAAAGTGTCGCGAATGTACAGATCTTCTATGATTGTTTGTCTAATGTGATTCGATGAAATCCCACATTTGCGTCGAGACACCAAAAGAACTTGCCGCCTCCCAAGTCCACCTCAATTTCCTATCCGCATGGCATTTGCTAGTATTCCCTCTTGATACGTCTTGGGTCGTGGATACGTCTTGGGTTCGTGCATACCCACAGTCTGCCGCCCTTTTTAGTACAATCACAAGGGACCTTACCCAATCTGTCGGGGTGCTGACCTTCTGGATAATGCCTTCCTTTTCTATTATGTCTAGTTCAGTACGGACAGGCTCTCACAGAGACAGCGGAACCCTCCGAGCTGGTTGGACGACTGGTACAGCAAGTTTGTGGAGCTCAATTTTGTATTCACACGGGGCGCATCCTGTTCCAGGGAAAAGACAATTTCTTTGGTGTCGTTCGTCATAACGCTGTCAACAGCTCGCGGTATAATTACAAGCTTCTCGCTGGTGTCCAAGTCTAAAATAGGGATGTGGTCTTTCTGTACAACAAGAAAGGCTGTGCCCGCCTTACGGTCGCCGATTTCAATGAGCGCTGAAAACTTACCGATGTGTTCGATCATGATGCAGCCATAGGATCTTAGAATAGCGCTACTGGGCATCAGGGTAGGTATCTTGAGCTTGGTAAACATTGAAAGCGGCACAATATTTGCCTGCGATCACGCGTTCATTGTAAAGGTGACGTACTTGCCCTCAGTGCACGCGTTTACACACCAGTCTCGTTCTCTGCTTACACTGCTGCTGGCGACATTCAGTACGTCAAAATCGTTACTCGGATGTTGCACTTAATACACGCGCTCTTTCTCGCTGCAAGAAGACGCGAAGTTGCTTCGGCCGTTACATGAGTAACATACTTTGCCGTATGCCAGAAAGCATCTGATGGCATGCCTTTGGTTGCAACGGATGCATTTTAGGTCGTTCATGGGCCCTGTAGGAGTGCTCCCACTGGCTGTGGCAGCGTTCATATCGAGTTCTTTTTTTTTCTTTCTGTCAAAATTCATTTTGACGATCTGATGTTTCCACGGCCTTGAAAAGAACGATAATTTTTTTGAAGGTTGAGTTTTTGTCTCTGAGCATCTTTTCTCGAAATATTGGCGAGTTTGTTCCAAAAACGATTTGGTATTACACCGTGTCATCCGATATGGTTCCGAAGTTGCAGAGCTGCGCTTCTTTTTTTCAGCTTGCGTAGAAACTGTTCAAAAGGCTCCACCTCACCTTGACTGTAGGAACGAAAAATGTATCACTCGTCCACTTCGTTTTGTTGCTCTAGACAGCAATCTTAAAATTTAGCAATAACGGTTTTGAAATTTTCCTTTTCTCTTCGCCGCTGAACGCAACATTTTCGAAAACGTCCCAGGCCTCTTTCCCCACCACGCTGATGAGCAGGGCCGTTTTTACCGCTTCCGACTTCGAATTGTCTTTGCGATGCCAAGGCTTGCATAAAACACTTGAATTGCTGACGAACGGCTTCCAGTTTTTTTCTCCTTCGCCTATCAAACATAGTGGTTCTGGGAGCCTCAGGTGCTCCATGTCGTTGCTTTTTGCGTTCACCTATCCAGGAACCATTCGCTTACAATAGTGGACTTCATGCCACTTTTTACACCAAGTGTCTTCGTGTGTATACTAGACAGACTCGACAGCTGGGTTGTCAAAAAACATATGAACGCCATCGTTTATTCTGCATTGGTAGTTATAGTCGAAGGCGGAACGGGTTAGCAAAGGTGAGGGCCAGTTGGGTGTAGGCATGAGGCAATTGGGTATATAGATAGCTCATTGGCTTTCATTAGGTATGATACAACACTGAGCTGTTCTATCTTCATTGATGAGGTTCTAATTAAAGGGCAATTATCTCGGCACAATTTGCAAGGTCATGATCAGTATGGAGCTATAAAACGTAATTCTGGTTAGCGCCCCACTACATGTGAACATATTAGTAAGGGCTAATTAGCATGGTTTTATTTAGCGCGCTCATGATTAATGACGAGTTAATTAGCAAGGCTTATTTACCTCATCAACTAGCATGCTTTAGGTAGGCCCATATTACCTTTACATGGTTCATTAGCGTGGTCTTAAGGTGTGCCCTAATTACCTCGGCTCAGGTGCATAGCCAGACATTTTCGTGAGAGACGCTCCTGAGGCTGTAGGTTGTTCCCTCCTTTCTAATAGCAGTACTATGTAGCCACCTTTAGTCTACTAGCTGCTCAATAGATGGCTTTGTGTGTATATGTATTTGGGAATATTAAAACTTGATTGCGTTAGTGGTCTAACGCAATCATCATTCACTTCGTGGATATAATCATCATTCACTCCGTGGATATGCTGTGACTTTTTTCGAGGTGCGCACTTTCTTGGTTTCAGGAGAGGCACCACCCTGAAATGGTCATTTTTTGTTCTCTATGCCATAGCTAGAAACACTAGGGAGGGGGAGGGGGAGCCCGGGATTGTATGTCATCCCTTTTCTAAGTCCTTGCCTCGGGCTTGTCACGACGTGTAATTAGCTTGGTCATAGGATGTCCTGGCCATAAATTTGCCGTCCAACCAAATAGCTAATCAGCCATCCGCACCTGCTCGGGTGCTAGCGGACGATGGCGACAAAGATGGCGTGCACAGGCCGAGCAGTGCGCTGTAATGTAACTACAAGCTGACGTTGTTAATTACCACGTGGTTTAGGGTTTAGCTGCACCTAGGACATTGTAAGACGCTTGAGCGGTACTAATCTCAGACGCCAACATACTGATTACTCTGAAAGAGACTTAATACAGGCATTCAAAGCTTCAAAATAAATAAAACACAACGTGCCTCTAAAAGATTATCAGGAAAAATTTCTAAATATTTACTAGATGGGTGCACTTCTACACTCAGTGGAATAACAATAGAAATGAAAGATTATGCCTAAACTCCACTTAACTTTGAGGGTCATTCGTGATGCGATGACTGGTTCTACCATAACCAATAAAACGCAGCGTGCTGAGGGTTGTATTTGACTTTTTTGTACTGTTTGTTCATTCAAAAGAAGGTGTCGGCAGAATTCGGAAAGGTCCGGAGTTTCGCCAAACTCGGTCGATCCTGCATAGCGCCGCAGATGTCTCATTTTGCCCTAATCAGTGGGGCAAAACGAGGCACAGCGTACAGCCAAACGAGACAGTGTATCAAAATGTGATCCTTTAGGGTTCTGCAGTAATAACATCTGAACTTCCCTCCGTTGGCCCACAAGCAGTCATGAACCCGCTCTTTGCACTCTACGCAATAAATGTAAATAGAACCCGGCGCTGTGTGGCTACAACACTCCTAACAGATCAAGCACCCAAACTCTGTCTTTGTCTTTTGTTGACCACTTGCACTTCATTCAATTCTTCAATGATTGGAAGCTAAATACGTTCGAACGCATCGTCTTCGCCTGTTTTTGCAGTTTTGATGCAAAACTGCACGGACATTTTGCGGCTTTCAACTTCGTCAGCCTGGCTTTGTGAGGTGATGAATTTTACAGTTTCTATCACTTGTTATTTTTAAAATTCGACACAAAAAACATGTTATTAAGACTTAATTTTAAGACGTGCCTGTGGAAGGCTTCACATAATGATTCATTCATTTACTTTATGCGCGTTTTGAGAGCATTCTTGGGAACGCGAAACAGCATTGGTTATGCGCGAATGAAGTGAGTACTGTCCTCAATAGTAGTCAGTGTTTTTTGATGTCGTATTCTAATCATGAAGCTCTATATAATATTTTCTTGTACGTCCTAATCATTTTAAGATAAAAATATATAGTATAAATCAGTATGAAGATATGGTACACCTAATAAAATACTGTAGGGCAGTTTGATGCCCCCTTTGTCACGTTTCGCCCTACCACACTCCCAAATTCAAGAAGAATTCCGCTTTGGCACCATGCACCAAATTAATCCAAACTTTTGGTGATATTTAGCTAGTAGTATAAAATAGCAAAATAAATGCGTAAGTTGTTGTTCTTACGTCACAATAATTTCATGCACGAATCCAAAAGTTTGGCCGAGCAGAATTCTACTCTTCTTTGAAGGTTCCGGAACACACCGACCCCAGCCACGTAATTTTTCTTACGTGAACGCTATGACCAGTGACACAATTTTATACATAAAAAGTATACAACTACCAGCTCCTACCATTGAAGTTGAGAACTACAGAAAAGTTCTTTGTGTATCAACTACACAAGTAGGCAAAGACAAAATGTCGCGTTTCGCCCCAGTGCATTGTTTTAAAACACCCTATCCCGCACATCAGCGTAAACAAACATCACTCGTGACAACCGCTGTTTAGGCCATTTTTCCAACCGTTTACTTTTTTTTTACTTATATCTGCACTACTAGCTATATATACATTAGTTATATTTCATGATACAGGAATTACCAAAGACCGAATCGGTCAGTAAAGGCTTCAAAGGAGTGATTTTTGGCATGATGTGTGAGGTCGTCTAATTCAACACTGTCTATTCTGTTCAGAGGCTTGACACTTGAATTAGAAATAGCCAACCTATCATAGTCTCAGAAATAAAATCGAATCCTTCATAGATGTGAGCATTTTATCTTCATTTTTATGCCCCTACTTAAGTGAAAGGCTATTCCTACGGAATGTACCACTTTCTAAATTAGTTCAGAACCTACCAATAACGAATTAGTGTCTTCCACGGGTTTCGTAAAGACATATAGAAAACGCCGATTGGAAGCAGTTTGAGAAAAATTACAGTGTTAACTTGAACTGGCATGTGGGCCTAATGCGTAGATGCAGCTGTAGACCACTTAAGGCATTTTTGATCGAGCACGCTGTTTAGTTTATTCTACAAACAATTAAAGTGTCTAATGAGCAACGTGTCTGACCGGGTAAAGCAGTGCGACGAGCTACGCACGTCGCACTTCTGTGAAGCTTTCGAACGTCACAAAGCAAGAACATAAAAGCAGAAACTAGAACACAGATGTAGAAAATACGAAGCATACAGCAAGTCTTTCTGCTTTCCTGCACTTGAGGCATTGCTAAACAGCCGCACCAAATCCGGCCACGGTTCCGATCATGTAGCATATGAAATGCTGAAACACCTGTCCACTGAAACAAAAACAAAAAAACTCTCCTTTCCTAGCACAGCGTTGTATTATTCTCCTCACGAGATAAGCTTTCCATAGAAGGAATCATTACTATTGTGATTATAAAACAGTGCAAGGACACATCTTCACTTCCTAGTTACCAGCCTACTGACCTAACAAGTTGCCCATGCAACAAAAACATAATAAACCACTGCCTCTCACAGTTCTCCGAAACGAATTGCTTAACATATATCAGCGCAGATGAATATCAGTGCGTACGGAAGGACGGTGACTGTGTTGTAGTTAGCGAAACATTACGAAATGACGCTGCGGATGGATACAGATGCTGCGCGCGTATATATGTATTCTACAGTCGCGTATGTTTTCAATAACCAGTTGTGTACATTTCCGTAACGATGCCAATAGCAATATGTGCTATCTACATCAGAAGCGGTAAACTTATATGTAGCGCTTGTGCTCGCAAAGAGAGTAGCCCTGGACACTACTACATTAAACAGCTTCAGTAGAATGCGCTCAAGTATACCTGACAGCTGTGTCCCAGCAATATATATGTAATGCTTGTAGAATCGGATAGCCGACACTGCAACCAGAATTGACGTTTTACCAGCAGCACACCTGAATAGTGTCTTTTCCCAAAGTAGTATCGAGACCTGCCGTAGCTCTGTGGTAGAATACTTGACTGCCCCGCAGAATGCTAGGGTTCGATTTTTTCTGGGGTCCTCATAGCTATTCTTTGCACTCGTCGGGCCAACACTGCTGACGAAGATCAAAAGCATATTTGTGGAAAAACGTTGTCTTACAGCTGGTTTCGGAGCTGACCCTTTGGTCAGTAAAGAACGTGTCCAGCTCTACAATTTTGGATTGTGGCACCAATGATGATAACGAGGACCCGTGATCGTAGATGTGGACACGTCTATACTGACCAAAGAGTTAGCTCCGAAAAACCCACTTCGTTGTTTTCTTCTTTTCGTCCCAATCTCTTACCACCAAAACTACCCCCCACAAGTCTATTTTCAACAAAGCAATATGCTGCGTGGTTGGGCTTCCATTCAAAGTCACCGCTGGCTTTCGCCATCGTGTCTGTTTTTCTGAGACGAGAGCATTTTTCCTAATGCTCTCGGGTTCGAACTAGCGACATCTGCTGTCGCTGTTCCTGGGCGCTCAATCACCTGTGGTACATACCCGCCCCGGGCATACGGGTATGAGGGAAATGTTGGGCGTAAATGTTATGACGACACATAAAATCGGCTGTCTCATTTACTATATCTCTCTCGCTACAGCTACTCTTCTCTCTTCCACTAGGAATCTTTCCAGTCTTCTATTTTATTATCTTCCTGTTTTTATAGGCATTGATTACCTTGATGTATACGATATAGTCTTGGGTATTCTATATAAATTTCATATAGCCACTTGCTGCTGGCGTATTTGCTTCCTGCGATCTTGTAGCGGTCTCTTTTTGGTTTAAATAGTGGGCGGCTGGCGTCGCTACTGAAACCGAAACACTTGTATGAATTCTTACTCATTTTCACGCCTTTCGGGGTTCCTAATTGGCTAACAAAAGTGCAAATTTCTGCTGATTGAAATCAATGACAAACCGCAGTGGATGAAGTGAACAACCTCTCTGGCAATTTATGAAAACCCAATCTGTGTGTGAACACGGCGCTATGTACATATTGCGGGGTTTAGTTTCAGACCAAGACCTTGTAGGCACTTTTCACGATGAGCTTTTCGACTGATGGCAGAAAAAAAATGCCTTTATGTTAGGCGGATCAAAATTAAGTGAGAAAACGACATGATCATAAGGGGTGCAAGATGCTGCCCCACGGATCTTCACAAAATGGAAGAAAAATGACTTTATATGGCATCTCTCGCGAGGAACTACCTACACGGTAACCCCATGAACGCGAAACAATTCGCATGATAACCGGACAGGCAGAGTAAAAAGTACGGGAGAACACGACGTTCAACGGCTAGATGAGTCGTATGTGACGCACTGGAAAAATGGAGGGAACGCTGCATAGGAAAAACATATGCGATTGTTGGACCATGTTCATCAATCATTCAATAATGTTTCTTCACGGCCCCCTTGGGGCTATTACATGAAGCATGGGATTACCAAGTTCACTTTACAAACAACGTTATCAGTGCATAGGATGACCATTACTTTGTCCACAAAAATAAATGCTGAACGAATGTAACCCTCGTGAACATTTCGACAGCTGTCGCATGACACGCGCATCCTGTTGTGACTGAAACGCCTGTTCAACTTTATATTATCGCACTTTTCTGTTTTCTTTCTTTTTACTGTTCTCTCCATCTGCTTCACCTTCTTTCCTGCATATGGCTTTTATTCATCTTCCGCGAAATACAGGGACGTGTAGTGTTACCTTCGTATGGTTTTTTCGCACCTCAGGTGCAATAGATTCATGCAGGTCGCTTATGTGCACACCATTCAAGCTCAGCGGCGTAGCGTATTGGTTCGTGAGGTTGCTTTAGAGCGTTACGGTCCAGTTTTAAAGTGAAACACCAGAATGAGAAGTTTTGTTTTTTCAATGCACAGCATTTCATAGTCGTACCTACTCGCACATGTGGCTTCGGTGGCCTCGTCGGTAACTTCACTGCACATGCTCCCACCTCGCGTCTCATGCTGCATCTTTGCGTGTCGTGTCCAGTGCCGCTCCCCCTTTCTCTTTCACCTCGCAAGACTGACGCAGGCAGCGTATGCTAGTAAAAACAAACTGCTCGCACTGCCCTTATTTCCACTGGCCACCCCATATATGTAGGCACTGGATTGCACTAAGGTCTGTTGATCAGACATCAGCATTTCACCACTCGTTGAAGGCAACGCTTCTCCTTCATTAAATAAATAACGATTATAAAAAAGAAATAACAATGAGGCATTCCCAAACTATACAGAATTACGCAACATTAACTCTATACCCCCCTCACTTGGTGACCTATTTACTCGAGAGATAGAAAGATAGCTTTATTTAAAAGACAGTCAATTACTTCAGGCCTGGCCAGTCGCCCCTAGTGGTCGGCCGGAATCCCTTGGGGCACGGCAGCAGCAAGGGCTTGACTGATAATGTCTCGCTGGACATTGGGGTCTACGCTGCGGAGCAAGGTCTCGTAGGGTTCTTCATGGTGCGGACTACGATGACTACGTGCCACACCTGACTACAAGTCATTTTATGTGGACCAAATTTACAACCTCATCACCAAACTTATATGGGGACCGGAAAAACTATGTGGTACTACTTGCTGCGAAGTGCGGGGTAACCCCGGTCTGTAACTTTCACCACAAAAACTCGTTTTATGGGCGAATCTGTTCTTCGTCTAATCTTGTCATGTGTCACGCGTAACAGATAGAAGAAGATCGCAGAAGTAAAAAAGGCAGTGTCATCCGAACAGTATAATATGTGGCACTATCTCATAGAAGTACATACAAACTGCAGTTGAATGAGGATATTCTTGATGGCGCTGTGCCGGTACTGCCCGATTGGCTAATGCGCGAGCTGTGCCTGGGTACGTGGAGAACGGCTGCCTCTCCCAGTCTCCTGCATAGTCGCCGTACGTGGTGGATCGTTGGTGGGGCATGGACGAAGCAGAGTGGCGGGCTCATTCAAGACGCTTGCGCTCAGCTTCCTTGACTGATGTCTCGTAAGTGTTACTCGCAATCCGTCTGCATTCTCGAACGCGATCAGACGCATGAACACATAGGCAGAAAGATAGACACACAGACGGAATGATGTGCGGGTACATCGCCCCACGCATCATTATTCACTCCATAGATATGATGGTTTTTTTTACTAAGTGAGCTGTCCGCTGTCACATATACTTACCAATTGAGCTTGTAGTGTACGACCGCTTTATGGTAGTGTGCATACCCTCACTTGCTCTTCGGTAACTTGGGAGGTTCCAGCGGGCGACTTGTAGGTGAGACTTTGGGTGACTGCGTGAACCTCCTTGTTCTCTCTCCGTGGTGAGCTGGAGCCCAGACAAGGAGAATGAGCTCTCTGGGTACTCCTACCTGTCGCGTTGTTAGTGCTGCGAAGGGGTACGCACACGCAAGAACCGACACGCAAAATCTGGCTCCCCAGAAAAAACTGGGTCCCCAGCCTTTAGTGGGACTGACATATATAGACATAAACAGGAGGTACAAGGGGCGCCACGCTCCGGTGGCAGCCTAATTAAAACACTGAAATGTGGCGACCTCTACATCACCCCCTTGAATGGAAGCATTCAACGTGTTTTGGGAGGATGAAGGAAGCCCGACACAAAAAGTTTCACAAATTCAAACGGCGGAGTGGAACAACGCGTCAGCCGTAACGCGTTCGCGTCACACTGCTGTTCCTGGCCACAGGAGACCAATGCGCCAACTGCCCACGGCGGGTTGCTGATTCTGCGAGGTCAGCCGGCTGAGGTTCCTGAGCGGGAACATACTGTGGTGGTGGTTCCTGTGCAGCTGTCTGTGGTGGTGCTTCTCTGGCAGCAGCAGGTGTAAAATGCACTAGGTGACGGCGGTTACGCTGCAGGACTCCACCTCGCTCCGTTTCGAAAACGCGTTTGTGCCCTTTGCCCCGGATGAAGGAGTGTACCTTCCACTTTCTCGGGTCGCACTCATACACGCTGACCAGTTCGGAGTGATAGCAGGTCTTGTGCTGTGTGATGTACATTGAAGTTCTTTGTCTACTTCCGCTTGTAAGCTGCATTCTTAGCGACGACGTCTTTCCCTAACAGCCAGGTAAGACGTACCTTGGATTCTTGTTTTGGGACCTTGGATCTGAGTTGACGTCCCATCAAAAGCTGTGCTGGGCTGAAGCCATCAACTCCTGCAGTATCCCAGTAGCTGAGCAGGACCAGATAAGGGTCGCTTGGCTTGCGGAACAGGTCCTTGACCGTACGAACTGTCCTCTCCACCTCTCCATTCGACTGAGCGTAGTGTGGACTACTGGTCGCATGTGAAGTCGTAGACGCTGCAAATGATGCAAATTATTGCGATGAGAACCGTGGGCCGTTGTTTGACCTGACCTCTTGCTGGATTTCGTGTCTGGCAAAGAATATTTTGAGAGCGTCAATGACTGCTTCAGCTGTCGTGCTTCTTAGGGTAACCACTACAGGGAACCTCGAGTAATTGTTCACCACCAGGATGATCGTCTGACCATTGAGGTGGAATAAACCCATTCCAAGAAATTCCCAGGGACGTCCAAGTGGGGCCGTGGAGACCAGAGCTCAGCAATGTTTACGCGGATGGAGGCACACTGTTCGCAATTGGCGATGAGAGAGGCGATGTCTGCAGAGATGCCCGGCCACCAAACCGATTCCCAAGCTAGGGTTTTGGTTCTCTCGATGCCCTGATGACTTTCCTGCAGCAGCGTCAAGACCGCAGGCCGAAGGGATGACGCGATGACTATGCGGAGGCCTTTGAGCAAAACAGCATCACACACTGAGAGCTCATCTACCACAGAGGCGTATTTCGAAAGGTGCAGCGACATCTTCGACTTCTGTGGCCAACCCTGCTGGCAAAAGGAAATGAGAGCCTTGCACTCTCCATCGGACTATTGTGCCTGTCGTATGTCTTCAAGGCTCAGTGGCAAGACATTTGACGTGCAGCTGACGACTTGTGCTGCGAAGAGTTCCACTGTGCCGAGGAGAGTGGATGCTTTGACGATTCTAGACAAGGTATCTGCTGTCGCTAGCAGCTTTCCCGCCACGTGTAGCATGCGAAATCGATATTGCATTGCCCTGAGTCGTATTCTCTGAATGCGACGCGGCAACATGTCCAGCTTCATCTTACCCAGGAGTGAAACGAGTGGCATGTGGTCAGCCCCGACGTCGAAGTTGATGCCACGGATGAACTCGTCGAACCTTTAGACAGCCCATGTCTTTGCCAAAGCCTCTTTTCCGGTCTGGCTGTAACGCTGTTATGTCTCAGTCAGTGACCTCGAAGCGAATGTGACTGAGCGGTGCTCTCCCGAGGGTTGCATCTGTAGCAAAACTGCACCATGTTCAAATGAGCTGACGTCTGCAAACACTGTAGTGGCATACGACGGACGGTACTTAGCCACGCACATGTCTGATATCAAGAGTTCTTTATTTTCTCGAATGCAGCCTTTTATTGATGCTGCCACGGCCAACAGGCAGACTTACTCAATAAGGCTCTGAAGGGTGCTCTGAAATAAGGCTCTGAAAAAAAGTTTTTCTACTCAAGTATTTGGTTTTTTATAGTGCATGGATATATGAGAGCTGGTAAGTATGGCGCATAAATGATGGCACGCTTGCGGCTCTTACCACAACTACTGAAGCGTGCATTACGGAACGATGCATGGTTAAATCACTTTCGGTTTTCGCTTTCCGCTGACAGGCCTTCCGCCCTGTCTTTTTTTTGTGCGTCTTAATGCTCATCTCCACATGCGTGGAGTAGCCTGTCTATGCAGGTGGTTTGCCGGTTTTTACGGGGCTGTCGGCCCGTGGATAGTAATCATTACCCGTCTTCGCTTTGCGGTGATCGATTACTCGTATATGTGCGACAAAGGTTTACGTTGTGTTACTAGCTCCTGAAAATTCACTGCCACAACCATCTGCAGAGTGACACTGGCCGAAAGAAAGTTAAAGTTTGAAGTTGCAATTAAGAAGTAAGGCGAATATTTACAATACGCGAGTTGCAAATCCTTCGAGGAAGCTGTTTCGCGCAGTGTATGGTGTCTGCTCACGGCTACGTATTTGGTTCCTGAAGATGCTGGCGTAGCTCAGGTGCATTTCTATATAACCAATTTATTGGTTTCCTGTCAATTTAGAATTTCTTTCAGTTCCGTGATACTTGACAAAAGCAGAACAGGTGCTAGTAAAAGACAAACTGGCCACCCTAGTGCCCCCATCACCACATTTGAAGCCAGTCGCCACCAGCGTTAATAGACAGAATCAGTTACTGGCTGAGTCCATTGCAGTTCTGCGGACTCAGCCTGCCAGGTTTTTCTATGGCAGATTGAGTTCACAAAGCTTTCGGGGCACTGAACTAAATTTGTCCAATGAGAGCGCACGTCAAGTGTGCCCTAAAGCCATGCTATGGCTAAAAACGGGAAACGCTAGGATTCTAGTTTTGCCGAGCGTCTCGCACTTTCCGGGAATTTCTCCACTTTTTATATAGCGCCCGTGCTCCCGGACCGCGCCAGCCTGAACCATTACATATGCCGTATTTGTTCCGGATTCTCTGTTAATAATTTCTGTAATCCAATAAATTCCTAACAACGCGAAGTTCACACACATCGCACGCACGAAGGAATGCTACCGATGATGGCCACAGAAGCATGCGATGGGCTGTAGCCACTTTAGCTAAATTTCTCGTGAAGTACGCCAGCTTTTATGAGTGCATTTTTCAGTGAAGAGAGCACGAATCCAGCTGAAGTACCCCTTAAAGAACGCACAACAGTAAAATAAATCATTTCATTTGTATTGTATACATTCAAAAATGAAGAAAAGTGAACTCATCAGCTTCCTATATTGTTGTGCTCCCCTTTCACAACCATCCCGAGTTCCTTCAACACCGTTTTGGGAGTTCTCAAACCCCCTGAAGTCGTTTATGTCTCATGGCACCCACGTATTTCGCGCATAAGCCACATTTAGGGCTCACAATCATGGAGCAGTAGGTGGCGTTGAGCATGCGAACGAGCGTAACGAAGAAAACAACCAGGGGGACTCTTCGACAGGTGGTATAGACGAATACAAATCTAAAGTGGCTCCCCTATCTAAAACACGTTGAGTTCGGAGGAGAAATCGACGTAGGCATGAGGGCCGATTCATTTCAAACGTAGAGTATATTAACATGCAGGGTGACAGGAATAGGATGAAGTGGAGTGAGATAAAAAAACGGCTAAGGGAGGAGAAGCTGGTGGTATATGAGTTTGTAGAAACACATCTTAGGGACATGGAACAACCACCTAGCAATCCGCACTACGCATGGGAATATTGATGGGCATATTGAAATAGAAAAGACGGCAGCAGTAAGGGGGGGGGGGCGTATTGAGGCGTTCATTTATAAAAGTACAGGGCGGCAAAGGGTCAAGCAGGAGTGCAGGGAACATTTATGGCTAAAAGGGAAAGTGGCAGGGCAGATGATGATTTTGGATTTCGGAGAGAAAAACCAAGAAATGGTGCAGTGCACAGAAATTGACTTTGAAGAAGTGGGTGAAGAGGGCGAGGAAATGATATTTGGAGATTTGAATGCACACATAGAATATATTGTTACGCGGAAAAGACGCCTGAAAAATACCTTTAGTTTAGATAAACAGACAGACACACAATACGAAGCCCAGTCTGCACGAGCTTGCACTAAACATCGTCCTCTTCGCTATTATGTTTATTTGGGGCACCCCATAGCATCACCCCCGGCGGCGAAGGCACCGTCTCGGTGCTTGGTTGGTCCGAGTACTATCGCTTTAGCCGAGTGACGTGAACGACGTCAGAACACGATCGCATGCTGGTGGTGTTAAGAGGTTTAATTTCATATGTCACGTCGGTGACTTGGCGCACCACACGGCATAGACCTGAGTATGGTGAAGTCAGCTTTTGGCACAGGCCAACTCACCGTGACGACCTCTAGAGAAGGACTGTGTCACTACGACTGAAGTGAACATCACGATGGCACGCGTTGTAGACCAGTCGATGTCGTTCCTGCGAAACGCTCAGGCGCAGGCGAGCGATCTCACGTGCCTATAGAACTCTAGAGATCACATCGCGGGCATATTCGGACGTGTGGATGTTGGCAGGAAGGAGCGTGTGAAATAGCAACGTGGGTTCTCTTCCGTATAGGAGAAAAAATGGCGAAAAACCTGCAGTATCATGGTGAGACGTATTATAGGCAAATGTCACAAATACGAGGGCGGAATCCCAGTCACGATGGTCAGAAGAAACGTACATGGCGAGCATGTGTGTGATGGTTCTACTTAGCCGCTCTGTGAGCCCGTGGGTTTGAGGGTGATACGCCGTTGTGAACTTGTGCTTTGTAGCGCAATAGTGTAATATCTCTTGAATAACTTGTGATAAAAAGTAGCGACCGCGATCGGTAAGCAGTTGCCGAGGAGCACCGTGGTGTAATATTACGTCTTGTAGAAGAAAGTCAGCGACGTCGGTTGCATAACTGGTAGGAAGGGCCCGCGTGATGGCATACCAATGGTGTAATCCGTGGCGACTGCTATTCACTTGTTTCCGCAGGCCAATAAAGGGAACGGTCCTAGTAAGTCAAGACCTACCCTATCAAATTGTTCAAATTGGATCTGAATGGGCTGAAGGCGCCCCGCTGCAAGGGTTCTTGGCTTTTTGCAGTGTTGACAGGATTTGCATGAGGCGTCGTAACGGCAGATGGATCGGTAAATACCGGGCCAGAAGAAGCGACGTCGAAACGTGGTCATAAGTTCTTGAAACTCCCAGGTGAACAGCTGTTGGAATATCATGCAACTGTGCGAAGACAGTCTGCCGCACATGGTGTGGTATGACCAACAGCAGCTCTGGTCTGTCAGGATGCATGTTGTAGCAATATAATACGCCATCTTGGAGCAAGAACATACGGAGAGACGGAAGAGTTGTGGGACCACCGACCCGAAGGATTATATCTCTGAGGTGAGGATCATGGCGTTGCTGATCTCTAAAGTTGCTGAAAGCGGAATGTGCCAAAACGCAAGCCTACTCATCGCTCACAGAAAGGTCTGCTGAGTCTAATGGATGACGCGACAAACAATCGGCATCCTCATGGTGGCGGCCTGATTTGTAGGCAACCGTGTAGGAATATTCCTGCAGCCGTACAGCCCACTGGCCGAGACGTCCACTAGGATATCTTAAGGACGACCACCAGCATAAGGCATGGTGATCAGTGACAACCGTGAATGAGCGTCTATCGAAATACGGCCGAAATTTAGCCACTGCCCAGACGAGCGCGTGGCATTCGCGTTCCGTGATGGAGTAATTTTGTTCTGCTGGCGATAAAAGACGGCTAGCGTATGCAATAACGAGCTCGCAGCCATGCTGTCGTTGTGCCAAAACGGCTCGGATTCCGTGGCCGCTGGCGTCGGTACGCACTTTCGTTGGAGCGCATATATCAAAGTGGCCGAGAATTGGTGGCGTCATAAGTCTGGTCGTCAGTTCAACAAATGTTCTGGCTTGTTCAGGTCTCCGCACAAAAGTCACATTTTTTAGTAGTTCCGTGAGCGGGCGTACGACGTCAGCGAAATTCCGCACAAATCTACGAAAATTAGAACAAAGGCCCACAAATCTTCTAATGTCGATCGCAGATGTCGGCACAGAGATATCCTTGACGGCGTGGACTTTCTCAGGATCGCGTCGAACACCAGAAGAATCCACAAGATGTCCAAGGACCGTGACCTGCCAGCGGCCGAAGTGACATTTCGACGAGTTCAGTTGGAGCCCTGCATTGCGGAAAACCAAAAGAATTGTTGAGATACAGTCGAGGTGAGTTTAGAAAGCTGGCGAAAAAACAATGACGTTATCAAGGTAGCATAAGCAGGTTGACCACTTGAAACCATGAAAAAGAGCATCCATATTTCGTTCAAGTGTAGCCGAGGTATTGCAAAACCCGAACGGCCCTACTTTGAACTGATGCAGCCCATCGGGAGTTATAAATGCTGTCTTTTCACGGTCAAGATCATAAACTGACATTTGCCAGCACCCAGAACGAAGGTCGTTGGAACAGAAATAATTTGCTACACTAAGGCAGTTAAGAGCGTCATCTATCCGTGGCAGAGGATACACGTCTTTTTTGTAACTCTGTTGAGATTTCTGTAGTCGACACAGAAGCGACAGCTGTTATCCTTCTTTCTCACGAGCACAACGGGCGAAGCCCAAAGACTTGAAGAAGATTCAATGATGTCTCGGGCAAGCATCTTGTCGACTTCCTGCTGAATCAACTGGCACTCGGTAGAGGAAACCCGATAGGGTCGCCGGTCTACTGAATGTGCGTCGCCGGTGTTGATCCGATGCCTTACGACAGTCGTTTGAACTAGGGGTCAGTCATAGAGATCAAAGACGTCTTGATTCGACGCAAGAAGGCCACGAAGCGCAGAGCCATGCTTGACCGGGAGATCAGAGGCAATCACTTTGGTTAGGCAGTCTAGTGTACTGCCCGAATGAATACTGGCAGACGACGGTGTATCCTCTGTTAGGGCGTTTATGTGCACACTAAACAAAAATGACCTGAAATAACCTCAAAAACTGGGTAAACCATTTGTCCTGTAGCGCACTACCTTTCCTGGGTTTTTTTTACCACCTACTACCGAGGTAAAAATTTACTCTCGTGCTAACTGAGCTTTTGAACGTAGGGAGAGTAGTAAATATTTACCCCAGTGAGGTTCTCATCGAGTGTAGAGAGAGTTAATTTTTACTACCTTCACAAGGTTTTTGAGGTGATTACTGGGAGTTATTTCTGGTCGTAAAAAAATAAAAATTGACGGGTGCATTCGCCCAGAGACGACAAATTTATCAAATAGCAGAATTGATTGAATTTATTGAACGGCAGAATTGGTGACACATAGATTCACATACTGACAAACACGCACACACAACAAATGCAGAATAATACACCACTAGAACAGACTGCTCGCGTTGCTCGACTACACTTCGACAATCCGGTATATATATAGGCACGACGTTTTGACCGGCCATGTAGTACCGGTAGGAGAGCTGTTTTTTGCGTCGATTAACAACAACGCTTGAAGGTGCAAGCGTAAGCTTCAGGTGGGCTGCAGGGCACTAAATGTCACACCGACCTTTTATTATAAATCTACACGATCTCACCTTTTTGATTATCCAATAATTGCTTGGCACACCGGGCTCTTTGCCCCACGCGTGTTAGCACTGCTGATGCACAAGTCCATACAATATACCCAAGTACGCACAAAGCATGGTAGCTCAATGATTTTCATTCGGCGATGGTGCACAAACACAGTAGCAGCACGTATTCATCACAACGGGCGTAGAGGAGCGGTGCACGCCTGCACACAAGCTACTTACCGACGGCGTTCTAGGCCTTTTCGAGGAGCACGGCTATCCGATGAAACACAGCTGGCGATCACAGAACACATATCCTGTGCAAATTTCGTCGTCATTTCAGACACAAATGAACACGTGACCGCTATCTAGCGGGGACGGGGCGGTGTATGCATACTTCCAACGAAAGACCACCATCCGGGCAGGTCCGGGTTTTCTTCGTGCTCACCGGCCACCGCTTGTTGGTTCCGTCTGCCTCTAATCGGCTTCGTGCTACATGTTTGAGAACAGTTGGTGCATGAGGTGGGCAATTCGGGCAGCACTTTACTCGTGCAGACATCGCCTACTGTGGAACAAAATATATGCGATGCTTCTTTCACCTGCCCCGGCGACACACTCCCACTGGTCACCGGTGGCCGCGGCTCGGTGCCGACGACAAAGTGAAGCATTTTGCTTATTGCTTCTCCAGCAGGCAAGCACGGACGATGACACCAGATTGATTTTGTTACCACTGGCAGATCTGGAGATATCCGCGAACTGGAGATATCCGCGACGTGCAGGTTCGGAGGCGCTCGGAAGAGCACGGTCGCTCGATGATGTAGAAAACACGTGAGATCCATCAGCCCAACTAGACACACAGATACCGAGCTTCTTGCACTGTCTGTCTCCAAAGCCACCGCCGAGCAAAAGCAACAATTTGCGAAAATATGCAGGACAACTTTCCACAGCAGGTTTTCTTTCTTTTTTTTCTCTTTTGAGAGCCCCCCCCCCCGTCTTTTCTTTTTTTTTCGTTCAAAGAATGCTGTTCTGGCTTGTTATGCTTATGCTGCCCCCAGTTCCAGTAAAAGTGCGCTGACTCGAGGTCAGTCCAGAGGCACGGCGATGCAAAAGAAACAAAACACAAAAAAAACATCTGTGGGCTTCGCGTACCTTCAGTATTCACTGAGAGCGTCACAAGGGGGGTATGGGACAAAAGCCGCCGAAGCAGCTGCACCTTGCAGTCACGTGGTAATAAACTCTGAAACGCAGGTTAAAAATCACGTGATAGAAAACTCCCTAAGTGGTAAACCTGAATTTTGACATCCTTTTACTACTTGCCTGAGAGGTGGTGGTAAAACTATGTCATGTACCATCTTTTACTCCTACGCGAGGTAGTAATTTTAAACGCGAGAGAGTTTTCAGAGGTCATGAGTCGGAAAAACCCCAAACTCGGATAGTTTTTGCTTACAGTGTGGTAGTCACCGGCCGGGGCAAGGGTTGCAAGAGGGATCCCTCGTGGCAGCACTTCAGAACTAAGTCCAAAGTGCAAAATAGGGAGTCATGCCACGTTGTCCTTCTTTATGATGATGGTGAGGGGGAACGCAACATTGAGAGAACACAGGGCTGTAGGATTAGGTGAAATGACATAATCACCGTCAGTACCAGGTGAATCGGAAGAGACGTCGATATACGTCACAGCTCGACAAGATAGGCAAACAAACTCAGCGGAGCATAGCTTTGGTGGCGCAGCATCATGGATAGTAAACGGCATGTGGTAAGACGAGCTGAACAACGCCAGCAGAACGGTCAATTAAGGCGGAATGCTGTGACAGAAAATCGGGTCCCAAAATGATGTCATGTGGGCAGTGGTCCAGTACGTGAAACAACAGTGGTATGACGTCCACCAACAATGACGCGGGCGGCTCACATCACATCCCAGTGACCGCTGGTGTCACCATCGGCTACTCGGACAACAGTGATCAGAGCTGGAGTGAGCACTTTCTTCAGTCGAGCACAAAGGCTGGAGTTCATGACTGATATGTGAGCGGTAGTGTGAATGAGGGCTGCTATAGAAATACCGTCAACATTTATTTTAGTCAGGTTACTGTGTCCGGGTATCGTGTGTAGATGAATTTCGGGTCATGCCGTCGAAGCAGGCTCACCTCTAGGAGCTTCGCTCGTCAGTTTTCCGAGGACTGGTGGTAGGAGGGTGAGGGAGAGCAACGTCGGTTATTTGAGTGGGACATGCGTCCAGAGGGCGACGGGGAACCGTTTAGTTGGCCGGTCCTGGATGGTGAAACATCGTCTTGTTCCACGTGGATCGGTATCCTAGCACCAGCAGGTGGGTGTCGGTGTGGGCATAATGTGACCATGGCTGCAAATTCCAGAAAGTGAGGCAATGACGTGAAATATGGCCAATTCGTCCACAGTTGAAGCAGATCGGCCTGTCATCGGAAGTTCACCATTCTGCCAAGTTCCGGTAATGTGGGCGGTTGTTCGGTGCGCGGGACATATTAGCTGTACTGGGCAGTTGGTAGTCAGGTCGGTCAACGGGGCACAACGTCTGATGTGCAGCGTTGGCCAGTTCCTGGCACACAACACTCTTTATCAAAGAAATTGTCGCACGAGAGTCGTCGGGGGCCCTGACTTGGTCAGACAATAGAGATGCTGCCTCTATTTCGTGGCGCACGATGCACACAATATTGTCGGAAGCAAGAGGGGTTGGTGGCAAACGGGCGACCTCGCAGGTAGATGTTGCAGCCATGTTGGGAAGACGTGAGAAGTGTGATGTGATACGACCACTTTTCGCGTCTTTAAGCGTCGGCATTCATTATTAACGTCGTCTACGGTCGATGAGTTTCGAAGCACGAGAAGAGTGAAGGTGTCATCGGCGATTCCTCTGAGGATGTGCGCGATGTTTTCAGATTTCGGCATCTTGTCGTCAACCTTCCGGCAGAGGGCGAGCACATGTTGTATGTATGTAACATATGACTCGGTGCAGGACTGGAGTCGGCACGCTAGTTCTTTCTGCGCAGCACGATGACGCCCAATGGGCTTGTTGAAGAGATTGATTAGTTTCTGTTTACAGATGTTTCAACTCGTGATCTCGTCTTTGTGGTTGGAAAACCAAACTTTAGCAGTGCCATGAAGATAGAAAATTATATTGGCCGACATTAGCGTCAGATCGCAGTTGTACAGAGTGCTCACCCGTTTGTACAGCTGAAGCCATTCCTCCTCGTCAGTACTGTCACTGCCCGAAAACATACCTGGGTCACGCGTTTGGGTCAAGACGACGGTGAGGGTAGTAACGGCTGGATGCGGTGCTGTTGGTTGCTGCGTAGTTGGACGAAGCACGGTTGGGGTAGTCTCCGAAGATTCCTCGTTTTCGTCTTAATCAGGCATCGCACAGGCAGCCAAGGAACGTCCACTGCGTAGAATCGTCGTGGATGTTGACTGTGCGAAGACTCGCACTCTTCACCAAATTGTTTCAGAGAGAAGGCGTCTGAAAAATACTTTTACTTTAGATAAACAGGCAGGCATACAATATGGAGACCAGTCTGCACGAGCTCGCACTAAACATCGTCCTCTTTCCTAATATGTTCATTTGTGGTGCCCCGTAGCATTATGACTAAATATACTTACTTAACAGGCAGAATGTTATTCGATATGTGTGAAAGGCATGATTTAGGCATTTGCAACAGTACCAAGAAGTGCTAAAGGCAGATAACATGGGAGGTGGGAAGGCTGCAGTCAACGATACATTACGTAATGACGTCACATAGGATGTATGATCGACTGAGGGTTATGAACATCGGTGAATCTGGGTCCAGAAGATTAGGTAGTGATCACAAACGTATCCAACTAAGTTTTGGAAGATAAATGAAAATGAGAAGGAGGCATTATGAGCAACCACACAGTAATATTTATTCATAAATGCAAATAGAAATAGCAACTAAAGAGATTGAATAAAAAATCACCAGGAATACTGAAACAGAGTGGACGCACTTAAATATAATTCGATGGTTTGAGTTAAAGCTTGCTTAAGTACCGATTCATATCAACCGAGGAAAGGAAATACAAACTCAAAAGCTGGTGGGATGAGGAAGTAAAGAGAGCCATACTAATACGTCAGGAAGCCTCCAGAGAACACAGCTTTGCTAAACAGAGGAGTGAACCGGAAGGCGATGTCAAAGAAAAGTGGGATGACTTTTTGAGCTGCAGAAAGTAAGTGTCCAATCTGATCAACGAAAAGGTTAGAAGAAAAGGGGCCCAATGAATGGCTCAATTTTCTGAGTAATACGAAAAGCATGTAACAGAGGTTTATAACTGCATTTCAAAGGGTTAAACCAGAAGGGGGCGAGGCAATGGAATATATAAAACAATGATGACAGAAAAAACTTACACAACAAGAGAGCACAACATGCATCATACCATATGAGGATGAACCGATTAGCGCTGTGGCTCCACTGGGACAACAAGAGCGGGAAATCGCAGAGAAGAAGGTTCTTAATAGCCAATGAACAGGCCATGATGGCATCCCAATTATGCAATAAACTAGGACCAAACTCCAAGCAAAGATTAGGAGAGGCAGCGAGCAAAACAATAACAGATGGTGAAGCCTCCAATAGGTGGAAACTAAGCAGGATAAGCATTATCTTTCAGTAAAAGGGTAACAAAGATTATATAAATAACTGCCGTTCTATAATGGAGACATCAGTAGTTTACAGGCTGGTGATGCAGATAGTAAAAGAAACACTAAACATGGATGGAAATTGAAGGGGTGCTGGGAGAACTACAAAATGGGTTCCGTAAAAGGAGGAGGTTGAGGGACTTTCTGTTCAGATTGATGCGGTGTATTGAAACAGCGAAAAAAGAACGCAAGTCCCTGGGGCTGGCATTTCTGGATATGAAGGAAGCTTAATATAGTGTGATTCAAGACGACTAGTGGCAAATACTGGACACACTAAATGTTGGAGATGAAATCAATAAACTTCCAAAGCGTATCTATAAAAGTAACAAAGTAGTTACGAAACGGGATAAACAGGTATCCGAAGCAATATAAATACAACGCGGGCTTCGACAGGGGCGTCTCTCGTCACCTCTGTTACTTTTGCTGTATCAACAGGGACTGGAAGCCAAATGAGATGGGATTAGGCCTGCCTTCAGCCAAGCCGACTCCCCAAGCAAGGAAAGCACGTTGAACAGTCATTACCAGCATTGATGTATGCAGATTATATAGTATTATTAGCAGGTAACACAGAATATCTGCAGGGACTGATAGACAAATGCTGTAATGAGGAAGATTGGTTAAACTTGAAGTTCAGTTGGGGAAAACCTCAAATCATAACAAAGGCAGTGATAACAAAGGCAGTGAGAATAAGATGCAGGAAGTCACGCCAGAAATAGTGGATAAATAAGAATATTTGGGCCTATGGAGAAACAATGGTGCTGAGTACCAAAGGGAGCAGGAAAGATACGTAGTGACTAAGGGTAACAGGAATGCAGCTGTAAAAAAAATAGGGCATTGTGGAACTACAATAGGATGATATTGTGAGAGGAGTTTGGAAAGGTGTCATGGTCCCCGGTTTCACGTACAGTAATGCGGTCTTGCGCATGAGATCAGAGGTTCAAGCAACATTGGAAATTATACAACGTGGCATAGGTAGACTAGCTTTGGGAGCACAAGAGAATACCCCAAATTAGGGGTTACAGTGTGACATAAGATGGACATTGTTCGAGTGCAGGGGCAAGCAGCAAGATAGAATTCGATGAGCTCTTGAGAAAGATGGGAAAGAAGCGTTTGTCTAGGAAATTTTTCAGCAACTTGTACATAAAAAATGTTAATACTAAATGGAGGAAGCGAACTAGAAAATTGCCAAGCAAGTATTTAGACAACACCAGAATACCAAGTCAAAAGAAAACATTGGTTAAGAGGAAGGTCAAGGAAACAGCTAGTGACATGTGGAAGATTGGAATGCTTACGAAATCGTCACTGGAAACCTACCGAGCATCCAAGGAAGAAATTGAAAATGCAAAGGTCTAGGGTGATTCTCGGAGTAGTTTTCTGTTGTTCGCGGCCAGAAAGGGAGTATTGCAGAAAAAGACATATTGAACCTAATACGAAGGCACAGACACGTTATATAGTGCTTGTGGAGAGGAGTAGGAAACGGCTGAACATTTGATAATGTTTGTAAAAGGCGCCGCCCTATAATAATGGTGCGAAAATGTGGAAAGCTTTGGTGTTTAGGGACAATGAAGGCAAAATAGACTTTAAACCGTCGGAAATTACCAGGAGGAGGCTAACTGATTTGTGGCTACGATGAAGGCGCGAGTGACATTCAATCCTTCAACACATAGTGATAGTACTTGATTTTATGGCTAGGCTGCCTAAGCCACCACCCCATCTAAAGGGCACAGCCGGATACATCCGTCCGTCAAGCATTTATTACCATCGTGATCATCGTGGTTAGCACCATAGCACCAACAGTGAAGCATGGCGGCGAAGATGGATCATGGCCCATGGCACAGTAGTGGTTCTTTGGGACGTGTGGCGGCTAGCACAAACGGTTGCTTTCCTCCGGCGGAACCATGGTGACGGCGCCGCGGGTCGTTTTTCCGTGGGCCCCTAATGGTCAGTCGAGCGTTAACGACGCCACCTACGCGTTACCTCGTGTTTGTTCTTATGTTGATTATGTGTATTGGGTTATTGCGTCACACTGGTTTAGCTTGTTGATCACTAGTGATGTATCTTGATTCGGCTGGTGATATGGTCGATATAAAAGTAGTTCAATAAATAAATCTTGTTTTGTTCAGTTCGATGGCGTTCACTATGCCCGTTCGCTCCGAAAGCATGTTGACTAATTTAGAGGCCCGTCACTGTCGCCTAACGCGGAGCTCTTGGAGCATCGGATGACGGTTTTCTCGGGTCGTAACTGCCTTTTGTCAGCCGGGGTAGAGTAAGCCTCGGGGAGCTTCCACTGTTAGCGTTGGTGGTGTGCTTTGTTGGGAGCAAGGAGATCAGCTGCGGTGGCGTGTTTGAACTATTCGGCACGTTGAGTTAGTTTTTTTTAGGGGCGAAGTTTCTAAAGGCGTCGGTCTGCCCATCCCTTGTGTATATGTAAGTGACCACCTATAGTTTCTCATTTACCAACTGCCCCCTACTTCATCCTTGCAAACATCCCACTACGCCCCATCAGTGATTCACCAATTCACCAAACATAAAGCCGTTACAATGAAGTAAGAAAAGATGTGACGTATAGCTACCACTCACGAATAATAAAACTTCTTGTATAAATGTATGCCGTGTTTGTCATGTCTTTAATGATGTGGTTGACATTCGCAGATGGTTCGCGGTTCAGCGATAAAACCCTTTAGCGTTTCGCCCCATTCATCGTCATTCACTCCGCGAATATGCAGTTAGTTTTTTTTTCGCTGCTCGCAAGTGGTGTTTTAAAGAACGGTGTTGGGTTGTTGGCACGAGAGCCATGTGGTCCGCATCCTTGGATGAGCAAGGATTGGAGCACGTTTATTGTAGGCCAAGCCTGAGCGAGAGAGTACGGAAGCCTCATAGGTGGTCCAAGTTTCTGTACACAGGTTCTATCACTCTTTATCAGGAGTCTGGTGTCGTTGCTGGCTTATCTTGCACCTAGACGCCGGAGCCTCGTGACACCGTCTGGGAGTGTGGGCGCCGGTCGCTTGGTAGGCTGCTGTGTGGGGCGAACGAGTAGGGTCACTTTACATAGTGATGTCCCCTTACGGCATGCCCCTTCTGAGCCTATGTTGGGTGCTGAGTGAATGCTGGTTATGGTCGTGTGACTCAATAGACCTAAAGCTCTGCACAACCGCCTTCTTTCGTGGCTCAACTATAGCTGGATAGTGGCATTTAGTTGTGCACTCTGCTTCCCTGACTTCTTTATCTTGCGGTACATGAGTTAAGAAAAGTGAACTTTCTTTTATTTGAGATGCGCGTCTTGGTCTCCGCCGATGTATTAGCTAGCAGTACTGATCATCGCACCATGTAGGCGAGGAGGTCAAAACTTCCTTTCTTTTGCCGACTCCATCGTTCTGTCGAGTGTTTTCAGCGCACGCAGCGGAAATGTTGTAACCCGTGGTCAGCTGTCTCCTGCACATCGTCTGCGCCGCTGGCCAGGAGTGCGGTCGTGACATCGGGCGGTTGACATGCTTGGTACCTGTGCAACTGTCTGCGTCCGTTCGCGAATGACGGTTCCTCGCGCCGACGGCCACGTTGCTGTTGCGGGACCGGTATTTAGGTGAAGTCATCGAGCCGGACAGTGCAGCAGTGTGTAGTGCACGAACTATATTCAAGGTCATGTGTTGTAATCTATCGTTTGAACTTATGTAGCAAGTTTTCCTTCGTGTTTTTTGGGAGAAATGGTTTGAATCTAAGTGGGTAATTGTGGGAGTCCTTACACCTTCTTCAAATTTGTTTGCGCCTCGTGCCACACACTTGTCTTGCCCGTAGGCCATATTTTGGATTCGCAATCATCAAGTAATAAGTGGTTTTGTGCCCGTGAGCTTTTATCATCATTATGGCGAGCGCGGTAGCACCAGCAGTGACGCCTGGCGGAAAGACTGGGTCGCGATAACAAAGTGGTTCTCATTGGCGTGTGGCGACTGGCATGAACGCTTGCCTTCCCGTGGCGAGACAGTTGCATGCGGAAAAGGCTCGCTGACGCAAACAGATGTTCCAGCTGTTATGCGATACGGCACTTATGACAGATGTCTGAACGCAGATTTACTTTACGAGGCTTAGATTAAAGCTGCCTCCCCGATGTGTCTGGTAACATTGAGGAGAAGCTATTTCAGAAACGTGCCGAATGGGACGGTAACAACGACTGTGTCTTGTCTGACCTAATAATGGAAGCAAAGCTTATCTTAAGTCTTCCGTTTCCAGACGCTGGCGCCATTCTGATAACAAGAGAGCACTGTGAGAGAGATTAAGAGCGCGTTCATTTCGCCTCCTTCGTGACTTTTTTTAGTGCCGTAAGAATAAACGCCCACCAGCCACTGTCTTGGACATAGAAGTCATGGGTTTGACTTCCGGCAAAGGATGACTGCTTACTCTATTTTTTCTTTGCCGTCTGCTCCCGTTTATTTAGCTGACGCACTTTTATGACATCCTTTTTGGACTCTAGCATAAAACACTTTTGTGTTAAAAAGCTGTAGCTCAACGTCCCTCGTAAATGTGACATTAAGAAATGTAATTTTAAGGTTGAAGCACCTTAGTACCGAGGCTTTTCCATCTACGTTCGTGGTGCCCGTCACGAGAAGATGTGTGCATATGAGACAAAACAAATTTAACAATAGATAATTTTCAATTATAATAGGGACATAGTAGTATGAAACAAGAAAAAGCACAAACTCTTCATCGTAGTCGGCAACTTCGAACTACACATGGTAGGCCATATGACCTAGCTTCATCGTCGACTCTCGCTGTCCTCTGTCATGGGTATAGACAACCGTTAGTATTGTTACGGAATCAGGATGTTGACAAAGAGAAACATTGTAGGTTGAGGATGAAACTATTTATTAGGCAGAACTTGTGGCCGGTCTACGAAAAGTCAGATTGCAGCGATACCCTCTGGCACTTATTGCGGCGAGTAGGCTATCGGCCGTCGATCACTTGACAAGCGTTGAAGCGTGTCGGTATTTATACATGTGCAGCTGAGTATTCCAGCATTATCGCTAGCGCCCACGTTACCCTATTGAAAACTTCTCCATAAACGAAGTCCACAGATACGTGATTATTGAAACATGGAAAGCCGTAGCATGCGTATCACCCGCACCTGACGGAAAACCACATATGCGGATCATCTGTATCTGACTGAAAGTCGCATATGAGGATGTCAACAAGATTCCCGCTGCTTACGTGAAGATATATGAGGTGGAAATCATACGAATTACCGCATTTCATGAAAATGCAGAAGCCGCACGAAAATCCGCAACTTATGAGAAACAATAACACGCCGATGGATACTTGAATCGAATTTAAAACAACATATTATTCCAATTCAATTCAAATAAAGTTTTTTAGATATCTTCATATATATATATATATATATATATATATATATATATATATATATATATATATATCTTCATTAAAGTTGCATGTTGAGTAATTGAAAGGCCCGCCGTGGTTATTCAGCGTTTACGGTACTTGGCTGCTGACCCAAAGGTCGCGGCTTCGATCTCATCTGCCGCGGTCGCATTGCAGTAGGCAAAATGGTAGAGACCCAAGTAATTTGTGATGGCAGTGCATGTTGAAGATGTTACAAATATCCGGATCACTGAACTACGTCTCTCATAATTATATTGCAATGTTGGAACTCGCTCCAGATAATTGTTTTATGAATACAAATTGATATCCTCTATAAAGAGATACTGAGCGAAAAATTAAAAAAATGGCAGCATATCCACAGAGTGATTGATAGAGAGTGGGGCGAAGCATTCGTCCGTCCATGCGTCCGTCTGTGTGACCGTCCATGCGTCCGTTTGTGCGCCCGTCCCTGCGTTCGTTCATGCATCCACCCCTGCGTCCGTTCATGCATCCATCCATGCATCTGTCTGCCTGTCCGTTCGTCCATCAATATATTCAACAATCCAAGTCCCACCATCTCGCATCTTTTTATCATATATTACCCATATAGAAGCACCGCCATTCAGTGGACATTCCAAGAACTAAACGAGAGGTGGCACACGCACACTTTCTTACGGCTTGCGCTTCGGGTCTACTTCCCACCTCCAACCACCTTGAGTTCATGGTATGTACTAGTTCATTGTATTCATGGCACTGCGGCCCAATGCTCGCTAAACCTTTCTAAAACCAAGGAGGTTACGCCCAGCGAGTATAACGTAGCAACCTTTTCCTGTCAGATAGTGCTCAATGTACATGCCATTGGCTGCTAATGTGAAATGAGAGACAGGAGGATTCAGCTTTTAATTTCTTACGGCTTGCGCTTCGTATCTGCTTCCCCCCTTTAACCACCTCGAATTCATTCATGGTATATACTAGGTCATTGTATTCATGACACTGCGGCTCAACGCTCGCTAAATCTTTCTAAAGCTAAGGAGGTTACACCCAGCAAGTATAACGTAGCAACGCTTTCTTGTGAGATAGTGCTCAATGTACATGCCAATGGCTGCTAATGGTGATCGCAGCCTGCGCGTTAACTAAAAGCCGAATGCTCCTGTCTCTCATTGCCCATTAACAGCCATTGGCATGTACATTGAGCACTCTTCTTTATTGTTAAACAACGCACAGAAGAAATCTCTCACCGGCACCACCTTGGAGGTCAAATGTTATACCTATTTCGGGTATGTGCCACTGGTGGTTACGTTCTACGAGGGACGCACAAGCCACGCCATAAGAAGCTTCGCCCCTAAAAAACTGCGCATACTTTGAAACTTGACTTGGAAGATGACACTGTCTGTAAAGACGGAGTCGATTTCGCGTATTTTTGATCAGTTGGTAATATTTTTGACGAACTATCAGCGCGCGGCGACTTCTCGCCAACGCGAGCCATGACGCCAGACTTACCGAGACGCATACAGGATGCACGTGTTCTTGTCGCCTCTCCACTAATTTTAATATTCCCTTTCCTCAAAACTGCTGGCGATTTGGCCCAGCCGGAAGCATTGTTCACGGCTGTTACTTTTCGTACTGGTTCTGGGAATCAAAGTGGAATATGAGGGAGTCGAGAGACGCGTGCGACGGCTAGCGTTGTTGGAATTACTGTTTTGGGTGAGTTTGAAGTCACCAAACGTCACCTTCTCTAGTTCCCGGTGCCACCGCTAGATGAATTGAATTCAGTATTTTCTCGTAGTTTCTGCTTAAAATTAAGGTTGTCTCTATCGATTTTAGGATCCAACCTATAGCTGAAATTATTGGCGGCAAAAATTAGGTTCACTATTCCTTTAAGCAGCCGGGATGTCACTGCCATGTATTTTGAGTGCTCTTCATAGGCACCTTGATATTAACACACATGCTGTAGGACACACATGTAAGCAGCCTAGTTTACATGCAGAAGAAATTGCAAACAGGATGATGCTGAAGAGCAAATGAACACATTGCTTCTTGTTATGCATATGTGAATCTTGGAAGAGCAAAGTACACAAACGAACTAACTCTACTGCGCACAATAAAATGTAAGGCCCTGCTTATCTTATGCATATCACTGTGCATTCATTCGCAATGACCTTTAAAAGCCAATTCTACTTTTTTCGTATTGCTGACGACTGTACTAGAGTATAAAATGGGCAAGAAAAGCATTGCAGGAAAGCTTGTTAAAAATAAATAGGCATAGGAGTTTCAGTGCAACAATATGCGGACAGAAATTGATGCGTAACTACATGCCGGTCCTGTCATTACACTTCTTCTGTCCCAAGTCCTGTTTGCCTGATAAGCTAGTCAGATGAGAAATTCTCCGGCATCCTAACTATAATTGCTCCCATCAGCAACCACACAGTAGAGTCATATTCGCACCACTGACACACAGCAGCGTAATATATTCTACTAAATAATGACACTACATGTATGTATAAAAATCAATATTCGAGCAGAATAAGGTATCCTGCAATGTGCAAGCAAGTTTCTGAAATGGTCAGATGTGTAGCATGGAAGCTGACTGGCACAATATTACTGGCTAGCGAAGACGACGTGTGTGTACACACACAGAGTGCACGAACATCTTTCAACACAAGGTAAGCGCGTGGTTATACGCTCAAGCGAGCGTTAAATACATAATGCATGCTCGTTATCCCCACTTAGGCGGTTAGCTGGGTGAATTCAGCCAAGTTACAAGTTAAATCACTCACGAATATCATGAGCAAAACGTGGCCCATCAGCAAATTTTACCGCAGGCTTTGCCTTAATAATAACGAAGGAGGCAGCACTCGGGTCATTGTCACTACAAAGCCTATAATAAAAAATCAATCTATTAACAGATTTGTATTTTCGCAGATAACATGAACCTCCTCCCACAAGGCCTTGCCGATGCGCCACGGTTCTGTTCCTATAAGAACAGTCAAAATGAATCGCTAACATGCACAATGTCCGCCTCTAACCAAGACGCGTAGTGCTAAGGCACACTAAACTAAGGAAGGCTTCCTCTTTACGATACCTCGTCTTAGTGCGGTAACACAGCCTTGTTTTAAGTTGCATGGTTGGCATGACAACCTGTCCCGCTTAAATTCCTCTCCCGCCACTTTGTTGTCAGTTGTACCAAAATCTTTCAAGCCACTTTAGTTGCAGTACGTCTCTACGGGCGCCAGCCTTCACATCAAAGTCGTTCAATAGCCCGCACATTTCGCCGATTCCTTGCATGACTCGCACTTGGTCGGCATTCCAAAAACCGCGGATATCGCACGCAATCTTTGCACATCTACCAAATGAGGAACAGCCTTTTCTAATGTAAGTTTAATGCTTATAGCTTGAATCACTTTGTGAACGCATCGGGGACACACGACAAACACACAGAAACAAACACGAACATCTGGCTTTCACTGTGGATTGATGGGTTTGGCTTGAATTGTTTGTAGAAAAAGAAACGTCATCGAGGGAAATAAGAAATAACGATTATTTGGCAAAATATTTCAAAAATAAACAAATGGCTTATCTTTAAGTACGATTGATGTGATAGAAGCGAAATAATTTTTCGGCACATAGTATTTTCCTTTTTTTTCTAGCGGGTGACAGGCTCGTTCGATGCAAGCCAATGAAGCAAAACATCGCAGTAGTTGTATCTGTGTTACAAATCAAATACAGGACGACAACAAAGTAGGCATTTTCCCATAGAGCAGTATGTGAATATTTACAACAGGATAGTTTGTTGTGTTGAAGCAAACGGCAGAAAATCGGTGCCATCAGCTGGTGTCACTGGTACGCGTGGCACTTCCGTGTGCATATACGCGTCGTTTCTCGCGACGAATTAGAGACCGAGTGAGACAGCTGTTGTGTGGAAAACTGCTACACGCTGGGATTAGTGGGCTGTCATGCCCATTTCACGTGATCGCCGACTAAAGCGCAAGAGAGCCTCGGGGAACAAGCTTCGGCTGTTCAAGCTAGCAAGTGGGTAAGCATAAACGTCCGTGCAGCGCAGAGCAGAAATATGCGAGAGATCAGAAATCTACAGTAAAAAAATGCGAGAAAAGTGTGCGGCGTAGATAAGGTCACGAAATTGGCGCCCGCAATAATAATCACGATCACACACTGTACATTTTATGTAAGATTGCAGATAGCACGTACATGTGCAGATAGCACGTACATGTAAGATTGCAGATAACACTGTCATGTAAAACTAGGGGCTGTTTATTTTGGTCGCGAAAAGAAGCGCCGGTGCAGCCAACAGGTTGATGATCGCAGCGTAGTCGTTTTTCCTCTTGCTCCAGTTTGGGGCAGCCAGCACGTTCAGTCAACTTCGTTTTCTTTCCAGGCCTGCGCAACAATATATTGCTTTGTTAATCGCGGTGAATCGGTGCATTGGTGGCGTGGTCTACGAACGAATCAAATGGTCAAAAAAGCCTAATACATGATTCGGTGTGCCGCTACACAAATATCAGAACAACGATAATCTATGGGCTAAAAATCCAAAGAGCTATCTGTTGTGACGCATAAATGGGTATGTCGTGATACATTCGTATTCGCTCACGCGACAATATATGCAACGCCGTCTTGGTATCGCGACTGGTTTGCTTGCTGCAATATTTGCTGCCGTGATCCGGGATGAATATTCTGAGGAATATTAGGCGTTTTGCGGTTTTGACGTACCGAATCCTGCACGGACAACTTCGAAACAACCTCTTCTTGAAACTAAAAACAGGAGGTTTGTCGTTGCCGCACCTATTTTTGAGGAAGGGCAGTCAGGGTTTCTTTTTCTACGGGATCAGGGATACCCATTCTTACAAACATTACTTCAAATGAGGCTCGCACCTGCTTTATCTACCTCAAATGATGAACTCCGTTTCGTAGTTTACTGCGAGAAGTTGTTGAGGCTTTACAGTTTCTTAGTTAGCAGTGCCTGTCTAATGTCACTCGCAAGCATTTGCGAGAGATGTGATTGAAAGTGTTTTTCCTGTTCTTCGGTGTGGTTCTATTTATAGTAAACGCAAAGGAGATGACGTTTTCAACACAGTTAAAAAATATCTCACTATACGGGGTTAAAACGTTCTTTTTCGATTTGTGGGGTTTAACGTCCCGAAACCACCCTATGATGATTAGAGACGCCGTAGGGGAGGGCTCCGGAAATTTCGACAACGTGGGGTTCTTTAACGTGCACTCAAATCTGAGCACACGGGCCTAAAACATTTCCGCCTCCATCGGAAATGCAGCTGCCGCAGCCGGGATTATATCCTGTGACCTGCGAGTCAGCAGCCGACTACCTTAGCCCCTAGACCAACGCGGCGGTGCAAAAAAAAAAAACGTTCTTCTTTATAGGCTGCACATGAATACGGTGCAGGTCAAAACGTGACTTGAACGAAGATGCCACATTTACCGTGGAAATCAGATTGCTTACTATGGAAAAAAAAACTGAGTCAGTAGAGCACGTTTTCATCAGTTGCTTGGATGTATTTTTGTTTTCAGATGTTAAATAGATACAACGAACTGCATGTTCAATCTTATGAATGACTTATATGGCATTTGAAACTACTTTAGGTATGTGTAGAAAGCGGCTAAAACTCCTCGATGTCGTATTACTGAGCTTGAAAGTTCTTTGGTGTCACTTAGCTGTCGTCTGTATATAGCATGCTGCAATTAAGAAGAAAAAAAAAACTGCATTGGTGGCGTGCTGGGCTTGCGCGCCAGTCTCGCGCGCGTGCATTACGGCGCGAATGTGTGCGTCCCAATCGTGGGGTCCGAATCTATTTTTTTCATCTTTTTTGCTTATAATGATGTACTGCTGTTTATGTGTTCAGTGCTAAAACTAAACAAAAAAAAATTGCCGTCCGTATCTTTCAATGGGGGGATCCGAATAAATGCTTCGCATAGAAGGGGGGGGGGAGATATCGTGTGAATGTTGCGTAATTTATATATGGTTTAGGCATGCCTAATTGTTTTATTCATTTTTAAAGTGTGAATGCATTTTTAATCGGGCTATCTCAGGCGTCCGGCGGCATCCGTGCGCCGACAGGTATTATCTCTCACGCCCACTTCCATAGCAACAGCTCCCGGCGCACGCGCTTATCCTCCCCCTAGCAACCGGAGCTGGTGGTGCGGGTAGAGTAGCATAGTGTCAGTGGAGAGAAGGAATGCGCTTTGGCATTTGAGGGCCCTCGCATCGCGGGAGTTCGGCGGAGCTCCCGCGTGTGTAGAGGCAGCACGGGAGAGAGCAGATGCAGTGCTTGCTGCTACTCGCACCGTTCGCTCTCCTCTCTGCGCCCCACTCCCCCGTCCACTCACTCGTACATATATAAATACGGAGTGAAGCACGCGCTTCTCTCCACCGTTCGCTGAGGCTGCCAAGCTCTGTTTTTCGAAACCGCGCCTCTTATGCCGTGTAACATCAGTGCACCATGGTTTAGGCTGCCTGTGTAACAAGGATGTAAGGCACGCCAGCAACTACAGCTGCTGCACGTCCTATTTTTGTCAGTGACAAACGCGACGCCCACTGAACGCCGGCGTGGCCACCGACCTCGTCGGTTGTTATAGCAACGCTGCGTAATTCTTTTTCTTTTATGAAGTTGCGCTGGCTTGCCGAAGGGTCTGCGCTGCCGCGCCCGGTAGCCGTCCGAATGACGCGAGTCGCTGATTCATTCGCCGGTCGATCGCGTCCCCTGAAGAAGAATAGAAGGGTCCTAATCTGAACTGTATCTTACACCATGCCCATTACCGCTGTCGGTGATGAGGACCTCTGGGGCCCCTATTGAAAAAACGTCCACCATATGAATGGTGGATTCTACCATCCACAAATTTGGTGGATTATGATGTTAAAAATGTTGGTGACATATGGTGCATAGTGGCGTATGGTAGAGCGGATGGTGGATGGCGCGCTCCAGCCGGCAATGCTGGAGCGCGAAGCAGCGTCAGAACCACCGTGATAAGCTGCCACTAAAGAAATAATGAAAACTAATTGTATAAAAATGATGCAGAAAGGCCCCGTAAATAAGTGTACCAGTGCGGGTCCAAGCCTGCCACCTTCGGACTCCTAACTGAGCACACTAACCACTGCGCCATGCCGACTTCTTTTTTCATGGTATTTAATAAAGCATTTGCGCAATAAAGACAAATCAAGCGAACATAAGTACAATCAAATCGCGAAAATAAGTGCTCAAGCGTTACTCATAAACACTCAATGGCTAACACAGCGTGAGTTCCTCACATAGAGAGTTCTTCACATCCTGCTATGCAAACAAAAAAGGGGTGAGGTCAAACAGTTTTCTAAGTTGGACTACCAGTCCAGTCTAAAGTCTAGTTCGTCGTAAATGTCTTTGGGGTGGAGAACCATTTGAATGAAGTGTGTGCTTGATGAGGTGGTGGGCTCTACATTGCGGTCTAGCATTCGTTTCTTTCTCAAGCTGTGCATACCCATGAGAAAAAATATGTCATATGGTACAACATCAAGCGCTGCTGGTAGAAGATATCGTATCGTGTGAGAATTAATGACAAAACGTTTTTTAGTGCTCGCTGAAGGACATCCCAAAACAGAATGGCATCTTCGCAGCTAACAAAACAATTTTCAATTGTTTCCGGCACATCGCATAGACGGCAGTTAACAGACGGAATGACAGGTGAAAAGTATGGTGTTAAAGATGTCAGCTCACAAAGTCACTGCCTAACTTCAGTTCTGTTTCTCGATTACTCGAGATGGACGGAATCTGCACCAGCTACTAAAATTTGCAGATTTGATAAACACAAACAAATACTGCCTATAACGATTGCCATTGCGATAATGGCAACAGCGCTATGTTTTTGTTACAATTTATACAAACGCAAAAAAAGCAAGTCAGTGGACTGAACAGCAGTTAGAGTTTATTGGTAGTTACTGCCAAGTTTTATATCTGTTTCTCGCTCCTTCCGAAGGGCGACATCTGTTCAGGTTTATGACGCTTCTATGCTCATTCGATAAATATGCCCACACAATTGATTGTGATGTTTATCGTGCAACGCACAGCGCCGTCGTGCAGCGCACCGCTGTTGCTCTGTCGTTAGGAACAACTACATAACGGCTTGCCCGAAACGAATGCATTGTGTCTGAAACATCATGTTATCATAGTGATTCATTAAGCATACGAATTTACGAGTCGGTGTTCTCGCATAAGAGCCAGTGAAGTGCCGGCGAGTGTGATCGGTGGCTGTCGGTGAGGAAAGGTGTACATTTGGTCGAAGTACTGCCAGCGCGTCGCATCGATGTTTGTCGCTTCTTGCGTGGACACCGTACACAATAAAGAAGGCTTCATTCAGGTTAACTGATGCCACAGCTGTGCTGTATTGTCATTTTTACTCGTCAAAATTGCGTATTCTGAAATCCAGAAGCGCCGATAACACTTGCATGGGATCGGTCGGTATGACTAACCTTTGGTGGAAGTCATGTTGGTAGAACAGAAGGGTGAAAGTCAAATTCGCTGGGGCTCGGCTCGACGCATGTCAAAAGTGAAAGTTTATGCATATTCAAACGCACCTTGGTAACTTAAAAGTGTGGCTCAAGCAATAGAGAGAGAATAAAATGAGGGAAAGGCAGGGAGGTTAACCAGAAAATGGAGCATCCGGTTTGCTACCCTGCACTAGGGGAAGGGGGAATGGGGAAGAAAGATTGGAAAGAAAACGAAGAGGGAAATAGACGCGCGCGAAAAAAAAAGAGGGGGGGAGCTGGGGTGCTACAGTCTATACAATAGGCCGCTGCCACGCAAAAAGTTCAGTAGGGCCTTCACTGATTTTCTGTGAGCACACAAATCATGTCGTCTTTCCAGCACTGATTGTTCAGACAAAGGTCTGTCGTCAAGGCGAGCTAACGCAGCAGCTAGTTGCCGTCTTTGCACGCTGTAACGAGGGCAGTGACAGAGAACGTGCTCTATAGTTTCATCGCTGCCGCAATGACAGCAAGCAGCACTGTCTTCCATGCCGATTCGGAAGGCGAAAGCTTTGGTGAAGGCCACACCAAGCCATAGTCGGCAAAGCACCGTTGTCTCGAGTCGGGAGAGTCCAGACGGAGGCCGGAGTCGACGAGACGTGTCCAGTCTACGCAGTTGCGTGTGCCGTAAGCACTCGGTGTTCCACGGGGATTTTAATTCTGCATTAGCGATTTTTCGGATGGTCATTGCCGCATCAGTCCTTGAAAATGGTATAGATTTTTCTTCACCATTTTCGTGTGCTGATCGGACAGCTGCATCGGCATGTTCGTTGCCCAATATGCCGCAGTGACTTGGAATCCACTGAAACGTGATTCTGTGTCCTTCGTCGAAGAGGTGGTGAAGCAGCTCTCTAATTTCCAGCACTAGTTGTTCATGAGGTCCCCGGCGTAAGGCGAATGTCAAACACTGCAGTGCTGCCTTAGAGTCCGTGAACACGCTCCATTTCTTGGCTTCTTGGTGTTTAATGACTTCAATTGCGCTACGTAGAGCAGCAAGTTCCGCAGCTGTTGATGATGTCTGGTGGGATAAACGAAACTTCACCGTTGTCGCTGTTGCAGGAAAGATCACCGACCCTGCAGACCCATCCACTTTAGTTGAAGCGTCAGTATACAGATGAGTATGGTCACTGTATTTCTCATGTAACAAGAGAAGAGAAAGCTGCTTTAGCGCTGGAGACGAGAGCCGGGCTTTTGACCTTATGCCTGGAACCGTGAGTTCAACATGTGCACAGGTCATACTCCATGGGGGAGTTGAAATCCTCGATGGAGTTGTATATCCCGCAGGAATGTGTGTGCGATATGACAAGACTGTCTGGCAGAATGAGGCACGAGGTCGGGCTTCTGGCAGTGAAGCTAGATGATGGGCAGGGGCACGAGTAAGATGCCTCACGTGTGCTCTGAGCACTTCCATAATGATATGCGTCTTCAGCGGGTAGTCATTAGCGATCTCGATTGTCTCAGCTGATGATGAACATCGCGGTAGCCCCAGACAAACTCGCAGAGCCATGGCCTGGATGCTTTCGAGAGTCCGAATGTTGGTTCTACAGGTGTTGGTCAACACAGGCAAACTGTAGCGCAAATAGCCAAGAAAAAGCGTCTTGTACAATTGCATCATTGCATGTACTGAAGTCCCCCAGGTTTTTCCTCCGAGATACTTGAATAAGTTTGCAATTTCTGTCAGCCTCTTCTTCAAGTGGGCCACATGTGGGCCCCAGCAGAGGTCTCTATCAATGAATACGCCTAGAAATCTGTGCGTCTTGACATACGGTATGACTTGGCCATCGATTGATATAGCGTATGGTCTCATTGCCTTTCGACTAAAAGCAATCAATGCACATTTCGCTGGCGAGATTTTCAGACCCTGGTCCTTGAGGTACAATGATACCAACGTCACAGCTTTCTGAAGTCTTGCGCGTACCTGAGGCCTTGTCACGCCAGATGTCCAGACGCAGATGTCGTCAGCGTACACGGATAACTTGACCACACTTGGTAATCGTTCTACAAGACCAATGAGAACGAGGTTGAAGAGGGTTGGACTCAGGACGCCACCTTGCGGGACTCCACGATACGTTGGGTGTTGGGAAGTTGGACCATCTGCAGTGTTGACAAACAAGGTCCGCCCTTGTAAATAGCTGCGTGTCCAACAATACAGTTGTCCGCCTAGGCCCACTGACTCAATGGCTTCGAGGATGGCGTCATGTAGAACGTTGTCATATGCTCCTTTTACGTCAAGGAACATGGCTGCAGATAGTCGTTTACCTGCCTTTTGTTGCTGGACATATGTGACGAGATCAATAACATTGTCGATCGAACATCGGTGACGGCGAAAACCAGCCATGGCGTTCGGATATATCTCATCGTATTCCAGGTACCATTCAAGCCTGGCCAAGATCATTCTCTCCATTACCTTTCCTACGCAACTTGAGAGTGCGATCGGTCGGTAAGAGGCAATGTCCAGGGGAGATTTGCCAGGCTTAAGGATCGGTACCAAGCGGCTAATCTTCCAATCTTGCGGAACGACGCCAGCTTGCCAGGAATCGTTGAAGATGTTAAGGAGTGCTTCTCGTGCCCGTTTACCAAGGTTGCACAGCATCTTGTATGAGATGTCATCCGGGCCAGTTGACGACGACTTATTACATAAGACGAGCGCCGCATCGAGCTCCTGTGATGTAAACGGTAGATCCATGCGTGGGTCCCGTGAGTGAGGGATTTGATTCACTGTATGTAGGCTTGTGTACGCTGTCTGCCCCACGGTCATAGCGCAGAAATCTTCTGCTACCTCAATTTCATGCCGGCGATAAAAAAGTGCAAGGGCTTTGAAGGGAAAACGCTGCTCTGGAACAGAACGTAGGCCTCGCACAATTCTCCATATCTGAGACAGTGGTTTATGAGGATCTAGCGACGCACAAAATTTCCTCCATCGTTGGGTGTCTAATTTGTCAAGGCGCCGTTGTATCTTCTTTTGGATGCGCCGGGCTGTCCGTAGATCGTCTGTGGAATTGGTGCGTCGGTATCGTCTTTCGGCACGACGGCGTATCGCACGAAGTCGCTCCAGCTCGAGGTCATATTCAGAGTACTTCGAAGAGCGTATTATTGTGCGCGTAGTTGCATGTGCAGTTTCCTTAATAGCTTGCTGAAGACCATTGGACAGGCCTTCTTCACAAGCATCCTCAAGTTGAGTCTTGAACACTCTCCAATCTATTCTTTGTGTTGTGGTAGAGGAGTACGTGTTCGAAATACCTTTGATCTTCAGGTAAGTGGGGATGTGGTCACTTCCGTGTGTTTCAATGTCCAAAAACCACTTTACCTGTGTAGCAAATCGGCGTGAAACAAAGGACAAATCGAGGCAGCTGCTATATGTAGTGCCTCGTAAAAACGTAGGACTGGCATCATTCAGAAGGACGAGACCATGGCTGGAAACCAATGATGCTAGACGTCGTCCCGTTGAATTAAGCCTTGAGCTTCCCCAGATGGGATGATGCGCATTGAAATCGCCGGTGATAACCCACGGACCCGGATGTGCCCTTAATATGCCGTCTAGTTTGTTGGCGTCGAAATGACCTGATGGGGATATATACAATAAAGTATGCAAGAATTACCAGAGCTCTGTTTATAGCATGGCGACATCAAGTGACCACTGTGTTCTGCTCTAAAATGAAAAGGAGCACCTGTGAACTGGAGCTCATTTATTTGTCGACAACTGCTGCCGATGTAAAACATTTATTGTGATTGTACACAGTGACACCTCTAGTCTTCTAAACAATGTAAGTACGTGCGCAAAGTTCAAACATATTCCCGGCTGCATATTCTACGCTCTACAAAAATTGAAGCGTCGTTGACACCACAGGAATAAAAAAATAAACGTGCTAGAAAGCGTATTGAGCAGAGTTGGTTTCTTTTGACTGTAAACATATATCTCTGCACGTTCAAGAATAAAACGATACAAATAAGGGAGTTCACATACTGTCATGTGCTTTTTCATCATGCCACCATCATCCACCAAGCTTCCATCACGCCACCGTCATCCACCTTGCTCACGAAGCCTTCCACCAAACACGTTTTGCCTCGCCACCATCAGCCGGCATTTTCCACTGTCACCACCATTGACTCACCACCACCACCACCATCTACCACCATTTTTTCCACTCTAGCCGTCATCAGCCTGCATTTTCCACCGTCACCACCATGGCTCGCCACCACCACCACCCTCTCCCATCAATTTTTCCACTGTCGTCGTCATCAGTCATTTTGCCCACCACAGTTTCCACCATATCCAGTAATATTTCCACCCTCGTCGTCATCAGTCATTAAGCCCAGCACAGTTTCCACCATATCCACTAATACTTCCACCACATCTACTATTCTTTCCACCATATCTACCAACGATTACAGCATCCACCAAACAAGGCGTCATGACCCAACATGATGTTGTCTACGAAGAACTTGGATACCTCGGTGGCACTACCTTTCAGTAATTCCCTTGTCTTGGCGTAGCGTGGAGGTAGTCAGTAGCTACGACAATTCATTTTTTTTCTCGGAAGTCAATGTCGGACGCGGCCCTACTGGGTCTATGCCGATTTGCTGGATTGGTGGGTGAGGTGGCTTGATGGGCTGGAAAAGTCCAGCTGGCTTAGTTGGCCATGTCTTCTGTCATTGAAAGTGTCAGCAGGTTTTGAGGAGCTTGCTCATTTTGTGGGGGAAGGGGGGTTTGCTTCTCGTCGTTGCGCGGGTGTGTAGGCAAGTGCTCATGGCTCCCGGTAGAGGCTCAGCTGTGCTCTTTGTTTCAAGAGTGCTCTCTAGATGGTACCCCACCACTCAAGCCACGCTTGCTCCTCTCTGGGCACTTGCGCTACTAAGGTATTAGGTGACCACGCTTATATACAGCTCTCACTCTCGGCGCGTTTCTTTTCTCTGTTTGCGGTCATCAATCAGTGCGCGTCATTACCACTACCCACTATGAATACCGCGGAAGCCAAGTTGGTGGTGCGGAGGGCTCTCAATGCAGCTTCAGCGCAGTTTCGTCGTCAGGACCCTTGTCGAACTTCCCACTACACTCTATATTTCAAAATTCTCACTCTGGCATTGTACTTTACGGATCACAATGCCATTATACTAAAATGAAAACAATCCTCTAATCTATGTGACTCCCAAATAAGCTCTTTAACAAAATCTATACACTGAATCAGTATGTAATTGTCTCTATATAATACATTGGTATATAAATAATAAACAGTGAGCATTTCCTGTACCCTCGCTAACGTACTGAAAATTTCAAAATGCCAAGCCATCGGGTCACCATGTAGAGCATACACCACTTCTGAACGTAACGCTTAGGGCACTACGATGAGGTAGTGAACCTGATTTGGCAACAAGTTTTTCTCGGCGAGAATGCCATTCGGCGAAAAAAATCACAGCCTATGCACAGAGTGAATGATGATCAGAAGGGCGAAGCGTCCCTCGGTGCGTCTGTCCATTCGTCCGTCCATGTGTGCGTCCTTCTGTGCTTCCGTCCATGCATCTGCCTGTGTGTCTGTTTAACAGTCTGTCTGGTCCCTTCTGTTTGTCTGTCTGTCAGTCTGCCTGTCTGTCTGTTTGGCGACGAGCTGAAGCCACCGCGGCCCTTCGTGCACGCCGCTGTGCTTCGGCCATGACCTACCAACGACCCAGGAGGCTGAAAAAGCACTCGTTTTCCGCGCACCCAGGCACAGCCCGCGCAGCGGCCAAAGGGATAGTAGCGGTGCAGTGCCACCTAGAATGTTTCTACGTGCCAGTGCTAACTCGACCGCAGTTCGTATGTGGATGGATGGATTCATATGGCTGTACCCTTTAGATCAGGCGGCGGCTATCGCCACCTAGCCGTAATACTTAGCGAACAAAATCTAGATTTATATTTTTATTAGTGAAGTTAAGGACTGGTACTTTGCAGTCAAAGATTTATTTTTCACTTGTGCCTTGATTTTAGCCACCGATCAGATAACCTCCATCTAATTATTTCTCTCTTAAAGTCTGTTTTGCCCTCCCTCTCCCTGAACCCCAGTGCTTTGAAAACCTCTGCGCCATCCTCCTGAACTACACGGTGAAGCCCCTCACAGAACATTATGACGTGTTCGGCAGTTTCCTCCTCCTTTCCACACACACTGCGTACCTTGTTCACGCCTTCGTATTTGGTCGGATAAGTCTTGGTTTGCAATACTTCCGTGCTGGCCTCAAACAGTAGGGAACTACCCCGAAAATCACCATAGATCCTTAACTCGATAGTTTCCTGCTTAAAATTTCGATAGATCTGTAGTGCTGACTTCTTAATCATGTATATTCTTCGCATGTCTGCCTCTGTTTCCTTCACCTTCTTCTTAACCAATGGTTCTTTTTGTTTGCCCGCCTGCTGTTTTTCAAATATTTAGCCGTCAGTTTTACGGTTTGCTTCCTCCATTTTGTATCGATATATCTCATGTACAAATAGCTGACAACCTTCCTAGCCCAACGCTCCTCCCCCATTTCTCTCAATCGTTCCTCTAATTTTATCTTGCTGCTAGCTTCTCTGCCCTCGAATAATGTCAATCTCATATCGCCTTGTACTCCTTGGTTTGGTTTATTTCCGTGAGCTTCTAAAGCAAACCGACCTATTCCACGTTGCTTAATTTGTAATCTTGCTTGAACCTCTGATCTCATGCACAAGACTGCATTGCCAAACGTCCGACCAGGAACCATGACCCTTTTCAAAATTCCTTTCACAACAACATACCTATTGTGATTCCACAGTGTCCTATTCTTCATCACCGCTGTATTGCTGTTACCTTCAGTCGTTACATATGTTTCGTGTTGCCTTAAGTACTCGGTCCCATTGCTTCTCCATACGCTTAGTTATATGTAATCACTTGTTATCTCTAGCGTTACATCCTGTATGCTAAGCTCACTACCTTCATTATCAATAAAATTATGACTGCTGATTTTTCATCACTGAAGCTGAAATCTAACTTATCTCCCTCATTACCGCAGATGTCAATCAATCTCTGCAAATCTTCCTTGTTGTCGGGCATGAGCACTATATCATCTGCGTACATCAATGCTGGTAGTGTCTGTTCAATGAGTTTTTCTTGTTTGACGGAAAAGTGGCTGAATCCGAGACAACTCCCATCTAATTTGGCTTCTAATCCTTGTAGGTACATATGAATAACAAGGGTGTCAGAGGACACCCCTGCCTAAGCACCCGTTTTATTCAGTGAGCTCAGATACCTGTTTTTGCCATTTTATAACTACCTGGTTATATTTATAGATATCCTCTAAAAGTTTAGTGAATCCAGTTTCCACACCTAGTGTGTTCAGTATTCCCCACAAGTCCTATTGAACCAAGCTATCTTACGCTCCCATGATATTGAAAAATTCTAGCCACAGGGGGTGTTCTTTTTCTTCGATTTCGATGCACTCTGCCAGTCAGAACAGGTTGTATTCCAGCCTATTTGTTTTGGAAACCCATTCTGCAGTCCCCCCCACCCCCCCAGCACCCCTTATCTTCTATCTATACCTGCAGTCTTACTTTTATATTCTGCATCACCAGCCTGTAGACCACTGACGCCACTGTTATAGGCCGGTAGTTGTTTATGTCAGCTTTGTCCCTTTTTGTAGATAATGCTCATCCTGCTAAGTTTTCGGCTATGAGGGACTTCACCATCAATTATAGTTTCACTCGCTACGTCTCTCAAAGTCAGCGTAGACTGAAACCTAATTTCTTTATCAGCATAATTTGGATGCCGTCAGGGCCTGTTGCTGTACTACTAGGAACCCTCTTCTCAGCCCTTTGCCACTCTCGTTGGGAAAATGGAGCCACTGCGCCACTTGATCCATCCTTGTCTATTAAGGTGCATAAGGCACTTTCTCGCTTCTATGAGACACCACCATCTATCACACTGTTCAGGGAATACCTCAATTACGCCTGACGTGGGACAATGTTAGACTAAAAGTGGCTTCGCTCCTTATAAAGTGATACCAGTTCTCGCTCGCATACCTTTGAAACAACAACTTTGCCTTTGAGGTATTCCACTAGATGCTGGGTTTTAGGGTCGGCTGACTGTCGTTCGGCGAAGTCATCGACGCTCAGGGTTCCCCAAAAGTAGTCACTGTCTTCATCGTCCTGTGACGGTGGATCAACGGAAGCTTGAGGCAGGCAGGCGGCATCAAAGTACTTTCGTCCGGACTTGTAAATGACGGTAAGGTTGAATTCTTCAAATCTTAGACTCGACCGTGCGAGTGGACGTGAAAGATCCTTTAAGTTAGCTAGCGAGAACAAGACTTGGTGGTCGCTCACAACACTGAAGGGCCTTTTATAGTGGTAGAAGCGAAACTTTCATCACGTTTCCCAGAATATATCAATTTTCAGTGTGGAATAGTGGCCTTTTGCCTTCGATAGCGACGATCTAGCTTAAATTATAACCCCTCCTTCTCCGTCAGTCTTCTGCTCAGGAACGGTGCCGAGACCTAGGCTGCTTCCGTCGGTGTGGATTTCTGTATCGGCGCATTCGTCGAATTGTTCAAATTCGTAGGGTCTCCAGGCGTCGTTTAAATTTCTGAAATGCTTCATCTTGTGCCCGTTCCGCATTAAAAGTCGACGTCGGTATTCGTGAGCTGCGTCAGTGGCTCAGTGATCTGTGATAAATCCTTGATGAAGCGTGTGTAATAGGCCAAAGCCTCATCTATTTTATCAATACGAGCCAGACACGCCCAATCTCGCTGTTCGCCACCCTCACCTCTGTCCCTTTCTCGCTATCTCGCATCAGCCAGCCTTCGGGTGTTTTTCGCAGTCATAAGGGAGAGTAGTCCCTCATGCAGTGCCTCATGACAGAAATCCTATAGAGTAATTTTTTGTTCAGTTGTGTCAAGATTCATGGTATGGCGTCTTGCATTCTTCGTGTTCACAATATCGCCAGTCTTGCTGGCTCTGTGAAATATACTGTGTCTGGGCATAGCGTGTCGCCGTGGGTAGTGCTATGCGGGTAACCTATGGGGAAGGGGCCACAGCGACGTTTCTGCATGCGCTGCTTGCTCTGTGACGTGGCGGCCGTATTGTCTCGAGCCAGAAAGAAGCAGTATGAAGGAGCAAATCTGACAGACGTATGATATTGATGTGGGAAACATGTATATCACATCTTCGGCGTAAAGCACTGGGCCACACATATGACGCGAGCAGCACGACCCCTCATAGAGCGCCGCATCATGACCACTCTTTGAATTAAGGCGGACCGACGGCTCCTGTTGAGAAGCGCACGTTTGCACTCGCAGGAACATAAACGAGGCGTTAAATATGTGTTCAAGCCGACAAATTGGCGCAAGGCCTTCTTGTCACTCGGTGGCGGGAACGCGGTGATGGCAGCAGTTGTCTGCGGGTCTGAGTGCACTCCTCTTTTTCTGATCACGTGATCCGAGACAGGAGTTCTTTGTGCACGAAAGGGCATTTCTTTGGCTTCAAAGTGAGTCCGGAGCTCCCAATTGCTTGAAGTACAGATTCTAAGCGCTGGAGGTGTTCGTAGAAACTCGACGAAAGCACAACGACGTCGTCATTGTAAATGAGGCAAGCCTGCCACTTCAAGCCAGCCAGGACTGTATCCATGAGAGTCACAGTCGCAGGTATTCGACAGTCGCAGGTGCTGAGCAAGAACCAAAGAGTGAGACCTTGAACTTCAAGAGCCGTTACGGTGTTATGCAGGCAGTGTTTTTTTCTGTCAAACGTACATAAAAAAAGGAAAGAAAACTGCCACACGAATGAACCATAGATGCAGACTCCGAAGTAGGATCTCACTGTCAGCACTCGTGAGATTGTGGCAAGACTCTATCAAAGCTGCAAAGCGGCAAGAAAGGCGAAAAAACAGATGAACTGAAAACAAGAAGAATATTCAGCATCACTGTTGCATTCCCTCCTCGAAGTTCAGCTATTACTGTGGTGACGCGAACTTAGCGGTTGAATAACAGGTGCTGGTCGCCATCAATGACGCTTTGCATGTCCATTCTTTATTGCCGACGAAAACGCTGACACTGGAGCAAGAAGGAAAGTTGATTGTCTCCCAGCCCATTCAATTGATTGATTTATTTGTGGGGTTTAACGTCCCAAAACAACCATATGATTATCAGAGACGCTGTGGCGGAGGGCTCCGGAAATTTTGACCACCTGGTGTTCTTTAACGTGCACCCAAGTCTGAGTGCGCAGACCTAAAACATTTCCACCTCCATCGGAAATGCAGCCGCCACAGCCGGGATTTGATCCCGCGAACTGAGGTCCCAGCCCATTCAAGGTGTGCAGAAACCTACTTATAAAGACGTGGGGAAGCAGATTCTGCCATAATTGGGCTACTTCAAGACGTATGAACGCACGTCATGGTCGAAGAGACCAATGGCGCCAAACGGAGACTCGCTGTCTGTAAGCACTGCAACAGCAGCTACGCTTTTCCCAATGCGACACCATAACATGATGAAGAAAGCTACAGATAAAGCCAGTGGTACTTTCAATATGAATTGGAACTTAATATGTTTACCATCATGATAATTGTTTCTCTAGTCCAAGCCGCGACAATATAGACATTTCCGGGTTCTTTATTTTAACTGCCGTAACATTTTTTGAGAAGAGCACTCATTCAAAGACCTTAAATTGAGTTTGTGGTGATGCTTCTGGATGCCTTCTATTCGTTAAGCGCCGCATTCGTTTGTGAAAAGAGAGAAAGCATTTCATATCTGTTACTCACCTAATGAAAGATATTGCTTTTGACACTTCACAATAAACTATTACCATATGGCAATAAACTATTGTCTTGTGGTAAATAAAATTTTGTTTTTCAAAATTTTCCAAAGATTTCAGGGAAAATGTGAAAAAACAGTTTTTTTACTGCTGAAGATGTCTGGGAATTTGGCATGTCTATCGATCTTATTGCGTGGTCTTAACCCAGCTGTGGACGCAGCGCGTCTACCGCGAAACAACGCGGTCCCATCTGTAATATTGGCAGCGGCGGTAAGTGTGACCAGCTTCTTGCTAGCGGAGAGTTCGGTGGTCAGGACACTCCACACGGCTGTTTTTCTCGGAGTGCTGAGCTGGCCGGCGGGTGGGCGCTATGCATCGATGGCGGCGTTGGCTGGCGGTGGAACTGCGATGGCACGGTTACTTGACATAGACATAACGGGGGAGCGTATAGCGTCGGGCTGCTGTAGCGTAGCTCATAGCTTGTGGCTGAGGAATTTATGTTTGAGGGGTTTCCAGCAACTGTTGTATTTCTTCTCGAACTATGTCGGCTACTGAGGAAACTTGAGGCTGGCACGAAGGCATATATCGTCTAAATTCTTCTAACACCACGGCTGTTTTAGTCTCGCACAGTTTGTCTGAGTATAGACGGTTTCGATGTTTGTAAACAAACTGGCTCGCGCCGAACGGCCTACACCAGCAGATTTCCGGTGCGGCACTTCCGGCAATGCTTTTTCAATGGTTTCACTGGTGTTTTGGTTGTGTGTTTCAATTTGCTGCTCTGTTATATCTGGCACAATTTTAGGATGTGTTTGCAGCAACGTCTAGCGGCTACTTGGAGGGACTCATTGCTCGCGTGGTCGATGGGCGCCGCACAAAATATCTGTCGTGGCGATCCGATAAGCGCCGCCCCCTGCTCCGTGTTACCTCTCATAGTGGTCGCGCCTATACAAACAGAAAATGCATAAACTGCAGGAGAAGTTTGTCAGCGAACTTAATTGGGCTAGTTCGTTCTGCATGGCAATGATGTAAATGCGCTTTGAAAATGCGGACCAGGAACTGACAGCGCACACCCGTCTTTTTCCTGTCCGCGTCTTCAAAGCGCACCCACATCGTTGACATGCAGAAGAACAGTCGCTCTATTTATTATGAAGTTGTTCAATTCAACTTTTTGTCTAGAACTGGAAACCTTCCTCCTGTTGAACATCGAACATATTTGTGCTTTCGACTAAGCATACAACCTTAGGATGAGTCACTTATTTCTTCACCTATGACACACTGGGCACTTCCTAAAGAGATCAGCGGTGATCGCAATCGCTCACGATCCGATGTGTTCATGTGACTGAGAAATTATAAAATGTGCTGATGTGATGACGTCAACTGCGGCTGCAGGATCACACGAACTATTATGGTTTACTCATGAGTAAGCAATTCATGAATCAAACTTTCAAGCTGAACCTACCTAAATTTACAGTCCACGTTCACACCAAAAAATACATTAACGAGAATACGGCGATGTTCATTAGCGGCAGAAAGACAGGCGATGAGTCATTTGCTCGCACAGATGAGAGCCCTTTCGCCGGTGCCATTTTCAAAAAAAAATGCAACGACAATGAAACGTGCACACCACGACGTACACAGTGCGGTGATTCATGTTAGGCACTGGTGCTTTGCGTCCCGTGTTGTTTCGAACAGTGCACATAATTTATATCGCTCAAAATATAAAATCAACACCTTTGCGATAGATTTGCAGTGTAAGCTTTCACGTTTTGCGGCCCATTTCAGGCGTCAGTACACTTATGTGCCACGGATGGAACACGACAGTGACTGCATGATGTGTTCTCAGTAACCGGGTGCCTTAGACTAGTCTAACGTCTGATTATCGCCTCTGCGTGACCAGCCTGTGCTGATCTTTGCATTGCCTTTGATGAAGTGCGCAACAAACCTACGTGCCCTTAGTGGGAATCCAGTTTTCTCGCGTGATCGCTACAATGCAGGCGTTCCTTCTATCATCAATGGTCGGAAAACAGAACGTTTTGACTAGCATCTAAAATTTATTTAGGCATGTAGACTACATCTTGGCTTGACACAGCTGAGCTCGAGTTGCCAGCGCTTCATTGGAATAATTTTGTCCGCATAAAACATCGGAACACAAGCAGCCGCGGCCAGCAGCAAACGCTAAAAACAAGCAAAACCGGAAGTTTCCAGAGGTTGTTTTCCGGTGACTACACAATGTTGCTAGACACTGGCAGGCTCTGGCGAAACCGTCTATAGCAATTAAATGTTTCTTTAGCATGGCGTGCACCAGTAATTGCATTGGCGTATGCGCATTTACAGCGTCTTTCTGATTGTAGTTGCTTCCGAGAGAAATTTCATAACAGTATCCAATGGGTTTCTCATCAATCGGGATAGACGTTCTGTTTGAGCCCTCGTATGAAGAAAGAAACTTTCTTCTCCTCGGGCATTTACGGGTCAGTGTGACAGAACAGACGGGTCATCCCTTCAATGAAGATCGTGAAGTTCTCGCTTAGAAGTTGTATCCGTGTCTGAAGAAGAGAAGCGGCACTTTTTTGCGGGCGATGCGCTTGAACATGTCGAGGAATTAGCCACGAAAGATATCCCAAATGTGAAGTCCTGATTCCCGACTCTCACACCAGGCCTTTGCCGCTTCTTCCAGGTTGAAGTAGACACGACGAAGCTTCTCTTCAGTGTCGCAGTGGTTGAGGGTGTTCGCTCGGTCGTAGATACCATCCAGGTTTCCAGGTGTTGACTAGATGATCCATGAAAGCTCGGTGGACCTTTTGTCTTGTCCATTATGATTCCAACTGGAGGGGGGGGGCAGTCCTTTTGGTCGGCAGCTGGCTCGGCTGTCAGTCACGGAGTCGGTGTCTTCGTCACGGTTGGGAATTGGCTCACGTCTGGAAGGAGCGTTCGCTACATAGTCCGGAAAGGACCTCCACCAGATGTCACGGGGTCATGACGTCTACGAAGGGCGCCGAGGGTAGGTCGAAGACGGAACTGTTTATTAAAAAGAACTTGTGGCAGTGCAACGAAAAGTCAGATTGCAGCGATACACACTGGTAATGATAGCGCCGAACAGAGCGTCGGTCATAGACCAGCTGGCAAGTGGTAGAGGCCGTCGGCATTTCTGCATGTATGATCCAATATTCAAACCTTATCGCTGACAGCCACGTATATACAAGTTTAAGAATACCCTGTAATGTTCACGTTGCGCGCGTAATTTTGACAAAATGATCTACTACAGTCCCGAAACCTTTCGAACAGTGCAGGTGTGGTTCACGCGCTCAACAATATATACATATATATAAATATATACACTGGCAGTGTAATCGGGTGAGCAAAGAATGTAGCAGTATAGCCGAAACATATGTGTGTACGCGAACAACATGTGTCATAAAAACTCACACCCTTCATGCTAGCCCGTGGCCTCAACGTCGACATTATGGACCTCAGGGCGTAGCCTTATCGTCCACTCTTTATGTCACTTTGTTTTTGCCAATTTACATTATACGTGGCAACGCTCGGGCAACATCTTGTTACTAACCCATGCGTTACCAACAGTTTCACCCACTCGTCATGATGCACTTCATGGATTTTCCTATGTGAAAGTTCACTCTGATATTTTGGCATATGAGTAAGTTGGCTGAATGCCTAATTGAAGGGATACTAGGAAAACAATACTTCAACGAAAAATTTATACACCTCCAACACTTCGATCGTATTAGTCAACAGGTACACATTGCGGATTTCATGGTGGGCTTCGCACCACGTGTTTAAAATATATTCTTACACCTTCAAATTCTTGACGTCATTTGGTAATTACTGCTTTCGGAGCTGACTCCTTGTGTTCTCCGTTTGTCGGCAGCTTCCGGCGTGTACACAAGTCTTGCTAGTCTGTCTGATCACTGCCGAAGCTCGCCTCTTTGATATTCTAACAATGCTCTCTTGATAGAACGCCGCCACGTTAGGCGTCGGTTTTCGAGGGCGGGCGAGCAAAACTACTGAAAGTGGCTTTCAAAGGAAGTGAAGTAAGAAGAAAAGTGTGGCATCGTAACTCTCTCTCTCTCAAGAGGTCACCTCATAAATGTCACATGGAGGATGAATGGTTAAAAAAGAAAAAAAATCAGAACGACAGAGGAAGAGAGTTTCAGTGGTGTTTGGTGTGGTCTTGGGTGAACGCGCGCCAACTTCGAGGAGAGAAGAGAGAAAAAAATGGCAGCATACCTACGGAGTGAATGATGGAGAGTGGGGCGAAGCATTCGTCCGTCCATGCGTCCGTCTGTGTGACCATCCATGTGTCTGTTCGTGCGCCCGCCCCTGCGTCCGTTCATGCGTCCATCCATGCATCTGTCTGTGTGTCCGTTCGTCCATCTATTCAACACTCCAAGTCCCACCATCTCGCATCTTTTTATCATATATTTCCCATATAGAAGCACCGCCATTCAGTGGACATTCCAATGACTAAACGAGAGGTGGCCCACGCACACTTTCTTACGGCTTGCGCTTCGGGTCTACTTCCCACCTTCAAGCACCTTGAGTTCATGGTATATACTAGTTTACTGTATTCGTGGCACTGCGGCCCAATGCTCGCTAAACCTTTCTAAAACCAAGGAGGTTACACCCAGCGAGTATAACGTAGCAACATTTTCCTGTCAGATAGTGCTCAATGTACATGCCAGTGGCTGCTAATGTGAAATGAGAGACAGGAGGATTCAGCTTTGAATTTCTTACGGCTTGCGCTTTGTATCTCCTTCCTTCCTTTAACCACTTCGAATTCATTCATGGTATATACTAGTTCATTGTATTCATGGCCCTGCGGCTCAACGCTCGCTAAAACTTTCTAAAACTAAGGAGGTTACGCAAAGCGAGTATAATGTAGCAACCCTTTCTTGTCCAATAGTGCTCAATGTACATGCCAATGGCTGCTAATGGGGATCGCAGCGTACGCGTTGACTAAAAGCCGAATGCTCCTGTCTCTCATTTCCCAATTAGCAGCCTTTGGCATGTACATCGAGCACTATTTTTTATTGTTAAACAACGCACAGAAGAAATCTCTCACCGGCACCACCTTGGAGGTCAAATGTTATACCTATTTCGGGTATGTACCACTGGTGGTTACGTACTACGAGGGACGCACAAGCCACGCCATAAGGAGCTTCGCCCGTAAAAAAAACAGTAAGCCAAGCCAGCAGGGCAAGCAAGATCGACGCAACTACGTCCACTTCGTTCTCGTCACTTTGTAAGAACGGCTGCAGGTGGCAAGTTCCTAAGGTGAGTCTTCCGCATGGGTACCGATATCCCCCCCCCAGCCCACTCACCTGCCTGCTCTCAACCACGTTGAAGAACGCCTGATAGCTCCACGTCTGTCGTTTATGAGCCTTGGGCATTCGACTCAAGGCGGCGGCCAGTACGGCGTGAAGAGGCAGGTGGTGAACGTGCCGATCGACGTAGTCAACGCTGTGAAGTGCCGACGCGGAACGTGCCCAACAACGGTGCCTTCGATGTACAAATAATGTACCGGCTCGTTAACAAGCCTTCCTACAGAAATGATCGCGCCAAGAAACGTCCTGTGCACCTCCGAATGAGCGCCTCTAACACCATTCACTTTGTGGACATGGTGATGATTTTTTTCCGCATCCTGTCAAGACACAGCGGCTCTGTAGAGCAAATAGATAATTAGGAGGAAGCGCACTAGGTGTGTGCTGCCATCTATTTTTATATGAGATGTTTTGTCATGAACCGATTGCTTGGAAATAAATGAACAAAAATATACTTACGTTTCGAGTGGGCCGTACTTCCCGCAACAAAAACCGCGCTCGTCCGTAACGCTTTCGTAGTTAACCATTTTTAAAAACAGCTTTGATCATCTGATAGAAGAGCGGACAGGGAATGAGACGTTAGCATCCTGCCTTCACCGGAAGTTCGTGGCAAACCCTGTAAGTGATGTCCGGAAGCAGGTGTACGTGCCAATGAAACAACTGCGTTGACAAAAGCTGTTGAGCTTACGGATACCGAGGCAGCTACGGCCTGTGTGTATTTTATTACTGTCTATCAATCATATGTAGGACTTGTAAATAGCACAGACGTCTTCCTTCACGGATCCAACGTGTGATATCAGCTTCCTGTCGTCTAATATATTCGCATTGTGGCCTACGTAACTTCCGCTGACAATTCACCACTTGTCTTAGGTGTGTCACAGCCGCTTTAGCCAATTCTCATTTACACGGTTCAACAATTCCAGCACCGAGTCGTACTGCGGAGCAACCTTTTGCTTTGATCATGATACTCGTGGTTTCAAAAAGTACCAAGAAGGGAAGGTTGGTAGTCTTCTATCTCGTTCTTCGTAAAGTCATCCCGTTCATTGGATGGAGTTAGGATACGGAAAGATTGAGCTAGCTTCCGTAGTCGAAGCCTCTGTTCCTCAGTTTACTAAAGTTCACAACTCTCGTTACTGATCAGCAGCACTTTACATGCCATGATTTGCTTGTCCCAGAGAGCTCCTGATTGTGTTAGATAAGAGATTTGACACACTCTCTGTTGATAACCTTTGCAATATAGAATTTTCTTCTTTGCGTCAGCTATATTTTAAGCACTCACACTTGAATACACAATTAGAAGTCAGGACCTCCTACAATAAAGTAAAAGAAACAAAACAATGCTGGCATATATGTGATTTCAGTCTATATTGGTCCACTAGAATTAGTATTGTGTTTGTCTACCTGTTCAGTAACGTTGACAGTTGGGTGGGTTCATAATAGTTCATGCTTACTTGTGAAGAAGTGTAGGGAGATAAGACACGTTTAATTTGTTCACAAGGTATGTTTTATATTTACTTTTTGCTAAATAAACTAGGTGCAAGTGCAGCGGCGTCTTTTTCGATTCTTTTGTGCTTTGCCCCTGTGCAATGCTTCACAAGTAAACATAAATTGTCTACTTGTGTTTCTGAAAATAATGTTCACCTGTTGAAAATTTTCCTCTAAGCTGGTGGCTGCGTTGTTCTTAAAGTGTAGCTAGCAGAATTTTTATGCCATGAAGACATAAGTGGTTGTTAAGGAGCTTTGCTTTTCTTGCAGGATAGCAGCAGCCAACGTGTGCTACCTAGCGCTTCTCCTCAGCGCTTTGCCGACGGTAGACTCAAAGAGATCTAGACCACACATCGTATTCTTTCTGGTTGATGACGTGGTAAGAAGATTGCTTGCCTTCATAATGGTCAAATAGTGTCTCTTCTATTTCGAATTTATTCTTTTTTTTTCGTTACAAACTGTGCGAATTCTTTACTAGTAACATTTCTCATTACAACATGTCATCTCTTTTGTATAAATAATTATTCCACTATTATTTCATGATCAAAACGTTTTTACACTACTTCGTTCTGCAGCCGTGGTGCTTTCTCCGTTTGAACTCCAATTTTTCGAGTTGCATATGTTCTCAGCTTACGTTAACTGTGGAAAATTGTCTCTTATACGGTATGTCTCGTTACTATGAGTACTGTAAGCATGAACACTTCGAAATATAGACGAAATATTCGGCGACCGGTCTTTCATGTGCAACTTTGTCCACTTAACCTAACGTTTGCCAGTGTGACGCGCGTTCCCGTATAGATAATTTTCTGCAGCGGCACACGGGCGCTGCCATTGTTGATCACATGACCATAACTGGCCTTCTGGCAGCAAGTTGCCCCAGCCAACGAATTCGGCCAACAAAGCGGATGTGACGTTTAGTGCTAGTAGCAGGGTTATACAAGGCAACATGGAAGCACCCATGTAGACGTGACCACCCACTTCGATTCAAACTCACGCTTGCTACTGGCCCCCACTGTAAGCGAAAACTATCCCAATTTATGGTTTTTGCAGCTCGTGACCTCTGAAAACTCTCTAGCGTTTAAAATTACTACGTCGTCTTGGAGTAAAAGGCAGTACATGCCACAGTTTTAGCACCACCCACCACCTCTGAGGCACGTTGTAGAAGGATGTCAAAATCCAGTTTTACCCGGAGGGAAGCTTTTATCACATGAAGGAATGTTTTTTTTTCCACGTGACTGCAAGTTGCACCCCCCCCCCCCCCAAGCGACGCTTTGAGTAATCGTGAAAATATGCGAGCCCCTCAGAAGTTTCTTTTTCTTTTCTTTTTTTTTTTCAAGGAATGGTATGACATTGTCGCGCCTCATGGCTTACCTCGAGTCAACGCACTTTCAAGAAAACTTGGAACTGAATAAGCACGACGAGCAAGAAAAGCATTCTGTGAACGCAAAAAGGGACCCCTGCTTCAAAAAAAAATTGACTGGAAAGTTATTTTCCAGGTTTTGGCACATCGATGGCTTTTGCTTTCGGTGGCTCTAGAGACGGATGGCGTAAGCAGCTCGCGCAGTATGTGTTTGGTTGAGATGATGGAACTCGCGTGCTTCTTCTATCATCGAGCGATCGTGCATACAGAGCGCGAGCCTCTGAACTTCGACGTCATGGATACCTCACATACTTGCCGAATCGCGAAGACATCCCAGCGGTAACGAAAACAAGCTGGCGTCATCGTCCGTGGTTCCTTCCTGGAGAGTGATCATACAACTTCGAATTGATAAGCAAAATGCTTCGCTACGTCGTAGGCGCCGAGTCGGCCAGCGCACAAAGTGAGTTCCTTGCTGGGTTAGGTGAAACAAACTTCCCATAGATTTTTTTCTCAGAAGACAAGGTCTGCTGGAGTGAAGTGCAGTCCGAATTGTCGCTCTATGTGCCAAACATTGTCAATTATATAGCGCGAAAGTGAGCACTGGTATGAGGCAGACGTAGCCAAAAAGGGGCCGACGGTGAGCTTAGTGAAAATCCATATGGTGGTCCGCATCTTTCGTTGGAAGTACGTACATACATAGCTCCATAAGGTGCCGTGATAGTGGACACCTATTTTTCATTTGTGTCTAAAAAGACGATTTAATTCGCACAGAAGATGCATTCTGCGATTGCCAGCTGTCTCTCATCGCATAGACGCGTGCTCCTTGAAAAGGCCTAGTGCGCCGTCGGTAAGAAGCTTCTGCAGGCGTGGCACCGCTCTTCTACGCCCGTGTACTGACTACGTGCTGATAGTGTGCTTATGCATCACCACTCAATGAAATCGATTGAGCTGCCGTGGTTTGTGTGCAAATAGGTGTATTTATTGTACTTGTAGACGAGCAGTGTTAACACGGGTGAGGCCAACAGGCCGGTGTGCAAGCTAATTGGATAGTCAAAAAGGTGAGAAGGGGTGGGTTTTAAAAAAAAAGGTTGGTGTCACTCGTGATGGCTTACAGCCTACCGTAAGTTTACGCTTGCACTTAAACAGTTATCGTTCGTCTATACCCCGCCTCCCCCCAAAAAAGCAGCTCTCCTACAGGCACAATGCATGGCAGGTCAAAATGCCGTACCGGTATATGCCCGATTGTCGTACAGTCGGGTAATGCGTGCAGTCCGTTCAGGCGGTGTTTTATTCGGCATTTGTTGTGTGTGCTTGTGTTAGTATATTATTCTATGTGTCATCAATTTTGCCGTCATTAAATATTTAATAAATTTGTCGACTCTACTTGCGAATGCACCCATCAACTTTTATTTTTCTACCACCTGAAATAACTCTTAGAAATCACCTCAACGATCTTGTAAAAGCAGTGAAAAATTTCCATTTGTAGTCGCTCAGAACCTCAGTGAGATACATAGTTAGTAGCTTTGCTACGTTCAAAAATTTAGCAGAGTAAATTTCTACCTCGACTTGTAGGTAGTAAAAAAAATCCAGGAAAGAAAGTGCGCCAGAGGATGATTGGTATGCCCTGTTTTCTAGCTTAATTCAGGTTATTTTTGTTTAGTGTGCATTGTCCTTACAGCAATAGGTGAATAGTGATGTCAAATGTCACTTTGTTTATTCTCACTGTGGGGACAAAGCGTAAGGCATGTTTGTGTTTATTGTCTGAAGCTAGTGCGTGGTGCTTATCAAGTCATGCCGGATAAGCCTTCTCTTCAGCAATTCGAGAATGAATTTTGGTAAGACTGCAAGGTACAGCCGAGTGCATTGCTCTCGAAGCTTCAGGCTGGAAATAGAAAGCAAATAAATGTGTTGGTTGCGAACGTATGGACCATAGAGCTCAGAACGTCAGTGTGATAAGTTCGAGGCGGAAGGAAACCGCATCTAGAACTCACTGCAATGAAAAATAAGCGCAGATGGAAGTAAACGACTTGTTCTTTGCCGCACGTCCGGAGAGGACGGGATTTTAGGTGTATTTAGGGGAGTTTTCATTTATATCCTTTGGAAAACTTCTTCAGGTCAGTATGGTAGTATATTTTTACATCCACCTAGAAAAAAAATTGCTTCCTTAGCTGGACTGTGCAAACGCGTGCCTTGTGTTGAATTTCCTTCGAAGCACACAATAGTGATCAGACGTACACAAAACATGCGCAGAACGGTCGCTTCATTACAACACTCACACTTTGAATTGAATTGAATTGAATCTTTATTTTCATGTCTAGTACAACATGAAGGATGGCGGGAGTAAAAGCTGCACTAAAACAGCTTGACTAGCTCCCGCTACCTAAAAATAAATGGGTCACAAGCAGTGGCATACAAATGAGAACAAAAGCATAATGTACAGAAATTCCCATGCTATTGGGAATAAAATAATTACATAATCTGAACGTAAACAGGATACAACAGTTCCTACGAATAGAAGAACAAAACATCAGTAGCTTGAAGAGGCTGTGTATACATGTGTTGAAAAATACATAAGAGGTCAAACGGATACAAAAGGGTAGATTTCATCATAATACAATTTATAAGAACAGAGATGCAATATTTTTTGTGGTCATGGTTTCTATATTTACGTCATTACTGCTTAAATAATTCAACATTCTGGGAATAACACCTTTCCACTGCTTGCCGCTCTCCCTGCCCAAGCGCACTTCTATCGGCAGGTGTACATAGGCAACGTATTTTGATCTTCCACGTAGCTCTGGAGGGACCCTTCTTTTACGAATAATTTAGCAGTGAATATTCGTGGGAGAAGTATGAATTTAGGGGTCCTGATGGAAGATCTTCACCATATGTACCTTATATGAAAAACCCGCTTAATATTTCATTTTAGCTATAGCTAAATTTATTTACGAGCTGGTGTTCTGTCGCATGGGCTCAATTTGTAGTAGCAGTACTGTGTGGGAAGTCAATCCGCAAAATGCACTTAATCGTACACAAGGCCCGATCGGCCGTGAATAAACACTTGAATGGCGCACATTCAGAAGCACTGCAGCAAAAAACCGAGGCACTGCCTGTTCTTCATTCGATCGCTAGGCTTCGCTCAAGAGTACAGCACGGCTATGCAATGACTGAAAGCTGGCGATCACAAAATAGTTGCTACTGTGCAGTTTTTTCGTCGTTATTTTTCACACGCCCAGAAATAGGTGTCCGCTATATCTACGCAGTTTGAGCTATGGAGCGATAGACTTAACGAACAAGACAGTTCGCTGCAGTGCATGCGAGCTCGCTACGCTACGCCGCCAGCTGGATACCGACGGTGTAGTGAGCCTTTTATACCACTTAGATGTTGCAGCCATTGACATATCGGTGACACTTTGAGAAGCGACCATCAGCATCAGTCAGAGCGAGCGCCTCGCCCGCGCAACTCTCACACCGGTTGCCGGCCAGCTTGCCGTGGTCTAGCGAATCGCACTTCGGCCAGCTTCGATGTTTTAGACGGTGAAATTCTAGGAGGAACCACCGATAATCGCATAGCTTACTTTTGCTGCCATTAAGTTGTTCTTCGCAATTTTTCGTAACTTGACACTTTGAAGCGAGGTATACGTGGCGTTTCGTTGGCAAATTGGATCGATGTCCTGCGTGGTTCAACGGTAAAAAGCGCCTTGAAAGTTTCACACTGAACACAAACCAGTCGTCGCAAATCTTCGCTACGCTGATAATTTTGTTGCCTTTCGACAAGTCTCTGCATGGTCACGTGCACACAAGGCACTGGATATTCACAATGACGTGTTAACTTATACCCGTACACACACACAAACACTCACACGCACGTCACAACCATAAAGAGTTCTCGGAATTCGCTTGGAGAATTTGTAACCACTCACCCGAAACTCCATGATTTGTTTAACAGGGTAATGTCGTTCTTAAACTCCGTCATTAGGCATGGAGCGTTTTATGACATGTGCGGAGTTCACTCCTCTACCAGGCAGTAAATAATTGAGGCAGGGGAGTTTTGAGAGCTGTATCCTGGAAAAACTCCCACCTCGGCTAGTTTTTGCTTATAATGAGGTGCCTCCATGTCAGCTATTTAGGCGCTACCACCTGCTCTCTTTTATTTTTGTGCGCAGAGGTCGCGACTTGCATGGAAACACAGAGCAGCATTGCCAAAAGACTCGTTAGGGAGACCCTCTTGGTGCACTGGTGCTATCTAGTTTAGATTTAACAAACCAGCTGCGCAAATTCGTCTATAGAGCGCGTTCTGTAACCGCTGAGATCATCGTTTATAACGCAAGGACAAACCGGCACACTTCGCCCAGCATCACATTCACTGTCATGACCGCACGAAAATGTCCATCACTCATAAAAGGCATGGCTCCACACTTGTCTGGTTATTTATTGAAAATATAAAGGCTAATCGTTACTCTTGAAGCTCGCCATGGCTTAACACTAGCTCTCGCATGCCGGCTGACATATAAGAATAACCCGCATCTCTAGTAACTGACGTGTTGCGCTTTCTTGACACTATACGGAAACAGTTAAACATAGGTGCTTAACCGAGATCTCTTTTTTCGCGGAATCCACTATCCTCTTTCTGGAACGGCTATTACGCTTGCATTCCTACAGCGAGGTTGTTTAAATTTCTGGAAACCTGCAAGAGTAAAGCCTTGAGAGAAGGAGAGCATAGATAAAGCTAAGAAGGTGATAGAAAAACTTAAGGTAGCGAAAGTTCGTTAGAGAGCTTAGGGTAGCAAAAGACCGTTAGAGAAAGCGTAGTAATTGGGAGAGGGTGAAACTGGTTTAAGACCGTAAGGGTTGATCGATTTGATTTATGTGTGGGGTTTAACGTCCCAAAACCACCATATGATAATGAGACACCATAGTGAAGGGCTCCAGAAATTTCGACTACGTGGGGTTCTTTAACGTGAACCCAAATCTGAGCACACGGGCCTACAGCATTTCCGCCTCCATCGGAAATGCAGCCGCCGCAGCCGGGATTCAAACCCATTACTTGCGGGTCAGCAGCCGAGTACTTTAGCCACTAGGCTACCACGGCAGGGCAAAAAACCGGAAGGAAAATAAAGGTGATTATAGCGGAGCACGTGGTAGGGGTGATTGACGCTGTTCATAAAATACAATATTTAATTCACACGCGCTATTTTTCATTGGCCTACCACCTTTTAATTATTGATCTTAGATATTCGCTTCAATTTCTATTTATTTGAATGACAAATGTCCCGTAAGGTGCTTTTCAGGAAGTTGCCCCCTGTCGATAACGTGATAGCGTGGAAGAGCTCATTGTGCAGAAATGCCGGCGTCAGCGTCAGTGTCGGCATTAGCGGCGTTGTCGTTCATTGTAAGCAAAAAATTATACTGTCGTCCACAAACAAAAGTTTGAGATATATGAAGAAAATAAATTGAAGGTATTATTCTGTCTGCGTTAAATTCAAACCCTAGCTTTGTGGGTGGCAAGCAGGGGTTATTTTACAGAGCCACGCTAGCGCATCAGACAGCGGCGCACACAAAAACGAAAAAAATGCTATAAGAATCGGCCATCAAAGCCTTCGAACGCGGAGTCATCTCCGACCAGGCGTTACGTATCCTGCGCAATGCGGACCCGAGTGCCCTGAAGCACCACACTGTCATCTGGTTCCCCGCCCATCTCGGCCAGGTGCCGGGTGCCCTACCCAACCTCAACGAGATCGCCCATGATGCAGCGCGCGCACTTACCAACCGCACTGCCACAGGGCAACCTCATCTTGCTGGGTTGGATACCAATCGGGATGCACCAATTACGTACAATGAAATTACAAAGCACTTTTACTTGGAACGCCGCATTTTTCCACCCCCACATCCGAAACTTAACCGACCGCAGGCATTAACCCTACGCCTATTACAGACACACACGTACCCAAACCTTGCCACGCTTCACGTTTATTATCCCGATGCATACCCCAGCGACACATGCCCATCATGTGGACACACAGCGACACTCGAACATATGCTCTGGGAGTGTAGAACAACTCCTCCCGACTCTACCTCAAGCAAGTGGGAGAGGTCCCTCAGGAGCTCACTTCTCGCCGACCAGCGATGGGCCGTCCAGCAGGCCCACGAATCGGCCGCCAGGTACTCCCTGTCGGTCCCTACGTGGGAGACGCCCGCTACGCGCTAAGCGCGTCCTGCAGGACCGAAATAAAGTTTTTCCATTCCATTCCAATGGGACGTAGGGGCAGGAGTCTCCTCAATGTATGTAATGCTGTGTAGAAGAGCCGTGTCAATCGCTCCAGGCGTCAGAACATGTGGATTGCGCAATTGGTGGATGCATTAAAGCTGCCTAGTCATTACAACGTTCGGAGCTGCATAGGTATGTTTGGCACCTTAGAGATGTACACAGCGTACACAAGCCTACATACAGTGAATAATATCCCTCACTCACGGGACCCACTAATGGATCTACCGTTTACATCACAGGAGCTCGATGCGGCGCTCGTCTTATGTAATAAGTCGTCGTCAACTGGCCCAGATGACATCTCATACAGGATGCTGTGCAACCTTGGTAGACGGGCACGAGAAGCACTCCTTAACATCTTCAACGATTCCAGGCAAGCTGGCGTCGTTCCGCAAGATTGGAAGATTAGCCGCTTGGTACCGATTTTTAAGCCTGGCAAATCTCTCCTGGACATTGCCTCTTACCGACCGATCGCACTCTCAAGTTGCGTTGGAAAAGTAATGGAGAGAATGATCTTGGCCAGGCTTGAATGGTACCTGGAATACTATGAGATATATCCGAACGCCATGGCTGGTTTTCGCCGTCACCGATGTTCGATCGACAATGTTATAGATCTCGTCACGTATGTCCAGCAACAAAAGGCAGGTAAACGACTATCTGCAGCCATGTTCTTTGACGTAAAAGGAGCATATGACAACGTTCTACATGACGCCATCCTCGAAGCCATTGAGTCAGTGGGCCTAGGTGGGCAACTGTATTGTTGGACACGCAGTTATTTACAAGGGCGGTCCTTATTTGTGAACACTGCAGATGGTCCAACCTCCCAACACCCAACGCATTGTGGAGTCCCGCAAGGTGGCGTCTTGAGTCCAACCCTCTTCAACCTCGTTCTCATTGGTCTTGTAGAACGACTACCAAGTGTGGTCAAGTTATCCATGTACGCTGACGACATCTGCGTCTGGACATCTGGCGTGACAAGACCTCAGGTACGCGCAAGACTTCAGAAAGCTGTGACGTTGGTATCAGTGTAGTTAAAGAACCAGGGTCTGAAAATCTCGCCAGCGAAATGCGCATTGATTGCTTTAGGTCGAAAGCCGATGAGACCATACGTTATATCAATCGATGGCCAAGTCATACCATATGTCAGGACGCACTGATTTCTAGGCGTATTCATTGATAGAGACCTCTGATGGGGCCCACATGTGGCCCACTTGAAGAAGAGGCTGACAGAAATTGCTAACTTATTCAAGTATCTCGGAGGAAAAACCTGGGGGACTTCAGTACATGCAATGATGCAATTGTACAAGACGCTGTTTCTTGGCTATTTGCGCTACAGTTTGCCTGTGTTGACCAACACCTGTAGAACCAACATTCGGACTCTCGAAAGCATCCAGGCTATGGCTCTGCGAGTTTGTCTGGGACTACCGCGATGTTAATCAACAGCTGAGACAATCGAGATTGCTAATGACTGCCCGCTAAAGACGCATATCATGATGGAAGTGCTCAGAGCACACGTGAGGCATCTTACTCGTGCCCCTGCCCATCATCTAGCTTCACTGCCAGAAGTCTGACCTCGTGCCTCATTTTGCCAGACAGTCTTGTCATATCACCCACGCGTTCCTAAGGGATGTACGACTCCATCGAGGATTTCAACTCCCCCATGGAGTATGCCCTATGCACATGTTGAACTCACGGTTCCAGGCATAGGGTCAAAAGCCCGAATCTCGTCTCAAGTGCTAAAGCAGCTTTCTCTTCTCTTGTTATATGAGAAATACAGTGAGCATACTCATCTATATACAGACGCTTCAACTAAAGTGGATGGGTCTGCAGGGTCGGTGATCTTTCCTGCAACAGCGACAATGGTGAAGTTTCGTTTATCCCACCAGACATCATCGACAGCTGAGGAACTTGCTGCTCTACGTAGCGCAATTCAAGTCATTAAACACCAAGAAGCCAAGAAATGGAGCGTGTTCACGGACTCTAAGGCAGCACTACAGTGTTTGATATTCGCCTTACGCCGGGGACCTCATGAACTACTAGTGCTGGAAATTAGAGAGCTGCTTCACCACCTCTTCGACGAAGGACACAGAATCACGTTTCAGTGGCTTCTAAGTCACTGCGGCATATTGGGCAACGAACATGCCGATGCAGCTGCCCGATCAGCACACGAAGATGGCGAAGAAAAATCTATACCATTCTCAAAAACTGATGCTGCAATGAGCATCCGAGAAATCGTTAATGCAGGATATAAAATCCCTGTGGAACACCGAGTGCTTACGGCACACGCGACTGCTTAGACTGGACACGTCTCGTCGACTCCGGCCTCCGTCTAGACTCTCTCGACTCGAGACAACAGTGCTTTGCCGACTATGGCTTGGTGTCGCCTTCACCAAAGCTTTCGCCTACCGAATCGGCATGGAAGACAGTGCTGCTTGCGGTCATTGCGGCAGCGACGAAACTATAGACCACGCTCTCTGTCACTGCCCTCGTTACAGCGTGCAAAGACGGCAACTAGCTGCTGCATTAGCTCGCCTTGACGACAGACCTTTGTCTGAACAATCAGTGCTGGAAATACGACATGATTTGTGTGCTCACAGAAAATCAGTCAAGGCCTTACTAAACTTTTGCGTGGCAGCGGCCTATTGTATAGACTGTAGCACACCAGCTCCCCCCCTTTTTTTCGCGCGCGTCTATTTCCCTCTTCGCTTTCTTTCCAATCTTTCTTCCCCGTTCCCCCTTCCCCTAGTGCAGGGTAGCAAACCGGATGCTCCATTTTCTGGTTAACCTCCCTGCCTTTCATTCATTTTACTCTCTCTCTCTTAGAGATGTCAAGGGGGGGTCGGCAATGGCCAAAATGAAATATTTTAGGCAGTGGGCGCATGGCCACCTTATGTTCAGTAAGCATTTTAGGATATTTAGAAACGGCGAATGTTACGTGAATGGCAGAAGCGCTCTTTTCCTCATGGCATCGGTGAAGGTGGTGCGCATGAGGCCTGGTTACGCTGTCACCTTTTTTGAAAGCTCAGGAGCCCGCCCACTTTTTTCACTCTTACCCTTCGTTACAGGGATGGGCCGACGTCAGCTTTCACGGTTCGTCTCAGATTCCGACGCCCAACCTGGATGCCCTGGCTGCAGACGGTGTTATACTCAACAACTACTACGCCATGCCGTACTGTACGCCATCGAGGGCTGCCTTAATGACGGGACTTCACCCAATACACACAGGTAAGGCCGCATTGATTCAGAGCGCTACACTTTCCTTAAGAAACGCGCGAATTCACCTCGGCGTTCTTATCCTTGATCCAGAGAAAACAATGAATTTTTTACAGCCTGTGTTTTATTAGGTGAACACTTCCTAAATGACACACCTAAGTCAGCCTAAGTCTTCCAAAATTAGGTGTGTAAATGAAAGTAAGCGTCCTACGCTTGATGTATGTTACGCTGTTATAATGTTTTTACAACGAGCAGGTTCCTTTCTACAACAGTTTTTCGGGACACCAGCGACATTCACGGAATGGCGAGCCCATACGCACACAACATTCAATACGCACAGCAAAGTCGCGCACACAAGACATTGAAGAAACCTCAAAATAACACAAAACTAACCAAGTTACTCAAGTCTTCATGTAACTATAGTTTAGGTGAGACATGAGGCTCGACACGTGTCTCAGACCCATTGGGGATGGCAGGTTGTGGAGTAGAGCTCGGTGCACGATGGACGGAACTACCTTTTAATTAAAGCAGCTGGTCGGAGGTGAGGCACCTACGCCGTAAGTGCGTCCCAGCCGGTCACCTTCACCAGGGCTCGTGCATGCAGGCCTGACGGCTCAGCATGTTCACGGGCAAAGGACATCTCGCAGCACAAGCACGTTAGAGATGCGCGGCCATAACCTCTTGACAGGTGCTACGACCTTCCAAGCTTATCTCGTCACCAAGGCAGAGGTCCCAAACACGACCGCCAAGAAACATGGCTCATTTTCTTCGCCCCTTTTTTCGTACCCTCCCTTGCGCCATCGTTCACGCGTCGCTGATTCTTGCTCATGTGATTGTTGCCTTCTTCGACTAATGTTTCTTTTTCTTTAGCGTCTGAAGTTCGAATAATCGCGCAGATTTTGTCTTCTTTTTTTTCTCCATCTTGTGATGGCATGTACTTAGCACGCCAGCACGCCAGTGCACTTCACTCATCACAATGCATGAAAGTGCTTAGCAAAGGCAGAGGCTGTGTGGTGGTCTTACAGTAAGAATAAAGAAATTGGTTTCATTCAAATTATATTTTGTTTTCCTAGTACTTTCGTGATTTCTTGTAAAAATGAACTTCCATGTCATTGTTATCGGCATAATTCAACCGATCTCACGCGGTGCACTGGAGGCGGCTTCAAACCATCACGTTCCCCGACCAAGTGCACCTAAATCGCATCTAGCTCGTAGTATAACCAGAAAGAAGGCTCGTGTTAATTATGCAGCAAAAAACACGCCACTCTATAGCACACTGTCTGGGAATGCGTACATATAAAGAATATAAACGAAGGCTTCTCAGAAAAGGTCGGGGCGCGCTGACAAGCTACGCTGATCTGCACTATCAAACATGGGCTGATCAACCAGCACATGACTTGGCTGGCTACAAGATTTCAAGGTTTCTCCACCGCCTCTCACACTTTCTGGGCCTAGGCCACAACCCACTGGTCTTAATAAAGTGGTTCACCCACTCATTCATTGAGCACTATAACTTAACATGTTGCGTTGGGTGAGGAGGCGTAGCAACTGCCCACAAATCATCAAATGCAACACAGCGTGCAGTATCTATAATCGTCGGGGTGGACTGAATGCGGACAATTATTAAAAGGCCTGTCAGTTACGCCACTCTCCCATCCAGAAAGATCCTCTGCAACACGGGTGCGAAGAGCATGGAACTAACATGCTTTCTTTATTGACATTCACAAAGCCTTTATTTGCTGCTACCGGCAAACTCCATTGTCGACGCGTTAGCGCTATACAAAGTTGGAAGCAGAATAAAGCTCGCCCCGCCTAGATTGGTTGCGTCACCATGTGAAGTGACGAACATATAGAGAAGGCTGCGATGAAATTCGTACGAGCAAAAGCTGATGCGAATTTCATCACTGCAATTCTGTGCTCGTAGTGTTGGTTTATGCTCTGTTAGTTCGTGCTCGTAATGGAGGTAGTAGTATAAGTCATTCAGTGCTCTGGTACAGAGCTGTCCAAAGTGCGAGAACATCGCCGGCTGTAGACCCCAGCACGAGGCTTTTTTCGTCCGAACAAGAAGGACACGGCTTTAGTTGAGTAAATTACACGAACAGGGAACTCGAATTGCACTGTTTCTTTAATTGTATAATAAATAATTATATATTGATATTCATGGCTACTACCAGCCATGTTTTGAATTATGGCCAGTTTTTAGGACTATGAAAACAGGTAGGCTGGTAGAATATTTATAACTATTGTTATGAAATCACCTTTTCGTAAACTTCGGTCCCATTAAAACAAGACAGTGCATTTGCGAAGCGAAATCACTTAGCTACAAACGTAGTGACATAAATGATAAAGTGGCAGATAGCTTGAAATAAGTGTTCTTAATCAATATTCGAAAAAATCGTATATTGAAAGGACACAAAACTGGGACATGAAATAAGGGGGGGGGATGGGGGTGGAAGGCATTTTACTCCACAAACACACACACGCGTGTTGTATGTAACATACGTATACAGTTATGTAAAACTTGGATAGTACATCTACAGAAACTCAATGCAATAATATTTTTTTTCTCTGAACACTTTCATCTGGTGATTCAGCCTTCTGAAATTGTAACTGCAATGGCCCAATCCTGAGCAAGGGGCAGACCACAAAGTTTCTAGGCTAAAGAATAACATTAAAAAATTAAAAAAAACGTGGCTGATCCTTCTGTGTAATCGGATAACTGAAAAGTGAAACGTGGCTTCGCAGAGGCAGTTCAGCGTTTTTTTGTGCATTGTTTCGCCACAAGTACGAAGGAATAAATGCTACAGCAACAAAATGTAATGTCAGACGAAGAACGGCAAGCCGCCGGAAACGTGCAGCGCGCAGCTCAAGCCGACTTGATCGATATGTGGAGTTTAAGGTACCAAAACCACCATAAGATTATGAGACACGCCATAGTAGAGGGCTCCGGAAATTTCGACAACCTGGAGTTCTTTACCATACCCTCAAATCTGAGCACACAAGCATACGTCATTTTCGCCTGTATCGAAAATGCAGCCTCCAAAGCCGGGGGTATCCCACGCCATGCGGGTCAGCAGCCGAGTACCTTAGCCTCTAGACCACCGCGGCAGGGCAGCTCAAGTCGAAAGTATGCACAGAATCAGCACAAACAGGAATAGCGCGGACTAAACACTGTCACAGCTTCACATTAAGAGTGTGCAGCTCTAACAGAAAGACGCATGAGACGAACGCACAACTATTCGCAATTCGTCGCCTATAGGGGACTGACAGGGTGGCTCGATATGGCGCCCACAGAGAGTATCGGAGTAGCTAAGCACATGCGTGGCCTGCACGGCGTTTTTTTTTTTTGCTTCGCGATGGCTCTATTATTTTTGAAGTCGAATATTATGCGCCACCTAGACGATTCAAAAACTCGGATACGACGCCTCGTCGATGGCGAATGTGATGTTATCTTTGGGCAGGACCACTCCAGAAAGAAGTCGATAGTACGCCAGTACACAAACACACGTCACAGATATATTACACACTTCGCACGTATACATGGATACACACTAGGGCTCATGCACGCGGATAAAATATGAAAATAATCAGAATCTCCGGCCTACAGTTCAGGTTGGCGACATCGTTGCCTGGGCCATCGTTGTAGTCTCTTCGGAACCTTCCGGTGGCGAATCTTCGTTGATATCACGCCGGCGCGTGCGGTGACAACTCGGTTGTCTCGACGCCACGGTCGCCTAACCGGAGTCGACGACAGACGGGCTGCGGTGGCAGGTAGTTGTGCCCTTGGGCACAAGCAGTGTGGCCCGAAGATCCACGCTAGCCTTACTGGACCAGCGGGACAAGGCCAGGTTTCAGGAACCCTGGCTCAAAAACAAGCAGGCAGGCTCAGGAACATGGCGCCAGCTCTCCTGTACCAGTCGTCCAGCGGTAGAGTGGGTCGAATGCCACGTTGGCCGTCCTGAGCCTGTCACCTACCGGAGGCCGAGCACGCAGCTGCTAGAAAGGTATTGACATGGCCTGGGTGGAACTTATGGGCCAGACGCCCAACGAAGTAGTCCCACCTTGAATGCTGCGCCTCACACTGCTGCATCTGGGTCCCCAACCCATGAGGCCACGGCTCACGAGCTGTCGCCGTCTTCATCGTCGATTCTGCACTGCACATACGCGCATAAATCCCATCATCTTCGCCACCGCACGGCACACACTCGAGGTCGGAGTTTCGGTTTCCCAACCACGGCGTATATTATCACAGCGAAGAAGTCCTGAAGGCCAAAAATATCACTTGTTGTGGTGTGCGATGTCCATGCACGTTGCCTTCCACCGAAGGCTGCCTCACAATGATTGCGTGGTTTGTCACGCAAAGCCCCAAATACTGTTATAACATTCTCTATTTCCTTTCACGTCCCCACTTTGGAGCGGGTATTACCGATGCAAGATTTCACTAAGTTATCGTGACGCTGATATTTTTGACGCGTTTTTGAAAAAAGTAACAACATTGCCACAAAGGCGAAGCAATTAACGCAATAGCAACAAATCGGAAGGTCACGCGCGGTATGGCAAGCAGATCGAAACGCGCCCCGCGTTTCTCACGCACAAATGACACACGAAACGTATACTCACAGTTACAAATGAAAGCGAGTAAGCGTCTCAGTTGTTGCTTCGCTGTGTTTTAAAAGCGCTACCTTTTTGCGAACGGAGACTGTGCAATAATTACAGTGACATCTGCGCGCCCGGTAACTACAACAGAAACGTTCTAGTGAAAGCCCAGCACCCGCCAAATTGATTGATATGTGGGGTTTAATGTCCCAAAACCACTATATGATTATGAGAGACGCCGTAGTGGAGGGCTCCGGAAATTTAGACCACCTGGGGTTTTTTAACGTGCACCCAAATCTGAGCACACGGGCCTACAACATTTCCGCCTCCATCGGAAATGCAGCCGCCGCAGCCGGGGTGTCGAACCCGCGCCCTGCGGGTCAGTAGCCGAGTACCTTAGCCACTAGACCACCGCGGCGGGGCGAACACCCGCCAAAACGTACATGCACATGCTACGAGCGCCGCTGTCTCAGCGCTACTGCGATACTCTTTGAAAAAAATTACGCTGGCGGCCACGGGGCGGCGTGACACTCTACGGAACTTGCGAGTATGCAGGACGAGCGCGAACAACTGCCAAAATTATTACTGCTTCGTGCGGGAGCAGCGTGCTCCTTTTGTAAACGTGGTCGAGGCAGTGAGAGAATCACGAGTCTGATGAGCGCGCGCTCAGGAGAGGCCCCATTCTAGGTCACTCTAGCCATATCCTGTGCGCCGATCGAAACGCGAGAGGAGACAGCGTTTAGACCACGCGCCCAGCTCTGAAGTCGGTGAAACGGGGAACGTACCACACTCGTTTTCTTTTGCCGCTGTGCGTTATCATGTCCAGCTCTCTTGCCTCGCTACTGTGTCGGCGTGCTGGCGGTCGTTTGCTGAAATGCGTGTATACCGAAATTTGTTCGACAAGATGAATCTGTAGGATGAATACGAATGACAGGTGGTGCCAAAAAATCTTGGCGTGCATTTCAACTGCTGCACCAATTACATACAGCATTCGTCGTGTGCCCGCGGCTGGTTGGCTTGCTTGATATTCATCAAACTTTTTATTACGTGGGACTTGGTTTGACGTACACAACTGCGAAGTGTTAGCACGGCAACCATGCATGTCAGTGTTGGCGTGATTTGTTTGTCATGCTCTTAATCGGCTTGCGGCCGATTGGATAGCTTCACATACGCCCGTACTGGTAGTGCATGAATTGACTGTATAGCGAACATAAGTAGCAGGTTTTAACACAACAAAATATGACACGGATATCGTGTATGTGATGATATACATGCCGTGCTTGGGCTGCAATCGAGGCCGGTTCGCTGTATTTAGGTACACCAATATCGATAAAGCATGATAATACTGAATGATGAACGTGAATGAATGGTTGTAACCAAGAAACATAACATGCTTCTCGTCCCCAAATTCAAGTGCGTCATTCGTCATACAGCTCACTCCCGCCATACCAATTTTGGTATATACCATGTTAGTGTGCCAGGAGCGTGTCATAGAAGCACCGCTGATATATATGTCGTTATTTTCATGTTACCACCTGTGCCTAATTTTTGTCGTATAGTCACGTGACGAAACACAATTTTTGCTTTATATTCAGATGGCGAATCGGCCACGAGAACAATCATGCCCACTCGGCGAACTGTACTGATTATTCTGGAACCTATGCCACCGCCAGCGATAACGCTCTAACATTTGATGGCAAGAGTATAACTGCCGACGCACTTCGCCGCTTGTCAGTTGTTGATTGACGGCTGATGCTTCCTTCGCCGCTATCAGTTCAAGACTGCTACTGTAATCGGACTTTCTGTTTACCGGGCACAGGTTCGCCCAAATAAACAGTTAAATTCCAACGCAAAGTCTTCTGTCTTCGGCCACGTCACAGCCCCGTGACATCTGGTGGAGTGCTGGGTAAAGGCCGAAGGGCATCACCTTGAACTCGAAGAGGCCGTCCGGCGTTATAAACGCCGTCTTCTCTCGGTCTCTTTCGTCGACATCGATTTGCCAATAGCCAGTCTTGAGGTCTATTGACGAAAAGTACTTGGCGTTATGGAGCCGATCAAATGCGTCGTCTATTCGTGGGAGAGGATACACGTCCTTTCTTGTGATTTTGTTCAGGTGGCGATAATCGATGCAGAAACGTAGGGTCCCATCCTTTTTCTTCACTAACACCACGGGGGACGCCCATGGACTCTTGGACGGCTGGATGATGTCATGCCGCAGCATTTCATCAACTTGTCTCTTCATGGCCTCACGTTCTAGTGTCGAAACCCTGTACGGACTCTGACGGAGTGGTCTGGCATTTTCTTCGGTTATGATGCGTTGTTTCGTGATTGGGGTCTGCCGAATTTTTGATGACGATGAAAAGCAATCTTCGTATTGTAGGAGCAGGGCCTTGAGCTGTTCTTGCTTATGATTCGGAAGTCTGGGATTAACGTCGAAAGCTGTGGGAGGGGCTTGGTTCCTCTGAGCAGGTTCCACGGAATCGGTGAGGGCGAAAGCACTGGTGGCGTCCACAATTTCTTCGATGTATGTGACCGTTGTTTCTTTGTTCACATGTTTGTACTCATTGCTGAAATTCGTGAGCGTAACCGTTGCTTTGCCCCCCGCAGCTCTGCAATTCCTCTTGCGACGCAAACATTTCGGGTGACCAACAGATGCTGACTGCCTTCAATGACGCCTTCCAAGTCAGTTGATATAGGAGTGCCGACTGAAATAATGACGCTTGAGCGAGGCGGAATGGTGATTTGTTCTTCCAGTACATTCAAGGCATGGTTTCCTGATGGCGTGCGTGGCGGTAGTGCTGCTTCCGTGGATAACGTTATCGAATTTGTTCTTAGGTTGATGACAGCCCCATAGAGGCATAAGGAGTCCATTCCAAGGATGACACCTTTCGAGTAACGCTGTAGGACTACGAAGTCTGTAGGATAAATACGGCCGTTAATGGTGACTCTCGCTGTGCAGATTCCTGCGGGCGTTACGAGATGACCTCCGGCTGTGCAGATTTCAGGGCCTTCCCAAGCTGTCCCAACTTTCTTTAACTTCGCGGCGAACGACCCACTGATGACGGAATAGATGGCTCCAGTATCGACGAGAGCGGTCACACTGTGGCCGTCAATAAGAACGATGTCGCTAGTTCGCCGTCTCGCATTACAGTTAGGGCGTGGCGTCGGGTCACGGCTGCGTCGGCTTGATCCGCTGCTTCCATGTTGCGTCATCAGGCCACCTCCGGTAAGTGAGCTTTCGCCGTCAGGGCTTTGCCTGCTTGGCGTTGTGCTCGGAAAGCTCCGTCGCGGCAGCGTCATCGGCGGAGGATCTTCGGTAGTTCGTCGCACAGTAACCGCACCTCCATCGGTTGCTGCCTTTAGTTTCCCGGATACGAGCTAGAAGACCGGCCCCGCGTTGGCCAGAGTACTGCCGGGGGTGCGGTGACATGCGGCGGCTGGGCGACGGCGAACGGGGAGGACTTCGTGGTGTCCATTGAGTTCCTGTCAGGTAGTCGGCGATATCACGTGGCCGATCTCCTGGCTGCGGACGCGGTGCATTGACGGCGAAGCCACGCAGTCCCATCTGTCGGTACTTGCAACGGCAGTATGTGTGCCCGGCCTCGCCGCAGTGGTAGCAGAGCGGGCGGTTGTCAGGTGTACGCCAAACGTCCGGTTTCCTCGGCGGACTGCGCTGGCCCGCTGGGGAACGGTAGGATGTCGGTGGGGTGGTGGCGGCGGTGGCGTCTGGCGACGGAAGTGTGACGGGGCGGCGTATTGGCGTGGACGAAGAGGAGTGCTGTGGTGCACTGCAGCGGCGTAGCTCATAGTTTCTGGCTCGGACAGCGGTGTTTGGGGAATTCGAAGCGATTGCCGAACTTCTTCTCGCACAATGTCGGTGATCGAATCCACTTGAGGCTGCGCCGAAGGCAACAGTTTGCGCAGCTCTTACCGCACGATCGCTCGGATTGTTTCACGCAGATTTTCAGAGTCACTGGCTTGAGCAGCAGCGCATTCAGGAGTCAGGCGAGGATTATACTGTCTGGTGCGCATGTCCAGGGTTTCTTCGATGGTGGTCGCCTCGAATACAAATTCTTGGACGGTGTTCGGTGGATTCCTCATTAGTCCCACGAAAAGCTCCTGTTTGACCCCTCGCATGAGGAACTGAACTTTCTTCTTCTCAGGCATGTCTGGGTCAGCGTGACGGAATAGGCGGGTCATCTCCTCTGTGAAAATTCCAACCTTTTCATTTGGTAGCTGAACCCGGGTCTCTAGTAGAGCAGTGGCCCTCTTTTTGTGAGCGACGCTCGCAAACGTTTGCAGAAATGCGCCGCAGAAGACATCCCACGTTCTGAGCGTGAACTCCTGATTCTCTAGCCTGGTTCTTGCGGTGTCTTCTAGGTAGAAGTACCCACGACAGAGCTTTTCTTAGTTGTCCCAGTGGTTGAGGGCGGCCACATGGTCCTATGTTTCTGGCCTGTTTCCGGGTCTTCAAATGATGACCCCTGGAACGTTGGTGGTTCCCTGGGTTGATGAATCACGATCGTGGGCTGGGACGCTCCGGTTGTCATTGTCACTGCAGTCGAGGTCATGGCCTTGGTCTTCCACGCCTTGTCTTGTAGAAGCCCGTACTCCGGTGGGAGACCTTGCTGTCGGCGGCTTGCTCGCTGCTCCTGGTTGGCGTTGGTGTCTTCTCCGCAACGTGGGCTGGGTTCACGGCTTGACGGGGGCGTTCGGTACATGAACGAAGCAGCACCTCCACCAGATGTCACGGGGTCGTGACGTGGCTGAAGACAGGAGACTTCGCGTTGGAATTTAACTGTTTATTTGGGCGAGCCTGTGCCCGGTAAACGGAAAGTCCGATTACAGTAGCAGTCTCGGACTGATAGCGGCGAATGGAGCGTCGACCCTCGATCAACAACTGACAAGCGGCGAAGTGCGCCAGCATTTATACTCTTGTCATCGAATGTTCTAGCGTTATCGCTGGTGGTGGCATAGGTTCCAGAATAATCTGTACAGTTCGCAGAGTGGGCGTGATCTTATCGAAATGATCTACTAAAGTCCGCAAGCATCTCGAAAACAGATTGATTGATATGTGGGATTTAACGTCCCAAAACCACCATATGATTATGAGAGACGCCGTAGTGGAGGGCTCCGGAAATTTCGACCACCTGAGGTGCTTCTCGAAAACTGCACGCGCGTTTTGTGCGGAGAATTGTGTAGTGTTTTGGGGCGATAACAAAACTTGAGAAATGAAGCGTGGCAATATTAGTGAAGCATTTAGATCATGCAGCACATGCAGCACATAGCATGCATGTTACGATCTTTAGGTTAACACAAGTTGTTTGAGTTTACTATACAGTCAACTCATGTATTACCAATTTAGGTTTCCCTCAAGCTGGTGAATGGGCCGCCAGCAGGTCGAGAGCATGGTAATTAGTAAATGGTTCCTGCCATACCTGGCCTGCAAGCAACAATTTTCACGCTACTGCACGGCATTTACGTTTGTCAAGCACATATATCTTGTCATACCAAGCTTACATCTATATATGCACCTGATGTATACTTGAGGTACCGACAAACGCAAAAAAGTGCTACGATAAAAACAGATTTTGCATCAGCGATCGAGGTAACTATGTTCGATAAGTACAAAGTTCTATTTCGTGAGCCTGTACGCTTAGGAATTTATGACATCCATTTACAGCATGCTTAAAGGAACGATGTATTGTCTTCGAAGTAGTGGTATAGCAGAAACCATTCTGTTCAGCCCTTAGGTGGTTGAAGTATCGAATGATGCGGTTTACACTTCTCACCCTTATGCGAGTTTGCATCTATACCCTCAAACCAAGAAGCATCGGGATGAATGTTCGATAAGGCTGGAAATATAGGAGCAGTCAGAGCGTCCATGGTCAAATGTGCACCAAGCACTTTTGTGAAAAAGATTCTTCACAGTGCGTTCGTAAAATATTCAATGAAATCTACGTGGAACTTATCGGCAAAGTAAACATAAGAGTCTTCGATATTTATTCACACCAGGCCAGTAAATATTTCGCAGCTGTCTGCAGCCTAAGGGCAGCGAGAAAGATTTTGTACTTGCGTTGTTTATCCGGACGCCTCTTCTTCTGTTATTAGCGGTAAAGTGCTTAGCTGCTCATATACGAACTGATTGATGTCAGACTGAAAGAGTAACTGAAGGCGAGATACGGTAATTATAATATGAAGTCGTGCAAGCGTTGCCTCGAAATAGTTTACCGTTCTCGCATCATGCAAAGTCATGCGCGTATCTCGCAAGCAGTCGAACTCGGCATACGTCTATAAATTAAATTCAGCGAGCTTCGCATATGTCGACAATTATAGTTATCTTGGCCTTGCTTACTTTTAACACTTTCACATGGTGGGTTTACATTACACTTTAAGTCGCTGACCCCTCAAAAAATTTTGGTTACATCCGAAGGACATTATACCTATCACTTCTACAGTCCATGAAATCGCGTACGTAACCTACGTTCATAAGAAGCTCGAATACCTATCTTTCAAATGGAGCCATCACCAAACCTATCTCCATTATTCTGTTGGAATCCATTAAAAATGGGGCTGGCTGGTTTATCACGTTCAAATACAATCACTCATCAAGCATCATTTTAATGAAGGAGTGTTGAGACTCCCAGAATTCAGCTGACAGATGTATGTTATCTGGACTTGCTTTATTTCATAATTTATATTAGTCTTTTCCTCACTTGAATAGCTCTCTCTCACTTCCTCCTTCTTGCTACTCTCGGTGGCTTTAATTCCCGAATCCTTCGACATACTTTTGGTAGGACCATTGCATATAACAATTCATTTCTCGCTATCGCCATCAAAGAATGGAACACTTCACCGGAAGCCATCATCGCGGAGTGTGACTCGTGCGCATTCAAGCACCTACCAAAAGCTGACTTAAACTTAAAAGCCTATTAAAACTCTACCACAGTAACTGCATTTGTGCTCATGTATGTCTAAATTGTGTGCACATGTTTTTATAATTCATCAGCACAATTTTCAGCGTATGTTCTCAGATCCTGCAAAAGCATTGCTCGTGTATTTGTACCACTTTCTTACTTTTTTCTTTGTTTTTCCTGTATTTAGTAAACTGTTCTTTCCCCTTATGCAATGCCCCTAAAGAGCCCTTAAGAGTCATATAAATGATGATGACGATGACAATGATAATAATAATAATAATAATAATAATAATAATAATAATGATATCACGTAAGTCAATACGTCCCGCGTAGGGAGGCATGTGTAGTGAAAGCGAGTATTAACGAGGCAAAAATATATACGGGCAAAGTTCCACCTATTGAACTATAATTGTTATACATAATCATCCGGTAATGATTCCGGTGAAAGTATTAGGCCGCATAAAGCACGGTTGCTGTGGACAGTAATGACACTGCGCAACAGAGCTCATCCATATCTTCATAAAGGGCACATGAACTTAACGCACTGTCAAAGCATCGCTCTCCCTCTTCCACTTGCTGCCCCGCCGCGGTGGCCTAGTGGCTAAGGTACTCGGCTGCTGACCGGCAGGTCGCGGGTTCGATTCCCGGCTGCAGCGGCTGCATTTCCGATGGAGGTGGAAATATCGTAGGCCCGTGTGCAAAGATTTGAGTGCACGTTAAAGAGCCCCAGGTTGTCAAAATTTCCGGAGCCCTCCACTACGGCGTCTCCCATATTCATATGGTGGTTTTGGAACGTTAAACCCCACAATTCAATCAATCTGCCACTTGCTACCGCTCTAAAAACTGCGGGGAGGTGTTGCCGTGAATGCTACTTGCGTGGTAGTCCACGCAGATCGATATGTTAACTATCGTCCACGCAATTCCGCGCAAAAGCAACAGACAGGTGCGTACCATCACGCTTGCGCCGTAACCATAAATGTATGCCAGATGTGAGAATGCTTCGAATAATAAACTACTTGAATGTAACTATAACAGCTCACCTCTTCTCTTCACGTTCGACGCCCTCTTCACATTCCCCTCTTCATGTTGGGCGCACATGGCACCGTGCACACGCGCTCCATCGAAATGGCACGACGCGACGGTCACCGCACGTTGGCTCGCTAAAAACTTTTGTTGACAGGCACTCTACGCTGTTTCGCAGCTAATACGAACACATTCAACGCTTCAAAAGTGAGAAAAGCTGTGGCCAATTAGCCTGAATCACTGGAGTCGTCGAACACTGCAGTCGGTATACCACGTGGTGCCGTTTTATGTGTTGCAGAAAGATTCTGGCACATGGCGCCATTGTATTTCCTCGCCGTCATTACCTCATGGACTTCATTTTTCATCTTTTTTTTACGTAGGTCACCAACTATTCTTGCGTCGACAAGTATCTTTTCTGCTGTTCGTCGCTCTCACTGCCCGACTCACGATATTGCTACGTACACGACAAACCAACTAAAATCTTAGCAAAATAGCCTGCCAAGCCACATGTATGCCGAAGAAAAAAGTCATGCTTTAAGAGAACTTAGCTTCATTCTTCCAAAAAAAAACAAGCATTAGGAATAGGAAGCGGATAAAGCCACGTTCCCGACAACGTACTTTGGTAGAGGCCCGAATGAAATCCGAAAAAAAAATCTCAACAATAAAAAAGGCAGCTACTACGTTCCTTACAACAATCCATCCCCCCTCTCCCTCCCTGTAGGTTAGCTGAGACAATCACAAGTGTATAATCGCTGAGCAAGGATGACTATCATAAATTTTCAGGGCACCATCAGAACTGACAGCAAAGTACATTCAACAAACTTCAGCGTCAACAGATACTGCGTGTGATAATCATCCGCAGCAAAGAAGTGGTTCAAAAGAAAGACGTTTGAAAGTGAGCCAGCTGAAGCGAAGACAAACTCAAGATATCTCGCTCAGTATAGCCAAGACATCAAAACCAAGATATCTTCGTAAAAATGAACGCCGAAAAGGACTCCTCAAAACGACGTAACCAGCACGAAGCCACTCACTTTTCTTCTGAAAGAGCAATGCCATCACCCCATTGGCCTCGCTCAGCGAATAGAACACGTAGAAGCACCTCATGTGTAATGCTCACGATAAAAACCGATTCCCGCAAAGTTGAGCTACGGCGCTGGAAGGTGTTTCAGTATGAATAATTTGTGATATGTCTGCCAACTGTTTTGTCAATAGTGTTCATGTGCAAGCCCTACTTCTGTCCTCTAAGGCGCAATAGCCAGCCTCGCCCATTAGAGCAGGGGTGCTGTGCAGGGTGGCCCGAACTTTTCCGGCCTACGAGTTTGCTCCGCGCACTCAGTGCGGCGGCTATGGCACGAAGACGCTGCGGATTGCGCAATAGCAGCGTTGATAAAAATGACAACAAGAACAAGAGTGGTATAAAAACTCATATGGGGCATGTGCAGTATTTATCGAAGGAACAACGCGTGAGAAACCGGCAAAGCTGCTAATCGGTCAACATTTCAACTGTACAGCGACGTCCGTATGACTGTCGCGCTGTCTTTTTGGCAATTGAACATCGCGCCTTCGAAAGGCGTGTTCGTGGGCGTTTGTCCTCTTTCAGTCAGTATCTTTCGTTTAACCTGCAGCATGGAAATTTTCGCCCTCGAAGAAAACCAGGGTGCACTCACAGCACTCTCGTGCAGATCGTTTCGCTTCTATCAATTATTGTGGGTAATTATATGGACACGTTCGCATCATGGCGACGATACGGTTAATGTGTATGCTCCCGTCGGTAGCAGAGTGAAACCTAGATCCGCCATTGCGTTTAACATCTGTGCAGCGAAGCCACTCGCCAAGCGCGGAGGGGACGAATACGGCATGATGTTCCAGAGTGGGCGAGATGCGTCATACTTATTCGAGTGCGCTCAGCTACGTATATTGGGCTATAATAGTGAAGCTGTATGTATGTACAAGTTCTCAATGCGTCTGTGGGAAAAATAACGCGCGCAACAATTTCACAGCGTTTGCCTCATTTCCTTTACAGCCACATAATGTGCGGAACTTCCTGCCCCAACCTGAAGACAGAGGAGAAACAAAAACCTAGTCTCCTGATACGGAAGGCTACAAAGTTTGCCCTAGGACTGCCGCCAGCTGTCTGCACTGACCAATTGCTTTGCATGGGAGTTAACAATTCGTGAGAAAAACTCACCGAAGCACACCTCATCAACCAGGTCGAGAGGCTCAAGCCGTCACTCACAGGGCAAGCCGTGCTTCGACGCACAAAATACGAGACCACCCTAGAACCCAACGAAGAACGCAAAAGCAAGGTACCACCACAGCTCTGAGAATGCCTTGAAATTCAGCAGATTCCTCGAAACATGCAACCTCAAGATCACCGAGCAAGGTGGCTCGCATGGGTTAACATGATCCGAAAAGCATGGCAATGACTCGCAGGCGCAATACGTGGACGCCGCCAAATATCCGGGACGTAATGCCTTCGCGATTACCGTCACAGATTACATGGGCGCGGTACTGGCATCGGCGACTATCCTCTCCAAACGTGCGAAAACAGCTGAAGATGCTGCTATAGCACTCGCCAACCAGACGAGTGAGGATCCCATCTTGGTCTTTACCGACTCCCAAACAGCGGCACAGAACTACCTGGAAGACAGGGTCTCAATGGTGGCGACTAGGCTACTAAAGCGCATGGACAATCCTCCACCCTACACATGCATCGTGTGAATTCCGGGTCATGAAGGTCTCGAGGGAAATGAAGCGGCACACACCGCAGCCCGCGAATGCGTCAACCGGGCATTCCCATACGAGATCCGAGGCACCACCCACTCAACAACAAAATCAGAGGCAAGAGAAGCCATACCACTAATGTGCCATGCATTACTGCAACATTATCGGCTCGAACGCAGGTTATACCCTCCGCCACATCCAAAACTCACAAGAGACGAAGGGACTGACTATAGGCGTCTTCAAAGCAACACGTTCACCCACGGTGTACTATTGCACCCTATGAGGCCAACGTTGCGCAGCTACATCTGTCCTCGCTGCAATGTGCCAAACACTCTGGTGCACCTCCTACTGCAGTGCAAAGTAAGCTTCTCAAGGCTACAAGCAGCAGCACCAGATGCGCACCAAGACCTCCTCAAAGAAGCGAGGGAGTCTGCGATCTCCCAGCCGGACCTGGCCGAGCAGCGTAAACTCGTCGATCGAGACCGGCGGGCTGTTCAGCCCAGAGGGTTCCTAGAATGAGGAACCCTGCCACCTTCACTCACAAGCTTGATTCAATAAATGTTTTTTCTCTCTCTCTCTCTGGCCCATTCGTACGCAGTACAGTGAACCAAGTGAGAATAAAGGTGAATAGAAGCCTATTAGGTTTGCTTAAGGTGACAGAATTAATAAATAATTATTAGACGATTGAAATTATCAATTCATTCAAATGTGCCCTATATGACCCGAAGGCATAATGCAGTTAGTGAAGCTGAATGTGGCGAGGCTCCGACGAAAAGTGTATAAGTTATCCAAGCTGCATGTACAGCATCTTACATATAGCTTTCTAACACAATCTACGGTCGAACAGCTCCTTAGTTTCCTTGCTACCCTGGGCTTCTTAACCTATAAAAATGCCGCAAATATTTTTAGAATGCTTACAACATTTCGCACCTGCACGGAAGGCACAAAAATTTTTATTTAAGGGCATTTATAAGAAATCTCCCACATGGTATGGTTTACAGCTAGGTTGGTGCGTTCTTACGGCCTAAGAAAGCTGATAAGTGGTCGTCGCCAAAGACAATTACGGATACGGTTACGTTGGCGACCACCGAAAAAGTGGCATTTCTCATTAACCATGATTTACATCGAGCTCAGTGTTCGAAAAACTAAACTGATTGAAACGAATCAGTGTTGGAGCAGCACTGTTGAGTCCGTTAAGCTAGCTTCGCCCGGGTCAACTTGAACATTTTACTTCATCTTGCACCTCACGACGTGGTTCATCCAATAGCTGCGGGAGTGGCGCAGAGAAAAGTTATGCGTAAATCTGCTACCCACGGTAGCATATTAAGGGACACTAGGCGGCAACGCGGCTGTGAATGGTACGTGTGAAAGCAATGAAATTGAATGCGAGACATCTTAGGAATGCGATGGCATTGCATTTACTTCGGGCCTGTGTGCATAGTCTTCGGCTCAACACGGCCTCTCAGCAATAGCAAACGTGATGTGCGGACCCGATCATCGCCTCGAGCGTCTGTCCATCAAAGTGATTAACGTGTTAGGTAGAGTACACGCTCACTAATTCTGATAAGACCCCAGTATAACTCATGACTGTCTTGTGTCGGTGTGACTAAGCGTTTCATGCGGTGGACGCTAAGTAGACTTCTTTGCCTATGACTATTTGGTCAGCTTGAGCTAGTTGTGCAAGGCTGGAGCTAGAGAGCAGCTTGTGATTATATTGAGATTTTTACAGCGTTTTTAGACGGCCGTCTATCATTATGTTTCGAAATGGTGAACTTAAAGACACGAATTTAGGCTTGATGGTGCTAGTTATCCAGGGCGTAATTAACACATGATCGAGCAGATTTGTCTTGAATGGTGAGATTTAATACGAAACGGCAACAATTACATCGAGCAAAATTAGTAAAGTATTCATTAGTATGCTGCTAATCAACACCTTATCATTTAGCATGATCCTTATTATGGGCAATAAGTTAAAATATTCTGGGAAATGCTCGGGTAACTTAGGTTAAAATGAGACACAAAAACATTTTAGATTACACCAATGCCAATCACAAGGGCGATCGAACATTATAAAACACTTACAAGCACAAGACCTACACAGTTGTGGACTTCGAAGTAGACAATATGAACCTTCGCATCTTGCTAAAAAGAAATGAATGTCACTGACTGTCACACAATTCAGATAGCGAGCTTCCAGTTTACGTTGGTTAACCTAAGTAACGGAAAAAGAAAACAAGATTACCTCATTAGGCAAAATGTTTCTCTGATTCGGCGCCAGAAAAACTTTACATGGCCCTTTGCTCATTTCTACCAGGCATGCAGGGAATTCCAATCGATATATCTGAGCCATGGGGACTGCCGACGGACGTGCGTATTCTGCCCCAGTACCTAAAGGAGCTCGACTACGAGACACACCTGGTTGGAAAAGTACGTGCACCCATCCTTAGTGTACATTTCTTACCTTCAAGTTGATATTGTTGCACCACTTGACGACAGTTACTTAATCACCACAGATTTTTTTTTATTTGACGAGTGCCTGACCCAATACAGGATCATGTATATAAACGAGCGGTACTTTGCCGGTCGTATGAAATCATATATCTTTCTTAATAACTGGAAAATGTGCACGTACACATCACTGTAAAATTTTAGAGTGTTGTACAAAAATATCGAATGAGCCCAAGCCAGATTAGCCGCATAACTAAGGTATATGTAAACTGTTAGCGTAACTTCCATAGAAGACCATGTGTCTAGTATTTGGGCGGCTTGTTTCCAGTATCGCCATCTACATATGAAAAGGATAATTTACAGCAAACAAAAATCAAATGAATATGACATCACAAACTGAAGCGGTAGTGATGTCTTGCAATTTCTTAAATGGCGCGAAATTGAATTATTCCTTAATTGCTGACCTTTTACTGTGCTGTTATAGGCGATTTTGTTGTAGAGGTTTTTATTTCCGCGTATTTTACGTAGAAAATACGCGACGGAGCTGTGTACGAACAGGCGACGGTGGTTTCAAGGCCAACAGCAGCACGTTTTTGTACACAATAGTTCCTTTCTCCATGACCATGCAAACACTCAGTCGTTCTTCCCCCTCGTTCTTTTGTGCTCTCCGCGTTTTTCTTCTGTTTGTTAGCAGCACCGACGATGAATCGGCCTTGGTACAATGAAAAAAAGTGGGGCTCTGTCCCCGCACCGGCAACGGAAACTTGAAGCATCGCTTTACGTCACCATCACCCCGTTTTTTGAAGAAAAAACGGGTCGGAAATTCTCTACCCTGACTAAAACCGGTGACGTCATGGTGACGAGGCGGGACGTTTGACAGCTGTGAGAACGAGCCCTTGGGCCATCAATGAGCGCCATTTTCGAGCAGGTTGATATAGCTTCAGCGATGATTGACCCCTCACACACCTATGTCATAACAAACTCTCGCGCCGCCATTCGGGTTTACGAAAGCGGCAACATCGCTCAAGAAGCAGCCCACATTTTACAAACACTCAAATACACGGGCTCGCTCTACCTCTCTTGGTCCCCTGTCCACATGGGCAAACACGTTCACTCACAGCAACCTGCCCTACACGAAATCATTCATGATCGTTGAGCGACGATCATGAGTGACATTCATAAGTGACGATCAATCAGCCAGCAAAAAACTGAGCACAGACGCATAGTTGTTGTTGTTGTTTTCCTCTGCACATGGCTCGTACCCAAAGGAGGTGATGGGCCGATTATAAGGTGAACTTGCCCCATACTTTCTGCATTGCTTCATTCCTAAGAACGCTCGTGTTTTATTAAGATTTGAATGAACAATTGCAAATTTCGGAAAAAAGTTGTGAGCCCACAATTCAGCGATAAAATTCTTTATTCACCCTGATGTAAGGCTGAATGGCGAAAAAAAACATTCCTTTGCATTGCAGTGTAGAGGGTTTAAATTAAAAAGAGCAGGTTCGAATAATTGGAAGCCTAATTTTTGAAGAGGTGGTGCTAGTAAGCTTTTACTGAATAAAGAAAAATGGTGACAATATAATAAAAAATGACTTACCGTTTCCTTTTGATTACAGTAAATACATACAGAGATATTCAATAAACCAGATGTATACCAGTAAAAATTGAAGGAGGCAATGCCACAACGAGATTTTGTGATGACATCTTCCATCATGTATGAATTGGACAGCTCACTGCGCCAGGGAAATAACAAATGGTTGTACGCCGGATAAGCCGTGAGTGCAGGGTCTGATAAATTTTGCTTGATTTTAAGCGTGCGAAATCGCGCCACCGTAATGTGTACTGTAAATGGAAAAATAGGAATTATCGGTGCCGAAAGCGATGCCTTCACAACAGAATCAGCCATTTCATTTAACAAGAAATCTTTGTGCCATGGTGCTCAGAATAAATGAATAGTTCGGCGATCATAGGGAACCAATGATTTAAAAACTTTCAGTACGGGTGAGCAACCGGATGTGGAGAGAAAAGGGAACATTGATAATGGGTCAGTTATGATTGCTGCGACTGGAATCAAAGTATTTACCTTGCGCAAAGCTAACACTATTGCCACAAATTCAGCCAGAAAGACAGGAAGAAAATCTGGTAAGCGAAGTGAAAACGAAGAATCATACATGGAAATATATTCCAACGCCTGATTTTTCACCTGACTGCGATGCGTCCGTTGGCATAATACTCAAATCTTACTGCAGTAAATTATTTAAAATGCCTGTAGATAGTTTAGCGTGAGTTTGGGAGATAATATCTTCAACAATTTCTGGAGAAATTTGATGCGCAGTTACAAGAAGCAGACCACGAACTTGTACATATAGAAGCTCAAGTAACGATTGAACAAATACTTTTGTGGTTTGCAAAATTTTGGCAAATGCATGGAAAAAATAGTCAGGATAGCAAATAATTAAGATTTGATCAGCGTTAAAATTTGCTTCATGTAATCGTGAAAACGTCTGCACAGTAAAAACCTTAAAGCAACATAAAGAGGTTGGTATTTGGGCTTCAAGGTATAACACTGCATTTGCAGTATACCTTAAAAATCCTAAGCAGATCCGTAAATTCCCCCTTTCCATAGAAGGAGCTGCCGAACCTTGTAGGCTGGTGCACCAGAAAAAAGAACTCAGCCAAACTTTAACGTAGGTTGGACACACATTTTATATATCATTGAAAGGGCCTTCTTTCTCATCTCTGATCTACAGCAGATCAACCTCCGCAATACGCCAATTGCGTATACCTATTTTGTCGTGATGTATTCAATATGAGGGCGCCGTTTGCGATGCTAATTATACATAACTCCAAGTTATTTGAATAACTGTACTGGTGGGATATTTTGGATCTGTAGTTATTAGATATGTGCACAGGATCTTGAACAGGAAAAACTAAAATAGCACATTTATTGGTGTTCAGGTTCAACATCAAACCACCAAGCCAATGTTCAAGTTCATTTAAATATGCTTGCCATGTATTGTAATGACACTGCATGTCATGTGCCATTGCAAGGAAAGCAATAACGTCAGCATGAACATAGGTTTTTACAGATGAATGAATGGAGACAGTAATAGGCAATATGTTGAATAATACGGGGGAAAGTACTCACCCCTGAGGTACACCACGGTTTTGCTTGCGCTTACAGGAAGAGAAACTGGCTTGAAAACAAAAAATTCTTTTCCACTTGAAAATTCTATCACAGATTCTACAATAACTGTTGGGAGCCCATTACTTCATGACTGATTAATCGAAATAGGATACTCTACGCTATGGTATGTTTTACATATGTCTCACGTTACTGAAGCCACATACTGCTTTTTATGACTGGCAATGTGAATACGACTTTTCAGATCTACATGTGCATGCCATATGGAATATTCAGATCTAAAACCAATTTGAAAAAAAACTCAACAGTTGTTTCTCATTAAGAAACCTAATTATAAGGCCATGACGTACATTTTTAATAAGTGTTACTACATTAGATATTAAGGTTATCTGTCGTGTGTTGTCTAGGTAACGGCCTGCCCCTTGTTTCTAAAGCATTAGTATAACTTTCGCAATCTTCCATTCATAAGGTATTCATGCTCGTCTAAGGGAATAATTGACGAGAACTAAAAGATCATTCGGATATTCCTGGTGTAGTATTTTTAGCATTGTATTTGTTATTCCATCGGGGCCTGGGGCTACATTTGGCAATCTTTGCATAGCCTGATTTAGTTCGGAAGTCGATATTTCTGTGTAGTCCGAGATGGCTGGTGCGTAAACTTAAGTGAGAAGACGCATTGAGAACATGTTTTCTAATCCTTCAGCCAATTTATTTAATGATCGCTGTGAACTACTGAGGTGTGAACTACTGAGTCCACGTTTCCTGGTATAGTGATCCTCTTCCTACCGAGAAGAAAATTGAATAAAACGTTTGTTTATGAAACCTCTACCACGAAATTACCTCCCACCACAGAAACGACAGAAGGAAATACACTTCACCATATGCAAAGATCGAGCGTGCGCACAAAGTAGCCTTTCGCATGCTCCAAACGAGGTCGTACTCACCTCGGGGACGACTCAGCCGTTACAACTTGGACATAACTCCATATTGCCCAGACTGCACAGAAGTGTACTGATATTTCACATATATCCTGTGGCCACGCTTTTCTGCCCGTTTGTAACACAAGTACAGAATCAATGCAGTTGCGCAAGAGAATGACAATGCCAAAGATTGACACATCTCCACTGACCTCCATCGCGTCACTCTGGCCGTCTTCGTCACCAGTACCAGCTCCAAGTTCACGTTCTTTCTGTTTTCGAGCTGTCACACCTCACACCTGACGAACACTCTGAAGAGCTATGGGCCCTTTTAACTGGCCACAAATCCTGCTTTGATAACTGCAACAACACTGAGTCAGAATTCCGTGGCTTTACAACGCATTGAAACCGACGGTTCTCGTGTGATACGCCATCGGCAATATCGGGTTTCGCAATCAGAGAGAGAAATCCTTGAAAAAGAAGAGAACGAAATGCTATCATGAAACATAATACGGCCTTCTTCGAGTTCATTGGCATCTCCAATCAGTTAAAAAGAAAGATGGCTCTGTTCGTTTCTGCATTGACTACCACGCATTAAATAAGATCAGACGCAAGGAAGTATATTCTAAGCCTCGAAGTGATGACGCTTTAGACACACGGGGCGAATTATCTTTTGAGCCTTGACTTACGATTGGGCTACTGGCGAATCCCCATGAACGAGGCTGACAAAAAAACTGCATTTGCTATGCCGGACGGCGTTTATGAATTTATTGTAATGTCATTTGACTTGTGCATTTCTCCAACCACGTTTGAGGGCATGATTGATACTGTTCTTTGTGACCTCAAATGGAAGACGTGCCTCTGTAACTTCTATGATATCGTTTTTTCATCTGCTTTTGCCCAACGTCTTCAACGATTAGACGGGATACTTCAATGTACTTCCAAGGCTGGCCTTCAGATAAATACAAAAAGTGCACATTTGCCGGCGAAAGTATCAAAGTCCTCGGTAACGTCGTTTCCAAAGACCGAATCCAACCAGATCCCGAGAAAATCGCAGCTGTGCTACAGTTCCCTCTACCATCCAACCAAAAGACGTTGCTTAGCTCTTTTGGTCTCACGTCCTATTTTCGTCGCTTTATCCGTAACTTTTCTCCGCTAAATAAATTATTGGCCACTGTTGCTCCTTTCTCATGGTCCAACGAATGCGAGTACACATTTGAATATTTGAAAGAATGCCTGACTTCCGGACCAGTGCGGAGCCGCTTCGACGAGAGAGCGCCAACTATACTCCATACTGACGCAAGTGCTCTTGGCATCGGAGCAGCCCTTCTTCAGCGTTATCCCACCTCTAGAGAGCAGGTTGTGTCCTATGCTAGCCGGACTCTCTCAACAGCTGAGCAGAACTACACCATCACGGAGCAGGGGTGCCTGGCTATCGTCTGGTCGACACAGAAATGCTGCCCGTACCTCTACGGTCGGCCCTTCACCATCGTCACCGATCACCACGCACTCTGTTGGCTCTCATCAATGAAGAATATGTCAGGACGTCTAGCGCACTGGATACTACGCTTACAAGGGTGTGAATTTACCATCACGTAAAAGTCTGGCAAATGTCATCATGATGCCAACGCACTGTTCCGGTGCCCACTTTCGCTCTCTCTTGACAATACGTCCACCGCATCGCCTTAGAATTACTCTGACACTCAGCTTGCCTCACAACACTTATCGCTCGCCGGACCCAATGCAACTACGTTCGAGCTCCGATTTACGTTCACTTCAGCTGGCAGATTCCTACTGTCGGGCTTTCATTGATCGCCTTCGCGGTGTCACTAAAACACCCAACAGCCATTTGCGACGCCAGCTTTGACGATTTCGCGTTGAAGACGGTGTGCTCAAGCGCTACTTTTACAATCCTACCGGCCGGAAACAAGTGGGTGCCAGTTCTTCCCCGCTGCCTTTGCCATCGAGTTTTGAGTTTTGGAAGCATTCTACGACGGTATTGCTGCCGGTCATCTAGGCTTCCAAAAGACCTACAATATATATATATATATATATATATATATATATATATATATATATATATATATATGGCACAACGGGAGCGTTGTCAACAAGGATACATATATTTATTTCCCAACAGTTTCGGGAGGGGTCCTCCCTTCATCAGGGGATGAGTTATAACTCATCCCCTGATGAAGGGAGGACCCCTCCCGAAACTGTTGGGAAATAAATATATTTATCCTTTGTGCCATATCCCATACCTTCACGAAGACTAACTGGCCCATTGAATTATTACTCCCACTATATATATATATATATATATATAACAAAAGTGATGCTGAGTCCGGGTAAGATTATCCGTAGGGAAGAAGACGAACGTACGAAGTCATTTTATTGACGTTTTGGCCGCGGGTCCGGCCTTCATCAGAATACAGTTTATGGCATGAGTATTGTTTATATACATGTGCATATCAATAAGATACAAATATGAAAACCGACATGAAAGGCGATATATGGGCATATATATATGCAAGTCACACAATTTGAAGGGCACCTAATACACCAGTAAAAAGATATTGTTTCCATGTGCGAGCATGTGGCGAGCACGTTGTTTGCAATTAAAAGATAAAACGCATAAAAGATAAAGCATATAACATGAAGAGTATTCCGACCGGTAAAAACAAGGGGAAAAAAAGAAAAAAGTTATCAAGTAATAATAAAAAATCACAAAGACGTTACAAAGCTGCTACGCAATCAACCGATACAGACAATGTAGTGCGACTTGCTGAGCAAGGTTGAAAAAAGATGGACAGGGTGATACAGGTTACACAGATAGGCAACTAAGTTTTCCTACTTTTTCATTTAGACCAGATTTTTCATTATTACTTTATATTTTTTTCTTTTTTCCCTTGCTTTTACCGGACGGACTACTCTTCATGTTATGTGCTATCTTTTATGCGTTTTATCTTTTATTTGCAAACAATGTGCTCGCCACGTGCTCGCACATGGAAACAATATCTTTTTACTCGTGTATCAGTTGCCCTTCAAATTGTGTGACTTGCATATATATATGCCCATATATCGCCTTTCATGCCGGTTTTCATATTTTTATCTTATTGATATGCACATGTATATAAACAGCACTCGTGCCATAAACTGTATTCTGATGAAGGGTGGACCCGCGGCCGAGACGTCAATAATATCACTTCGTACGTGCGTCTTCTTGCCTACGGATATATATATATATATATATATATATATATATATACATATATAAGTCACAAGATGGTGAAGAAGCTAAACAAAGTTGTGACACAGTGGAGTGGATCGCAGATACGCACGGCAGGTGGTCACATTATTACGCCCCTTGGCAGATGCACCGCAAGACTTGAAATACGGGGCTTTATTTACGTTGCCGATTTCATTGTGCTACCAGAATGTTCAAGAGACCTCATTATAGGAATGAATTTTTTGCGAGCTAATGGCACCGTAATTAACCTGCGTAGGTCCAGCGTGTCGTTTTCGACTGAACGAGCTATACCTGTAGAGGAATCTGAGGAGCGACGCCTAACTGCTCTACGCGTTGTTCATGATGACGTAACTGTGCCGCCACGCTGCAGTATAATGCTGCTCGTAGAGAATGACGCATCTTACAACCGCGAAAGCATAGCGGATACAAATGTAGGGCTGTTTTTGAAAAAAGGTGTCTGCGTAGCTCGCGGTCTTGTTCACTTGACGAAGGGCCATGCAGATGTCCTACTTACGAATTTCTCCAATGAACTTCAACACATCGCCCAAGGCACGGCTATTGCCTATTTACACGACTTCTGTATGGCGACAGAACTATGCAGCTTAATCACATCAACCACTCTACCAGTGGCCTGCAACATCGACACATCCGTGACCGTCAACCAGAGCCTTCCGGACAGTCAAAAGAAACAGATTTACGCCTTAGTAAAAGAATTCTCTGATTGCTTTTCAATTGCCTCGAAGGTCCAGCGCACGTCAATTACGAAACACAGAAGTATAAAGCCAGACGACACGAGGCCTATATGCCAGCATCCATATCGAGTGTCACAGAAAGAACGGGAAATCATTAAGAAGCAAGTGGAGGAAATGCTTTCGGATGATGTCATCCAGCCGTCAAATAGTCCATGGGCGTCCCACGTAGTGCTCGTTAAGAAGAAAGACAACACGCTTAGATTCTGTGTCGACTACCGAAAACTCAACAGTGTAACTAAACGAGATGTCTACCCCTTGCCACGTATTGACGATACACTAGATCGGCTGCGATCCGCAAAGTTTTTCTCCTCCTTGGATCTGAAAAGCGGATATTGGCAAATAGAGGTAGACGAGCGGGACCGTGAAAAAACGGCATTCGTAACACCAGATGGCCTCTACGAATTCAAAGCGCTTCCATTCGGCCTCTGTTCCGCGCCAGCGACGTTCCAGCGAATGATGAACACTGTCCTGGCGGGATTGAACTGGCAGTCATGCCTAGTGTATATGGATGACGTGGTGGTATTCTCTGCAACGTTCGACAAACATCTAGAGCGACTGCGCACTGTATTACAAGCCATCCGGTCAGCAAAGTTGACAACCAAACCCGAAAAATGCCACTTCTGCTTCGAAGAGCTGAGATTCCTTGGACATGTCATTAGTTCTGACGTTGTTCGTCCAGATCCAGAAAAGGCAGCCGCTGTTCAGAGGTTCCCTACACCGAAAGACAAAAAGTCAGTGCGCCGATTTTTGGGTTTATGTGCCTACTATAGGCGATTTGTGGAAAACTTTTCAACGATTGCGGAACCTCTTACAAAACTAACGAAAGACGACGTGCCCTTCACATGGAAAAATGAACAACAGAAAGCTTTTGAAGAATTAAGAAAACGGCTACAGGGTTCACCAATACTTGCCCGTTTTGATGAGACAGCCGACACTGAAGTCCACACCGATGCCAGCAATGTCGGCCTCGGCGCCATCCTGGTCCAGTGGCAAAATGGTCAAGAGAAAGTGTTAGCCTATGCCAGCCGCAAAATCTCAAAAGCTGAGGCAAACTACTCTGCTACTGAAAAAGAGTGCCTCGCAGTCATCTGGGCAATAAATAAGTTTCGACCCTACCTTTATGGTAGACCGTTCAGAGCTGTCAGTGACCACCATGCTCTATGCTGGCTAGCAAATCTCAAGGATCCGTCAGGTCGACTAGCCAGATGGAGCCTTAGGCTGCAGGATTATGACATTACGGTCGTATGCAAATCTGGAAGGAAACACAGTGATGCCGACTGCTTGTCACGCTCTCCCGTCGATCCAAGTGTACCTGAAGAGGAAGACTTCCCGTTTCTAGGCGTTGTCGACGCATCCGAAATCGCTCAACAACAACGAGATGACCCGGATTTGCTGGCGCTTATACAACACCTGCAGGGTCTCGACGTTCAAGTACCTCGCATATTCTCCAGAGGGCTCTCCCCGTTCTGCCTTCGAGGAAGTGTCCTTTACAGGAGGAACTTTGAACCTAATGGCGAAACGTTTTTACTAGTCGTGCCCACAGCCATGCGACAGAAAATTCTGCATGCATGCCACGATGAGCCAAAGTCCGGCCACATGGGTGTGAGTCGAACATTCGCCAGGATTCGCCTGAAGTACTATTGGCCTAAGTTGCTCGCATCAGTGCAGCGCTACGTGAAAACTTGTCGTCAATAACAACGGCGCAAAACTCCAGCCGTAAAACCAGCCGGCCTTCTCCATCCAATAGACCCTCCGGATGCCCCTTGCCAACAAGTCGGCATGGACTTCTTAGGACCTTTCCCGACATCATGTGCAGACAAGAAATAGATTGTCGTAGCTACAGACTATCTGACCCGTTATGCTGAGACTGACTCTCTGTACAGTGCGACAGCTGCCGAAGTCGCCAAGTTCTTTGTGAACAACATAGTGCTAAGACATGGTGCGCCCATCGTCGTTATTACGGATCGGGGCACAGCATTTACTGCAGACCTTATGCAATGTCTGATGCGCATGACAAATACCGATCACAGAAGAACAACGGCGTATCACCCTCAGTCAAATGGCTCAACCGAACGCCTCAACAGAACTCTGACCGACATGCTATCAATGTATGTCGATGTTGAACATAAACAGTGGGATGAAATATTACCCTACGTAACATTCGCATATAATACAGCCGTTCAAGAAACAACCCACGTTGCCCCTTTCGAACTAGTATTCGGCCGAAGAGTGACCACCCCACTAGATGCCATGTCACCACTACAGGACGAAAACAGCTATCCACCTGACTTAGATGACTTCTTGCAACGAGCCGAAGAAGCACGACAAATGGCAAGATACCGAATACGCCGTCAACAGCGCGTCGACTCTAGTCGGTACAACAAGCGACGCAGTGACGCACTTTATCATCCCGGTGACAAAGTGTGGATATGGATCCCAGTGCGCCGCCGCGGACTCTCTGAAAAGCTTCTTTGTCGATACTTCGGCCCTTATGAAGTACTCAACCGTATCAGCGACGTCACTTATGAAGTCAGATCCGCGGGACACGTGAGCTCAAGACGCCGCAATACCACGGAAGTGGTACACGTAGTCCGCATGAAGCCCTATCATGACAGATCGTCGGAAAACGAGTGAGAGGGCGCATGTATCATTTTACTCTCTCAAGCATCGGGACGATGCGTCTGAGGGGGGGGGATGATGCCGCGACAGGTTGGCCACGTTCAAGTAGCCGCCGCAATCATCATGGCAAGAGCACCAGCAAGACCCGGCTGGCACGCGTCACGCGTTTGTGCGCTCCAACAACGAGGAAGAGGAAGTTAGTTGACTCTGTGCCTCTCGGCTACTTGGACTCGACGACCATAGTCATTAGACTTGTGGGCACAAGTTCGCCCTAATAAAGTTGCTTGTTTTTTAGAGGCGAAGCTCCTTAGGGCGTGGGCTGTGCGTCCCCTGTAGCCTGTATGTAGCCACTTCTAGTTTAGTTCTTGCAGTGTTCACTAGATGGCGGTACCGTCCCCTGTATCTATCCATCCATCCATCTAGCCACCTCTAGTTTAGTTCTTGCAGTGTTCACTAGATGGCGGTACCGTCTCCTGTATGTAGCCACCTCTCGTTTAGTTCTTGTAGTGTTTACTAGATGGTTGTACTCGTAGCTGATTGTGAAAAGATGCAAGATGTTATAAACTAGAAAGCGGTACTTGTAGTTGATGAAAGACGCGAGATCTTATAAAATAGGAATGATGTCACATATGGCGCGTGTCATTGGTTGAAGGCAATCGTTCGATTTAGTGCGGCGACGTACGCTAGGGGGAGCGATGTAATAAAATCGAGTGGGCAAAATGTACAGAGGATTCATGGTTTACCAGGTTTACCTCCGGAGCTTCGCCCACTCATCATCATTCACTTCGTGTATATGGCGGAATTTTTTAGCCTGTCGGCCTCAGCATCGCTACAATATATATATATATATATATATATATATATATATATATATATATATATATATATATATATATATAAATATATATATATATATATATATATATATATATATATATATATATATATATTGTGAGCATAGCATTATTACTCGTCCCATCTTTTCTTCTGTACATACTGATCATCACCACTCCAGGTTAGGTTGTGGGGCACATACTCGAGACAATGAAGAAGAGTCTTGAGGGTACTGGACGCCGTCTTACAAGTGGAGGAGAGTGCTGCCCGGTTCCTGCGTCCTCTCGCGCTCTCGGACACCCTCATCGTCAACTGGAACACATCACTGAAGCTCCGTTCAGGCCACCGCTTAAACGACCTGGGTTCGGTAATGTCGCAAGCCGACCAGCCCAGCGCACCAGCTTTGCCACCACTCTCACCGCCAAAAACCCTTCTCACCGGGTCACCAGCCCTCAAAAGGATCCTCCGGTGTTTGCAGCGCTTCCGGGTGAGGACGTTGAAGACTGGCTCGAAGAGTATGACCACGTGTGTGCCATCAACAACTGGGATGAGCTTGCGAAGCTCACCCACGTTGCATTCTACTTGAGCTTCGTCGCAAAAACATTGTTTTTCAGCTACGCTACAGATTTTCCGACATGGCCCGCTTTTACAAACTAGCTCCGCTGGATTTTCGCCAACCCATCAGTGCGCTCGGATATCGCCAAGAAGTGGCTTGGTGCACGTGTTCAACGCCCCGGCGAGTCTTACACTTCTTATATTGAAGATGTTCTCGCCCTTTGCCGCCGCATCAACAACTACATGGCGAAAAACGACCACGTGTGCCACCTGCTAAAAGGCATTGCCACTGCCGCTTTTAATGCGCTTGTGGTGCAGAATCCCCAGACTGTAGCCGAAGCTGTAGCTACCTGTCAGCGTCTTGAGTAGCTTCAAACCACTTGGGTGCAACCTGATATATCTGATCTGAGCTAGAGTCATGCCACAAGAGAGCTGCGTGCATTGATCCGCTCTATCATTCGTGAGGAACTTCATGCACAGGCTTCACCTCGTCACCTTGATATTCGAACGATGCCACCTGCTACTAGTTTACGCGACGTTGCGAGGGAGAAACTGGCCTTGATCACTGGTACACCAGTTCCGAGCTCCCATCCCGTGCCTATACAGTTATGCTCACGTTAATGCAACGACGCCTGTGCCCCACCAAAGCCTGATCTCGATGACTGTCACAACTGTTCCGAGTTCATATTCTGTGGCCACGCCAACTTATGCTCAGTTTGCTGCTAGGACACCTTCACCCCAGCAAAGCCCAATGCAGCTACCAGCGCACGAAGTGCATGGTTCGCTCAACTCACTCGCACCGCGACTATTTTGCCAACCTTACAACACCTGGCGCACTACACGACCGACTTGCTTCTATTGCGGCATCAGTGGTCATATTTCAAGGTTTTGCCAACGCCGTCAACAAGACGAAAGACGAAGCTACGATGACTTTGAACGGGACGACTTGTACCTCACTGGACCGCCCTATCGCCAACTGTATCAGAACAGTACACGTCGGTCGCCGTCTCCGCAGAACATTGGCTCTGTTGGCAGTTCCCCTTTCTCACGTCGTCGCTCGCCTTCACCGATGCGGCGTTCCTCCTCCCCTCTTCGACCTTCTACTTCGATTCGCGACGGCCAACTGGAAAACTAAACAGTGCAGCTTCGGGAGGGAAAGCTGCATCTTTCGAACTGCGTCAAACTCCTCCGGACCGCTTATCAAATGTTTTATTGGTGTGTGTTGAAGGTATACAGACAGAGGCACTGGCAGACACAGGCGCATCACTTTCCGTAATTCGTGCAGACTTTTGTGCTCGCTTGAAAAAAGTTAGGACGCCATACGATGGCCCTCCCCTTTGTTGCGCAGATGGAGTCACTATTCAGCCTTCAAGTGTTCGTGCAGTCCGCGTTTTCATAGATGGCATCCTTCACCACATTCAGTTTCTTGTACTTCTTTTGTGCACTTACAAAGTCATTTTAGGATGGGACTTCCTTTCTTCAGCATCAGCTTTCATATCGTGTCGTCAGCAAGTAATTCATATGTCAGCTACTGAGAGTTCATCTGATGTCGATCCATACACCTTCCGTTTAGTTGCTGCTGCTGATTGTTCCATTTTGCCAGGAGATAAAAGAATTTTCACGATCACTTAGGATACTATAGTTAACGGTGACGTGTTCATAGCCCCATAAGTTCGCTCCAAACCTGCGGGGCTTACCATTGCATCCGGCCTTCTGAGGTTTAACGACGGTAAGGCATTGGTCACCGCCTTGAACCCAACTCCTTCGCCAGTGATGCGGCATTAGGGAACTGCTGTGAGCTGCTTCGCTGACAGCGAGCCTTTTCGCTGGTTTCCCTTCACGCAGAATCACCACTTTTGTCTGCTACAACTGATATCAAAGACTACAACAATTGCTTTAAATGCTACCATAAGTCCTCACCTCACTGCTGAGAAAAAGAGAGACCTCTTAGACCTTCTCCAAAAGCACAACTTTTCATTTGACATGCATTCCAAAGTTTCAGGCTGCACCTGCGTTGCAGATCACAGCGTCGAAACCAAAGGCAGCTCCATTGTATGCCACTGCCCATACCGTCTGTCTTCGGCGGAATGGCAAATGATTGAGGAAAATGTCGCCGACATGCTCAAACGGGATATTATTTGACCTTCATCCAGCTCTTGGTCGTCTCCTGTGGTGTTGGTCCGGAAAAAGGGTGTCTCTGTTCGCTTTTGTGCTGATTACAGAGTGCTCAATAAGATAACTAAAATAGATGTATATCCGTTGCCACGCATAGATGATGCCCTGGACTCCCTACAAGGCGCAGAATATTTCTCCAGCCTCGACCTCCAATCCGGGTATTGGCAAATACCTATGCGCGAAGCAGATAAGGAGAAACAGCGTTTGCAATGCCTGACGGTCTTTACGAGTTTAACGTCATGCCTTTTGGCTTATGCAACGCTCCAGCAACATTCGAGCGCATGATAAGTACTGTCTTACGTGGTCTCAAGTGGAAAACATGCTTATGTTATTTCGACGACATCCAAATTTATTCGTCTACTTTTCCTCAGCACCTTAAGCGTTTGGACGAAGTTCTTACGTGCATTTCAAACGCTGGACTTCAGCTCATTACAAGGAAGTGCCACTTCGCCAGCAGGAGCATCAAAGTATTGGGTCATCTGGTCAGCAAAGATGGCGTTCGACCAAACCCCGACAAGGTTGCTGCCGTAATTAGTTTTCCACGTCCGGGCAATCAAACACAATTGCGAAGTTTCGTGGGCCTGGCGTCTTACTTCCGCCGCTTCATCAGTCACTTTGCTGCCATTTCGGGGATGTTACACAAGCTTCTGACGTCAGGAACAGCTTTCACTTGGGACTTACGAGTGCGAGTGTGCTTTCCAAGCCCTTAAGCGTGCTTTGACATCATACCCCGTCCTCCGTCGCTTCGATAAGAGTGCACTTACATTCCTGCACACAGATGCCAGCGGCCACGGAATTGGTGCTGTCCTCCTCTAGCGTGACGACACATCACGTGAGTGAGTAGTTGCGTATGCCAGCTGTGCACTAACACCTGTGGAGCAGAACTACTCGATAACAGAGCAGGAATGTCTTGCTGTCGTTTCGGCTATTCAGAAATTTCGACCTTATCTGTAAGGACGCCACTTCACTGTAATTACCGACCACCATGTCTTATGCTGGTTGTCCTCGCTGAAGAATTTGTCTGGGTGCCTCGGTCGCTAAATATTCCGTTTGCAAGAGTACACTTTTCACGTTGTGTACAGGTCTTGCAAACAGCATCAAGATGCCGACGCTCTCTCTCGCTCCCCTGTGCCACTTTCATCTCCAACCACGCATCCTCAATACCCCTCAGGTGATCAAGCGGCTTCTTCTTCACTCGCGTTATCACCCCTGGCAGTTGCTGGGTCACTATTTTTAAACAGCAGCGCTCAGTTTGCCGCGTGCCAATATAACGACCCATACTGTAACCGCATCATCGGGTACTTGAATGACTCGCCTTCTCCGCCTTATGCCAGACTATGTCGTCAGCTACTGCAGTTCAAGCTAGAGAACAATGTCCTGCAGTGCTATACTTACAATGCGGATGGGCATCGGTGGGTGCCAGTACTTCCCCGTTCACTGCGAAAACAAGTTCTCGAAGCACTGCACGACAACCTATCAGCTGGACACTTAGGATTTCAGAAGACCCACAACCGCGTTAGGAGCCCTTTCTTCTGGACTGGTCTTTCAACCTTTGTGGCTGATTGTGTCGCTTCTTGTACACTTAGTCAGCGCCGAAAACGACCACCTTCAGCTCCTGCTGGCTTTTTACAACCTATTCCATGTCCCGATACACCTTTTGTCGTTGTTGGAATAGACCTCGTCACACCAGTTCCCGTAACGCCAGCTCGCCACCGCTGCCTCGTCACAGCCGTCAACCACCTCACACGATACGCGGAGACCGATCCTCTACGCACTAGCTGCGCCTCAGACGTTGCCGCCTTCTTTTTAGAAGCCATTGTGTTACGTCATGGTGCACCTCGCACGTTGTTGAGTGACCAGGGCAAGAGCTTCATGTCAACAATTCTTCACGAAATTCTAAAACACTTGTGGCACAGTTCATAAGACCACATCGGCTTACCACCCGCAGACAAATGGCCTGACAGAGCGATTCCACCGGACTCTAATCAACATGATATTCGTGTACATCGGACCGAACCACGATAACTGGGACAAAATCTTGCCGTTCGTAACGTTTGCACACAACACCGCTGTTCAACGAACCACCGCGTATTCACCTTTCTTCCTCGTCTATGGTCGTGCGCCGACATTCACTATTGACGCCTCTTTCTTCAATGTAACGACAAAAACGTCCACGACTACGCCAGAACATTTCGTCTCCAGGCTCACTGACACACGACAACGTGCTCAGCTCAACACGGAGGCCAGTCAACTAGACCGCAAGCAACGCTATGACAGCTTTTGTCGAGACGTCACCTTCCGTCCTGGAGATGAAGTTTACTTTGGACACCTGTTCGTACACCCGGATTGTGTGAAAAGCTTCAGTCACGCTTTCTTGGACCTTACGTTGTTTGTGAACGAACATCTCCTGTCAATTACCTTGTCACTCCCGTCGAGGGTTCCTCAGACCATCGTTACCGTGCCTCCGAGATACTTCGTGTTTCACGTCTTAAACCCTTTGTTCACCGTACCTTTCCCGCCTGAGTCTCGGCTGGACCGGCCGCTCCAGTGCGCGGGGAAAATAAGTGTGAGCATTATTACTCATCCGATCTTTTCATCCGTACATGCTCATCATCACCACTCCAGTTTAGGTTGTAGGGCACATCCTCGAGACAATAAAGAAGAGTCTTGAGGGTACTGGACGCCATCTTAAAATATATATATATTGCTACATGCTCTCTCTCTCTCTCTCTATATATATATATGTATATATATATATGTATATATATCACGGTGAAGATATGCTAATCACAACTGATATACTGATATATAAACGACGTCATCGATGAAGAAGTGTGCGAACAACTCAAGAGAATCGCTGATGCAAATTATACAATGACGATGCTAGAAGTATACACGTGTAAAAAAGTAAAACTAGAAAGCTAAAAGCACTAAATTACAAAGGCACAAGAACTTCACAGTTCAATGAGCAACATGAATACTTTTGTATTCAAATGAATTGAAATGAATGAATTCCGTTCTTCTGCTGGATTCATATCAGTATCACCAGTGACTGCTTCTTTTGCTCGCCTTGAAACGGCGCGAAACGAGGGTGAGGTTGCTTTCGCTTCCACTTGAACGCGCTGCCAGTAGCAGCCGCAGCGCACAGGCCACGCGCTCCCGTGTTCTGTTTCCTAAAAATTGGCCCCGTACTGTCAGCGTCAAATGAAACCCGAGCAGCGGGAAGCCTTCGCGATGTTATAGCGCGTGCCGTCCACTTATCGCGACTGAATAAATGCGCAGCGCAGTCGAACAGCATGCGCGCGCCTCTCAATGGTGATAACTTGACTTCGCGCATTATGTACCGTGAAGCCTTTCCCACAGTTTGGGTATCGATTGACGCTGATAGTACATCTCCTGCTTGTAATACTGCCTGCAGTATTCCCGCAAAACACGGCATCGAATCCTGGCTGCTGCGGCTGCATTTTTGATGAAGGCGAAAATGTTGTCTCAAAACCACCATATGATTATGAGAGACGCCGTAGTGGAGGGCTCCGGAAATTTTGATCACCTGGGGTTCTTTAACGTGCACCCAAATCTGAGTACACGGGCCTAGAACATTTCCGCCTCCATCGGAAATAAAGCCGCCGCAGCTGGGATTCGAACCCGCGACCTGCGGGTCAGCAGCCGAGTACCTTAGCCACTAGACCACCGCGGCGGGGTTTCACCACTTCCTTCACATGCAGTAAGGGAGAGGGGCAGCACGGAAGTTTCGAGGTGTGAATTGTCGCAGGTGTTAGCTAGCGTTTCATCAGCGGCTTCTGGCCCTATAATAGTTACGTCGGTTAGGTTGAAAATGATGTATAAAGAGTTTTAGGGCGTTTATTAGCCGGCACACAGCGAGCATACATAATGGTGAAAGTACCGGCCGAGCACGGACCCTCTGTGCAAGCGGCGTCCTTATTGGGCAGACCCGCCAGAAAGTACTTGAGAGTTCGACCCATTTGAGTGTTTGGAGGCTTCCATTCAATTACCCCGGGGTAGAAGAGGGATCCGCCTGGCGACCTAACAACTTGTCACTATGAGCGGGTCATAGTAAGCTTTCAAGTGCTCCACGTTGACTATGTTGCGCCCGCGACTGCACATGTCCGGAGGTTGTTCAATTGGTTCGATCAGATAGTTGACCGGAGATGTGCGCTCAATGACAAGGTAGGGACCTTGGTCTTTCAGAGGTAGTTTGGAAGAAAGGCCAGCTACAGAGGTCGGGATTGAGAGCCATACAAGGGAACCAGGAAGGAACGTGGGCTCAGCAGTTGCGGAGCTATCAGGAATACTGTTTTGCCGCTCTTGCTCATGCATCGTAAAAGTCTTGGTAAGCTCGCGACACTCTTCAGCAAGCCTGGCTTTCTCAGAAATAGGTGCACACTCAGATGGATCCGGCGTGTACGGGAGGGAGTACCGTGTCGATTGTGTGTGATGGCTGCCTTCCGTACAGACGCCTCCTACCTCATCGCCTGCTTCTGGCCACATCAGCCGTCCGTCCCTATCACGACGAACCGCCGTCTATGCCACCGCCGTCTCGCCTGACTCCATCTCCTCGAAGGTCACCGTCTCCACGACGCCGTTCCCAGTCCCCCATGCGGCCAAGTTCAGCTGCTCACGAGAGGGAAAACTAGTCGTCGCAGTCCCCGAGGCAAGGGCTGTGACGCTACCGCATTGTGAAAGCCCTCAGAGCCACCCATCTAATGTCATTGACGTGCTTGTGGACGGTGTTCCTGCATCTGCTCTTATTGACACTAGAGCTGCAGTATCAGTTATGGACGAAAGCGTTTGCCGATTGCTTCGAAAAGTGACGACGCCAATTTCTGGGTTGTTCCTTCGTACCACTAGTTCACATCGTATCCATCCTACAGCATGGTGCACAGCTCGCGTGGTCGTTCAGGGCGTTCTGTATGTCGCCGATTTTCATCATTCCTGCATGCTCTCATGACGTCATCCTGGGATCGGATTTTCTCTCCCGCAGCGATGCCGTCATCCATTGTGCCACCACCTAAATTGAACTCTCACCATTCTCGCATTTTGCGCCAGAAGACAGTCCCTCGACATTGAGCAAGATTCTCGTGAAAGACGATAACCAGCACCTCCACCAATTTGTTAGGGCGTTTATTAGCCGGCACACAGCAAGCATACACAATGGCGACAGTAACGGCCAAGCACGAACCCTAAGAGCGAGCAGCGTCCTTTTTGGATAGACCCACTAGAAAGCTCTTGAGAGTTCAACTCATTTCAGTGTTTGGAAGCTTCTCTACAAGAGTCTAAATAAAAAGTACCTATTGGATGTAATCAACTTTTCATTAAGAATGGCATGGCTCCCATCGGACTGGAAAATAGCAAAGGTAATGCTATTGCTCAAAGTTTCGGGTAAAGGGTGAGTTTCGGATAACATTAGGACCATTGCGTTAACATCGAATTTTGTAAAAATTATTGACAGAATCCTAAATGTTCGAATAACAAATTTCATCACTGAGAAATAAATTCTGAATCCATCCCGAATCGGCTTCAGATCCGGATGATCCATACGGAAGCCTCATATAGAACCTTGAAAGTCGCATAAAATTTGCTAAGCGTAAAGGAAAATATGCTGCGGTCACGTCACTCTCGATATAGCAAAAGCGTACGACAGCGTCGAGCATATCGTGTTAATCAAGCAGCCGCACAACTTTAACTTTCCAAACTATATACACTCATGGAGAGCAGCATTTTTACGCTATAGAGTGTTTTACTGTTTCAAAAGCGGCATATCGTCTTCTAAATACGTGCAAACAAGAGGTGTCCCGCAAGGGGCCGTCCTTTCCCCGGTGTTGTTCAATATTTTGATGACCTCTGTACTACAGCACCAGGACGTCCACACATATGTGCACGGAACGACATTGCGTTTTTTTCAGCAGCAGAGGACATTCATAAGCTAATAAAAATATTACAGTCATACCCATCAGCTGTAAAAATGCGTCTTGTTGATTTACATCTGTATATAAATGTCAAGAAGTGTTCTGTTTTGAGATTTCCACTGAAAGACCCTTTTCACATCTCGCTCTCATATCATCTGAATTCTATTCGTTAAGTAGTGAATGTGAGATACCTGGGGGTGATTTATGGTCAGTGAATGTCTTGGAAGACACACATTGAGAACATTGCTGCAAAGGGAGGTCGTGTGGTGGGAATATTAAGCAAAGTCAGTAATAGACGGTTAGGTATGCGGAGAGATACTCTTATCTCACTGTAGTGTATGTATGTTCATCCGGTGCTTGAGTTTGGGTGCGTGTTACACGCGGGGACACCTGCTTACAAGATGCATCCTCTGGTAGTCATAGAGACAAACCTTGAAATTATGCTTAGGTTTCGCTAAATTTGTGGCAATCAAGGTCTTGTATCTGGAACCTAGGCTTCCCTGATTTGCTACACGTTTTGAATTGTTAGCTACGCAGTCATTTCTCAGGTTGTATGAATCTCCGGTAAGGCGCTTAGAAACATTTCTTGTTGCCCGTCCTGAATTGTTTGTTGAACAATAGCGGCCGAGATATTGTATAACCCAAATTTTGGTTATACAGCGCTTTCTACATGAAATAAGCATTCAAATTATTGCTGTTCCTTCAATCAGTACCATTACCAATTCTGTTAAATTAGAGTTTGATGAAAGCTTTCCGAAATAAATCAAAATTTACGCCACTCAGTTTTTTAGAAGCTATATTAAGAGACAACCTGGCTCATACGTCCATACAGGCAGTTATAGCGACTTATGCGTCACAGAGTGAAGAAAAATGTGGAATTGGTATTTTGTTTTACTGCCCTAGGTTTGTCCTTTTCGCTTCGCCTTCCAGATTTTGTGTCCATCTTTGAAGCAAAATTTTTTGTGATAGTTATAGATCTCCTTAACGTAAAAGCTTCAGTTAATTCTGCAGTAATTTTAATGGATTCACTATTAGTATGTGCCTCTCTTACTGCAGATGAGAACTCGCATGCTCAGAGTGCTTTTAAAGCATTAGTTTCTTCGCATCTCATTCTGATTAAATTGGTCTAGGGTCCAGGACATAAGGGCATATATATGAAGGAAATGGCAGATGTACTGGCAAAGTCATATTTAACTGGGCAGTTATTCAGGTATTACCGGCATCAAAATTTTTAATATGTGCTAGATTGGGAAGAAAACTGCTGTTAGAGGAATTTAGTGCACCTTCACTAATAGCCACATCAGAAATTAAGTTACATAGAGCTGGTCTGGCAGTTTCCCCTCATTCTCCGGTCTGTTGAGTAAATGAGTTAACTGAACACTACCTCGTTTGTTGTGATAGATTGTCCGCCTTACGCAAAAGCACTTTCGGTGCCGTTTGCCACCTTCTTGAAATATATTTAAATGCGCAAAATGTGCTTTCGTTCGGGGCTTTGTCTCTCGGCCATAGCGACGGAGAGATTGTTGACGTATTGCAGGAGTTGGTCAAAGGTTCAAAAAGGTTTAAGTGTTTAAATCATTCTTGGGTAGATTTTATGACTTTTTCAAACTCGCTTCAAATCGAATGCGCCGCTTCATTGCATTACACTACAGATTATTTTCTATTCTACTATCCAACTCGTCTTCCGGCATCTTTCTTTTTCTTTATCGTAAATAGATTAATATTGCCCTTGTAATGAAAAATTATTCTTTATCGGTGCCAAGATTCGTCACGCTTGTTTTCAGTGCCGTGTTCGGAGAAACGGACTTTTAGATGACGCGGTAACAACACACACGACGTTTATGACAGAGCACGAAAGATAAAAATAGAACATAGAACCAGAAAAACCCGCGAGGTCGAATAAGTAACAAAACTGTCTGATCGAATGAAAAAACTATAGAACGTGAGTTCAAGGCGGAAATTTCCAAAACCTCACGACGAGATAGGGGCCCGACGAACGCCGAGGTGCTGGGCAGCAGGCGGTGACAGGCGATCGGGAGCGGGGTGCGCCTCGATGTGTGATGATATGGTGACGGTGACGCTTGGCGGAGTGGTTGCATGGGTATGACTACAAAGCAGTCAACCTGCATCGGAGACTTGATGCTCTATGCATGTAAATAGCCAGCCCGTCCAGCGAACACCTTGCGTCGAGACGCGATGCTCGGCGCAACCGTGACCATTAGCCAGGCCACGTACGTCGCTGTGCCGAACGTCTCGCCACGGAGACGCCTCGCCGACATCCGCGATGCCCTCGGCAAGGAAGAGAACAGCAGGCCAGGCCGCGCCCCGACATGCAGTACTCGTGCTGGCAATGCCACCCCGACTGGTGGTTGGACGGCAGCAGCATGGACGGCCGCGTTCCCTGGCCAGAACCTGGATCGCCTGCGTCCGACGCTTCGGCACGCGGTCTTCCGTCTGCCGCTGCTTCGGCTCGTCCCCAGCCACAAAGCCAACCGCCACGTAATGGTCACTCGTGGCCCAATCGCGGCACGCCACCTCCATGGGCCACCACAGGTGATCAGCTGATTGGCTGACCTCACGCGCACACTTAGCTCGAAATCACACGCGCCTTGCTCCGCACTTCCGTCGTTGTCGTTTTTTTCACTCATCACAATAATCCACCACACAAGAAAGTTGTTTAAAAAAAAACAACTTTTCTCACACAACACAGTGATGAAGAATGAAAACAGGTGTTAATTGAGCTTTGGTCTATCCAGAAATGTCTCTATATCACAATCCGACCGGATTTCACAATTACACAGTCCAGAAGAATGCAAACTTCCAAACTAGACATACATACGGACAACAAAAACCAATCACTGCACAAGATTTTATTTTCTTATGTACTAAACAGTCTAGAACTTCCTGGAATACACTCAAGAGTTCTTAAACAGCAGCAACCCAGTCTTCTAGTATAGGCTGCCGTCACTCAGTCTTCCCAGAGGCTGAGTTTATCAAGTACAGCTTACTTGATATTCTTCTGGAAGCGTAGCATGAAACTAAGCAGCGCGTTCGAGCCCTCAAGCCTAACGTCTTCCGAAACTGCAAGGCGCCTACGCCAAACGCCAACTCACAATGTCAAGCGCTGTTCACTTACAATGTCCTTAAGACTGCCGTAGCCGTCACCCGCCAAGCCACGTTCACCGCAATCTTAGCGTGATCTTTCACACGACCTAAGGCTCCTGCATTCTCAACTGTGCTAAAGCCAGGGTGCATGGCTGTTTCGAGTTAGTCCAAAACGGCCTCTACATGATCGTGCCCACTCCGCTATTACACCAGTGCGTCAAGCCCTCCCGCACAACAACCACGCTACCCTCACAATCACACAATAACCTCAATGCTCCTGGTCCTTGCGTTAGCTTGCACCTAACTGCTTTACAACCAATTATTTTTTCCGGGGCCGAATTCTTACTATGTTCTACAGTGAATAGTGCAACCTTTTCCGGGTCCGTATCTCAGCCACGGCACACAAACAAGGTGAGGCTCTTAAAAATATTTAAAATAAGAGCTTAATCCTCGCTGGCTCGCCATGATATTGTAATGAAAATCACTCCCCATCGGGGCTACGGTTCGTCAACGCTTGTTTTGCGTGTCGTTCTTCACTTATCACATACCTGTTATTCAGGAAGTAATTCATGAAAACTATCTGGTTCTTGGCCTATCCCCCAGCGTGGGTGTGCGCAACATTGTCAAGGATCTTGACTTGAATGCTTGGTTCCCACGCAAAACACTGGGTTCGATTGCTCCTGGGACCTTGACATTGCTGGGACCCTGAAATTGCTGACATCGGTCATCGCAGCCGATGTCAAATTTATCCTCATGATCACGTGTTAAAATTACCCCAGTGTGTACTCGCTATTGCTGGATAGATATGAAGATAGACATGAAGAGATATGAAGAGATATGAAGGCGAATTGTAGCTTTTTGAGTTAAGTACAGACATATATTTCTACCTTCACGGACTAATAAAAACAGATGCCATCTTTATTGATTTCACAAAAGCATTTGACCGCCTGCCTCATTACCACCTATTATACAAAATGAGGTTGATTAACATTGAAGATTAATCCACGTATCAATTACAAATTAAAGGTTGAGCAGCCTTTTGAACGCACTAACCTATTACAGTTTTCAAGCTTACACCTAACTATCTCAGAATGAAATCGTCTCTCGGTAACATGCCTGAAAGGACTGACCACGTAGTGTCTAAAAAATTCAGCAGATACCACATACACGGGAATCCACGTTATACGAAGCGTGCGGAGGGAAGGTGACTGTGTTGCAACTTTTTTATTGTGGGACACATCATAAAATGATGCTCTATATATGTACAAATACTGCATGCTGTACAAATGCTGCTGAAGAGTTGCAGATGTTTATACAACCAGTTGTTTGCACTTGCGCAACGATGCCAACCGGAACATGCGTATTACCAATACCAGCAGCTGATAGGAAGCGCTGATGCTCGCGAAAATGCTGGCCCTGGGCACTGCCACATAAATCAACTTCAGCACGTGGCAACTAAAAACAATGGACTTTAACCCGACATGACAGCTGTATCAAATGAGTACATATGTAATGTTTATAAAGTTGGGAAGGCAACCCTACAACTACTATTGATGTTTCACGAAGATCAGCGCCTAGTAGAAAAGTATTTCTGAGACTTGGCGTAGCTCTGTGGTGAAATGCTTCATTTTCACGCATAATGCTTGGGTTTGATTCCAGCTTGGACCCTGACATTTATTCCTTGCAATCATCGCAACGACGCTACCATAGTCGAGTATTTCTTAACACTCGCACGTAAAATAGCCCATGTATGTTCTGGTCGCTCCTGGATAGTATATATACTAAGTGTCTATCTATCACCTGTGGCACATACCCGCATACCAGTGGCGCATACCTGCCCGTCAGTATGTGCCACTGTCTACCGGGAAGTGTTTGACGACATACGTGACGACATTGTGACATTATTTATGTCTTGACCAGCGCGTCATATTCGTCAAACCATCTTACACTACCATGCTAAGTTTGGTTCACGCCAAGTTAAGGGTGTGATCACGAGAGCATTCATACGTAAGCGGCTAGATAGATAGATAGATAGATAGATAGATAGATAGATAGATAGATAGATAGATAGATAGATAGATAGATAGATAGATAGATAGATAGATAGATAGATAGGCAGACAGACAGATAGATAGATAGATAGATAGATAGATAGATAGATAGATAGATAGATAGACAGACAGACAGACAGACAGACAGACAGACAGACAGACAGACAGACAGACAGACAGACAGACAGACAGATAGATAGATAGATAGATAGATAGATAGATAGATAGATAGATAGATAGATAGATAGATAGATAGATAGATAGATAGATAGATGGATGGATGGATGGATGGATGGATGGATAGGCAGACAGGCAGACAGACAGACAGACAGACAGACAGACAGACAGACAGACAGACAGATAGATAGATAGATAGATAGATAGATAGATAGATAGATAGATAGATAGATAGATAGATAGATAGATAGATAGATAGATGGATGGATAGATGGATGGATGGATAGGCAGACAGGCAGACAGACAGACAGACAGACAGACAGACAGACAGACAGACAGACAGACAGACAGACAGATAGATAGATAGATAGATAGATAGATAGATAGATAGATAGATAGATAGATAGATAGATAGATAGATAGATAGATAGATAGATAGATAGATAGATAGATAGATAGACGGACGGACGGAAGGATGAACGGATGGACGGATGGACGGATGGACAGATGGACGGATGGATGGACGGACGGACGGACGGACGGACGGACGGACGGACGGATGGACGGATGGATGAACGGATGGACGGATGGATGGATGGATGGATGGATGGATGGATGGATGGATGGATGGATGCTCCAAGTGCTTGCAGTATGCGAACTATTGTTTCGTACTCACGTTTCCCGAAGCCACTTCCACTACTTATCTTCCACTACGCCAGGGCTTATGTCGTGTGGCCGACGAAAGACTATCACCTTTCCACAACATTCGCATCGAAGCACGTAGATAGGAGGTCTTTTTTTCTTCTTTTCTTGTTTTATCACTATCGTAGTTATCCGTCATATTTTCTCCTAGAATAGAGGACTGCAATCAGAATTGTCCCGTCTATGTGTAATAAGTAGAATTGAACTCTACTTTCTTTTCAGCGAGTCATGTAATTCGTTTTACAGTTGCTTGCAACGAATTTTTTTAGGGGGGGGGGGGAACTAAGGCTGTTCACATTTTCCTGCGAGTAAAGGTATTTCCTTGCTCATCGTGTTCATCAAAGAAGTGTTTGCTGATGCATCTGTCGAGTTGAGCGTTGAGTTGTAACATAGTCAAATCGTAAAATTAGTCCTGCGTTCAGGAACATGCAATGAACAGAGTGGAGGCCTCACGTACTATCTTAGAGCAAACAGCTGTAACCTTCTGTTCCTTCATATTCATGCCCTCTATAAATATTTGTTAAGTTTAGTTTTTCATTTCGCTTGCGTGTGTGAGTGACCATTTTGCTATACTAAACTTTGCTTACGAAAATGACACAGTTATCAAGCGTGCTTTTATTGGACTCCTTTGAAAAGTCGGGGAGCTTTTCGTGCGTGGATTTTCTGGAATCGAGCGCGAAAGGTATTTAATGCGAGCAGCGGAGAAGGGAGATCAGGAGAAGGTGTGTGTGTGTGTGTGTGTGTGTGTGTGTGTGTGTGTGTGTGTGTGTGTGAAGTAAGTTTGTTTACGCGATAGCGTTAAAGATCCCGTTTCGCGGAAATTGTAGCGTGGTTGACGGAATCAGCGTCGTCATATGTGTGTTGAAAATGATCATCTTGTTCGTGACTGAAATTCAGGAAAGTTGCTATTTGCATAAATAAAAAATTCATGATCCAAATAAGATGCATTCAGTGGATTTTTTTATAAAGGCCCACCCCTTATAAAGCGCTGAAATATATTTACTCATCATCAGCCACCGAACCACAAACAAAGTGAGCAACTGTGCAGATTCCCTTGTGGTCGGATGGAAGCGCAGTTGGCCTATCGCTGATTCGCAAAAGAAATAGTTATGGCGTCGTGGGCACCTAACGACTGTGCTTGCAACACCACCCAATGACACTTCACAACGGCCACTGTTACACGCACAGACGCTCATGCAATGCTAAGTATCTTTAAGTTTTTGCTGTTTCAACCCTATCAGCTTGTTAATATTCTTTTAATACCTTCGTTGTCTCAACGACTTTGTATTTTTATTATCCGTTCTCAAACATATTCGAATTGTAAGCAATTTTACCGCTAAGAAAAGATACTGTCTGTTTTGTGGCCAGACGCTTTGTTCTCTCACCGCGGTGGTGAATTATGTTGGTGGAACCAACCCCACAACCTTACGGCACGGTTTACACATGCATCAAGACCCAAAGCAGTTTAGCAGTTCAGAAGACGATGGGCACAAGGAGCGATTAAGCTATTAATTCATTATTTTCATCTGTTTGTTCTCCTTATTTTCTATAATTGACAAATATTAAATTGTGAATAGTCTCCTGGGCTAAAACCTGTTTTCAAACACTTCGACACTAGCCCAGGAGACAAGCTACATTGCAAAAAAAAGTGACAGCTGAAAACAAACAAATTCAAACACAAACGCAGTCAAAAATTTTATACATAAGCGAACATACAAAATACCCGTACGAAGCGTCAGGCACATGGTTTTTTAGAACATTATTGAACAACTTACAATAATTACTCAATGGTCCAAAGTTATTGCAGAAAGAAAGTGGCAAGACCACAGTTTTAAAAAAAGGAACCCATAGCGTAAATTACTCCCCCAATTTCAGCAGTAAACTACACAGAGCATTATTACAATATAATAAAGGTACTTTAATTCATAAAGCTATATACATAGAGATATAGAATACAAGTACGTAAAATATTTGAAAATTTGTAGACAATAGTAATTAAGAAATATTTCACGTAAAGTAGTAAGTGAAGGTTTAAGTGAATGTTTATGCTTATTTAGAATACATGGGACGTTATATTTCAGTGACTGTAATTTTTATCCAGTGTGAAAACGCCGTATAAGCGAGTATTCTATATTACGTGTGTTCATAACATGATTCTGGCGCTGCACAGCAGCGCTTGACTGAATAAATTGTTTGGGTGCCGAATATCATAAAGAAATTGACCGCATAATGCAGAACTTGCGCATATAATAAATTTAGTTTATACTATGTTTCCCAAAAAAGGGTCCAAGTCAGAGATAGGTAACCAGTGTTGGCAATGTGACAGATAGCTTTCTTCTGCAAAAGCAATATTTTGTTTATGTTATGTGGAGTGTATTTATTTTTTATTTTGTTACATGCTGCCGGCCTTCCATGAAGGCCTTAGGCAGGAGTTGGGCATAAATAAGTAACACAACCTAAGCTCGGAAAAAGAACATAAAAAAGAAGTACAAGAAGTAATATACTGTGAAATTGTGACATCAAAAATATGCAAAAACAACAAAACCAAACAGACTTTGTGGTAGTAAGTGCTCACAAAGCCCAAACAACCCACATTACAATAACTCACATAGCATACAGCCCATACAAACACTGATCCCGTAGTCACATAGCACAAAAAATGTTTCAGCATTCATTCGTAGTAAGCTAAATCAGACTGAAATAATTTATATGTCATTGTAGCAGTGCTTGATGAATTTTCACTTTCACATTTGTTGGGAGAACTTCTCGACAACGCGACAGAGCTGCTAAAAGCAAGTGTCTTGCATAAATGATTTACTCGAGAATCCCAACCTTGATGAGATGAAAATACCACACCGAGAAATAAACTTTTCTCGGTCATCTACTTTTTTTTGGTCTGCACACACTATATCTTGTCTAAGGTAGTTCAAAAGCTTATTCCAGCTCTAAGTATAATTACCTTCGTTTTCTTGGGGCTCTTTAAAGTTTATTTGATAATTAACATGATGTGATATTACAAAAAAGCGATTACAAATTTCCTCCAACATTTCTGTATCTGTACTGGGAAACAATACAGTGGCATCATAAGCATAAATTATAAATTTGGCTGACTTAGTGATAAAAGCAATATCATTCATAAAAACATTTAAAAAAAGAGGTCATCATACGATTTCTCATTGGGCACTTCTATTATGCTGCAATGAAGATGAATGATGTTTACAAAAACACATGCACTGTGATCGTTCTGATAAATGGGACTTCGTTAGAGCCACGAGAGTGCCCCGGACATCGTAAATTTCTAATTTATGGAGCAGCGACCTAAGGTCAATGGAATCGAAATCTCTGGTGAAAACGACGAACGAGCTTTCTGTAAAAACTCTGCTGTTGATGCGGTCTAAAATTATTTTTAAGGCGTAATAAGCCTGCCTGTGTAGATCTTTCTTTAGAAAACCAAACTGAGCATCACTTATATTGTTATTTCCGAGCTTCAGCGTCCTCCAATTTTCATTTTATTTATTTTATTTTAATTTGCATTGTGCCGTCAGGCTTTCAAATTTTGCGGTGCTATGCAGCGGGTCGCGTCATAGCATTTCGCTTAATCCTTCGAGTAGGCCATACCGACGACCGATTTATTGTTAGCTTTCTGCATTGCAATACCCTAGAAGTTTCATGAAGGCAATCGGATCACACTCTCGTAATACCATGTGTATATATCACCAGAATTGAGCATTCAATAAAGTTTGTTTTAAAAAAAGAGGTGTCAGTTTTTTTTTAACTTTACTGCACCTTAGTTCCAATAAACCGATACCAACTCGGCCAAAAGTGCTTATTCTTGAGTGCAACCACACTTTCAGTTAGGGTTGATGTAGCGTTTTCTTGCCGCTCTCGAAAAGATGGCCTTAGTTCTAGTGCGTGTATTTAAAAGCTCTCTTCCTACACGCACAGTGGCACCTGGGATCTTACACGGACAGCCTCACGCCACCTTGCCGCGGCTTCGACAGCTTCTATGGCCTCTACTACGGAGAATCGGACTATTACTCCCACACCATCTACTATGTACGTGAGCTGCGGCGGGTATTTGTTTTTTTATTTGTTATTGCGCCAATGCAGCATGGTTTCTGTTTCATAGATATATCCTATACTAAAATCACGGGTTACGTAAGAAACAAGATGCGTGTGGTCCCTGCGCACTCTGTGGCTTTCTTGCCATATCTTAATAAGATCTTCAAGCACAGCATCTTGGAACGGGTGTCTGGACATTTGAGCAGTCAAGGAGAGATGCGCTAAGTAGGTGTGGCACATAAAGAAAGTAAAATATTGAATAAAATAAATATTTACGGACAGTCACCTCTACAGCAGTGAAGAAGAAAATGCAAATTCTTGTTTGTTTTTATCTTCTTCATACGTCACAGTGTTCTGCAGAATACAGGATGCCTCATGCACAATGTAGACTTGGAAGTTTTTTAACACTCAATGAAATTATTTTTGTGCATGTGTAATAAGTAAGCATTTTTTCTTCCTTTTTTGTAGTAGTTTTCAGTTGAAGGGTCGCTCGCTTCATACTGTCTCAGCAGTTACATCAAGGTAATTTTTTCATACGACATGTTAAAAGGACACTCCAGATTCCGAAGGAAGACTACATAGGTGATTTCACTAAGATACTGAGCTTATATCGGCAAATGGCGGCAACTGTATGGGCACCCTTTCATTGTGTACTTATAAACAAGTAAAAAAAGTGACTTCAATCGAATCAGTTGCAAATGGTCGACGACACGCGTGTCATGCGGAAAGCAGCCATTTCGTTATAAACCCTGGTGCAGCGAAATGTGAAATGCAACTTGACCTATTAAGCTCGACCTAAAATGCGCATGACCCTTGTGTAGGAGATGTAGTTCTTGTGTGCGAAGAGCACAGTTTCGTCAACGTTGCATTGTCTTAAATAACCAACAGCATATGAATAAAAAGAAATTTTCACCCAGTTAGAATAATCAGATTTTGTGACCTTTACATTAGCGAAGAGCTAAACAGCCATACGTAAGAACCTACAGCTGAAGTTTTCCTGAATTTATCTGGCAAACATTTGGTGAATTTTCAAAGAGTATAATGCATGTTCTCACAGCTATTTAATTACATTACATACTTTACAACATTCGATGAAAGTCTTCACTTTATCCAACTTCACTTCTTAAAAAGGCTGCTGAGAAAGAATATTTCAGCCAGCCGCAGTTTCAGAACTTGCAGTCATTATTTGCTTCATTTCTTTTTTACTCAGCAAAACCATTCAGGTCTGGACTTCTGGGAGAACAAGGAACCCGTGTGGTCAGAAAATGGGACCTACTCTACATCCCTGTTCACAAAGAGGGTGCAGTCAGTGATCGAAAACAGGTCAAAGTCTAAGGTATGAAGGGAGGCTTTGTATCAGTGTTATGATGCATGGCCGTTGCAATAGTTACGTGCTTGCATTTACCGCACAGGGTCATAAACAATGTAGCAGACTCAACATTTTACTACAAAGCAGTAAATGCCATGTTAGAAAGCTTTAACCGATCCTTACGAAGTTCATTGTTGGACATTTAAAAAAGAGACAACATTGTGGCAGTCGCAGTTGAACGTGCGACAGCCGCGGTTACTTATGAACATATGAGGATCGTAAGCTTTAAATCAAGTGTGTTAAATATGTTGAACTCGCATTGATGTTGTCTTTCAATATTTTCTAATTCCTTCTGGTCAGGGCCAGGACGAATGTTTCGGCAACTAAGGAGCTTTTTTTCCTGAGAAATCTGTGCAGACTTTCTTGTGGCTTCGCGCGACAAACAGGTGGTTGTCATAGTTCCCTTTCGTCTAACCACAACAATACATCAGGCCCGCTTGAACCACTATTATGTATAGTTCCAGTGGTATGATACTGCCAAAAACCCACTTGAATTTTTTTCTATAAAGACAAGCGCACGAAATGCCACCTCCCTTCGGAGCCTGTTTCACATGCGAGTGATTTAGCCCCACGTGCGGAGCTGCAGCGGTCGCGCGAGCCCAAAACAGGTTCCCAGAGCGGCGAATAGACGCTGTGCTTAATATCGCCAGAGTTGGAAAAATGCATGACTCGTTCGCTGAATTCCGTGCCGACCGGTTGTGCCCTCGCGATCTCCGACGACAGCGCAGCTCTGGCCGACTGGGCTCGTCCTACGCCACCTCCTGCCGCCGGTCTTCTACGACGATGTCAGCGCAGCTCTGGCCGACTGCATTAGCCTTACGCCATCTCCTGTCGCCGACAAGAGCTCTCGCAAGTGGTGTCTTGGACTCCTGTGACCGTGTTTCCATCTTTCCTATCTCTCATATGTCGTCTCTCACTGTCCTAGCACATCTCTCTTTCTCTCTATACCTATACTCCTACCCTATTATTCCCTCCTTACCCCCATTCCTTGTGAGCTACTGTTCAGGTGTCACACGCTGATGCGGACAGTTACGGGGCTCACTTTTCTCTTCTTTTCACTTTTATAACCACAATGGAAAACTGCGCTTGCAGTAGAGAGTCCAGACTCGCTCGCTGGATTTCGTGCCGACCGGTTGTGTCCTCGCGATCTCCGACGACAGCGTAGCTCTGGCCGACTGGGCTCGCCCTATGCCATCTCCTGACGCCGACAAGAGCTGTCACCGAGTGGTGCCCCGTCCTCGGACTCCTCCGCCCAACGTTTAGAGAAACGTTTCCTCCGACCGCGTCCATCATTTTTATCTTCTCCTTACTTCCGTTGTTCGCTGTCCCTGCACCTCGCTCTCTCCTTCCTCTCTCTCAATCTACTTTTTATTCCTATCCTTTTGGTCTCTCCTTTACCACCACCCCTCGTGGGCAACTGTGGGGGTGTCCTCCCCCTAAAAGACAGTTACGGGGCCCACTTTTCTCTTATTTTAATTTATTTAATTTATTATGACTTCCCCCCCTCCAGAGCGTCCGCAGATGTGGATAGCACGTGACGCCAGGGGTGGAGTCGAGGAGTGGACGCGTGCGCTGCGAGTCACCCGCTCCGCAGAACTCGCTCCGACTCAGTAGCAGACGGCATCCGTCTACTCCCCGGCTAAAAATGTCTCGCGCTACCTGCAACATGATGCCCATTGCAGAAGTTGTGAAACGTCCTCTTCTTTGGCACGTCAACATGAAGGATCTCCGCAATAATCACAAGAAAAGGATTCTTTGGGAAGAAATATACGACCACCTTAAATGAGTCGCATACTTCCATAAAGTAAACGTCCTTGTCGCTTGAACTGGCGATGCTTACTGGTGAAGTTGAAGTGCCGCTCTTTTTCAGTCATTGCTCACGACAAAACTTCCATCTAAGTGACAATCTTGTGCACGTGTTTTTATTTTTTTTTATTTTCATTGAATTGTAACTTCCACGTAGAAGAGTCGCATGGGACGCCGTACTTCTCGGTCTCAGCAAATGTTGCAGGTGTAACAAAAGTTGCAATTTGGGGACACATTGCATAGCTGACAGGGTTCACACGATCGAGAAAGCAAACGCCGGCGGTACATCAGTGGACTTGATAAGTATCATTCCACGCACGTCACTGAAAAAAGAATTTCGTAATGTGACACAACAGGGCGGGGGCGCGAAGCGTGCTGTCACAATTCGTTGAAATAAAGCATTCACCAGGGGCCATAATTTTGTTCAACCTTTCAACAACACATCAGTCTCTCACTAAAACTCAGACTCACTTGTCCGCGTCCTGTGCCGCGCTTGTCACGCTAGGAATAGTTCCGGTGCACAGCGCTCAAGCTTTCAGGCTGTCGTCAGAAACTGCCACACTGGGCAGCTGCTTTCCGTGACACTCAGTGCCGGAATGCGCGGATGGCTGAGCAAAGGCAGATATTCAGACGCGAGCTTAACAGACACTGCGAAGATAACAAAAATCAGCAGTTGATTTCAGGCACCAGTGCAGCAACACATGCTTAGAGGCATGTACCTATAGTACACTGTCAGAGGCTACCAATTAAATGACACTGTGTTCCAACGGCAAAGTTGTGTTGTGTAAAATAATGTGATACTTGTGCTTCCTGCTCACCACCGCAGCATTTATGGACGCGAAATTCCGATATAGTAGGAATTTCTGCGTAGTGCCTGACGTGGGCCGCACACAAGTGCAGCCCACGTCAGGTTTGGTAAAGCAGCCAAAGAACCGGGACAATGAGCGTATCACGTATACTATGTTGCCTGCTGTTGGCGAACCTTTGCTTGGGGTGGTGTACTTAATTAATCAAAAATTTAAAAGGCTTATTAATTAGGCCGCAATCATACGAATTGGAGCGCCAGAACAGATGTAGGCCATACAGAAAATTCCGATGAAGTGTGTGCGCGCACATGCCACAGGGTGTCCACAAACACGGCCAAAGCTAACCACTGAGGCTTTCTATATGAACATTTATTGTTACTCGAGTGAAGAGGTGGAAAATTTAGATCTGAAGTTTGCGAGGTGTATAACTGGGGGGCTGACAAAAACCATGTTCCCCGTCTCAAAGTTTGATCGCTCAAAGCAACAGAATTGAATCGGAGAAACATAGGAAGGGCTGCGAACAACATGGTCACAGTTCTTAATCCTTCACTCAGTTGTAACAGCTGTCTAAAAAACCATACCAGCAAACTCTTTCTTTTTTTGCTTCACCATGGCCAATTGTTTGAGCGCACAGCAAGAACTAAGCGTCAAATAGCCTGACTGCAAACGCCGTTTATATTTGGCATAAGATTCACTTCGCACTTAGTTCAATAGGCGCACAGACGCGTCAAAGTCGAGTGGATATTGGCGATGAAACTAGCAAAATAAGGGTGCCAAAGGAAGGATAGTTGGATCAAAGCATGGCATTGCAAGCCACTGAAAATAGCGGTTAACCAGCGGTTTCCACGGGCTACACTGCTTGCCAGAGTGGTGGGCGTCGCGCAAAAGCAGCTGAAGCAGCGGCGCATGTGTATCAAACGCTCGTCCGCGCGCGCGTCCTGCTGCCGCTAATCGGCGCTGCCACTACCACTCAGTCGCTCAAAGGTGGAACAGGCTTATTAATTCGGTGCCACCTCAAGAATAGTAGGCAATGTTGACTATCCGGTGGCACTCTCGTATGCTAAGGCTACCCCTTGAAAAAAAGGTTTTTATGGCAGTCCACAAGTACATACTATATATATATATATAAATATATATATATATATATAAGGGAAAGAGGTGTATATCTAAGGGCTCGTTTTTCCGTGTTTTAACACAATATTAATAAGATCTAACAGACAGTAATATCAAGGAATGTACAGGGGAAGTTATTAGAACCAATGGAATGTAAATAAAACAAAGACAAGTGGATGAAAAAATAACCAGCCGTGAGCACGGCTGGTTATTTTTTCATCCACTTTTCTTTCTTCTTTCTTCTTATTTACATTCTATTGGTTCTAATAACTTCCCCTGTACATTCCTTGATATTACTGTCTGTTAGATCTCATATATATATATATATATATATATATATATATTTATATATATATATATATATATATATATATATATATATATATATATATATATATATATATATTTATATATATATATATACATATATATATATATATATATATATATATATATATTTACAGAAGAAGAACTTCGGTTGCCGCAAGGTTATAAATATGAAAGTAGATGCGCTTTCACATAACAACTGTTTATTGTGCCGAAGTTTCGACGGGAACCTCGTCTCTTTCAAGGCATAATAATATTTACACATGTTCCGTGTCTTATAGCCTGTCGAGGCAGGAGGGAAGGGGTCAAAAGAAAAGAAAGAAAGAGAGATAGAAAAAAAAGAAGAAGAAACAGCGAAACGGGAGAAGAAACATTAAATAAAGTATAGAAAATTTAGGAGAAGAAGCAAGACCGACACGGCGTACTTAGAAAGGGGCAGCATCTCAATAGAGTAGGGCAGAGCTAGATGAGCAATGTCATCATTGTCAACAATACATCCCCCGCACCCACTCTTTTCCAAGTGGGCAGTGTGCCGCCGTTCTTGTATTTCACCTTTCCGTGTAGTCCGCTGGCGGCTCGTTCGTCTTTGAAGTTTAATACAAGTTAATGAGGAAAGCTTAAGCGCTTCGAATGCGTCTGGAGGAGGTGGCGTCTGGAGGAATGAAAAAGCCGGTGATTGAGGCGCCGCCATCGATATTCATTATATGCAATGGCTCCTTGTCAGTGATGGAACAGAATGTGCGTTAAAAATTAAAGATGAAAAAAAGAACAGGGGGGGGGGGGAGACTGTACGACATCCGGGACAGTCACCACACAGTTGCGGCTCACTGGGAAGACATGCGCGCATGTATGAAAACGTTAACGAAACCACCTAGCTGTCAGCTCCTTGTCAGTGAAGGAACAGAATGTGCGTTAAAACTTAAAGAAAAAAAGAAAACAAAAAGGGGGGGGGGGGACCGTACGACGTCCAGGACCACTTATCTGTGCATTCCGTCTGTGCTTGATGAGGCAAATTATTTCTATGTTGTCAGATGCATAGGCTAAAAGCTTTATTAGCGGGTAATATTGTCGTAATGAAACTGGACTGATTAGACAGAAGCATTTGCGTCTTTTAGCGGTCGTAACGCTGACAGAGTGCCTGGGTGTTCATTTATTCCAAATTTTATAGTGTTAAATTTATAGATAAAATAAGCTTCCCGTTGTTGCTGTTCTCTGATTGTTCGAAAGTTGTTTTCTAGTAGTGTAACCCTGATGTCATCAAAGCTGTGGTCTTTTAATGTGCAGTGTTTTGAAAGTGGAAGGTCTGGCAGAGATCGTACATGTGCCCGATGGTTGTTGAATCTAATTCTACACGGAGTGTCTGTCTGGCCCACGTATTGCTTGTTACATACCCCACAATCCAGGAGGTATATGACGTTGTCTGAGTCACAGTCTAGTGCACCCCTTATCCTGTGCCTAAAATCCGAGGGTGCTTTTCGCCACTGTCGTAGTCTGCATGTGTTTGCATACCTTGCATCTGCTTTTTTCCGGAAGGGTGACACCCGATTTGAGATTTCACGCTTATGTAATATATATTAAATGATCCTTTATATTTTTCGGCCGTCTGTATACAACACAAGGAGGAGAAGTTAAAATTTTGGATAGTCGCACGCTCTGTTCCAACATGTTAAAGTATTTTCTTAGGACCTTGTTTATCTTCAGTGGGCTGCTCGTGAAAGTTAATAGCAAGTTTTTTGTTGCGGTGTTGGTCGGCGTTTTTCTGGTGGTTGAGAAGAATCTGGCGGTCCAGATTTTCAGCATTTTTGATGGCCTCGTCGATGATAGCTGGCGCGTATTCTTGATTAAGGAGTACTTCGTGCATATGTGTGCTGTTTTTGTGGAAGTCCTATGTGCGGGAGCAGATTGGTCGGAATCTGTGTGCTTGGGAATAGGGAATGCTGGTCTTGCAATGTCGCGGGTGGCAGCTTTTGAAGTGCAGGTATTGTTGCCTGTCCGTAGGTTTTCTGTACACGCTAGTTACCAACGCACCATCGTCTACTCGAATTAGTACATCAAGAAAGCTTATTTCAGTGTTAGAGTAGGAGCGTGTAAAATAAATGCTGGGGTTTACCTGGTTGAATGCCCGTATGAATTTGAGGAGCTCGTTTTCCGATTGTGTCGAAATTATGAATATTTCATCTAGGTACCGTTTATATAATAATAGTTTGATATTACAAGATGAAAGAAAATTGGACTCTATGTGGTGCATGATTATGTTAGCGTAGTTTGGGGCCATTGTTGTACCCATTGCCGTGCCGCTGATTTGAAGGTAGTTCTGGTTGGAAAATTCAAAGCTGTTCGATTCGAGTACAAGTCTTGTGAAGATTTCAATTACTTTTTTGCTTGGATAAGAGACAGGGTTGTGTGTTCCATACGATTCAACAAGCGCCCTTACACCATCGTCATGTGGGATATTTGTGTAGAGTGAGCTAACATCCAATGTTAAGAGAAGTGCACCGTCTGGAATTTTCACGTCTGCTATTTCCCGAAGGAAATGGTTTGTGTCACGCAAGAAGGACTTATGTGTGGGTGGTATGTCTTTGATTAAAGAATCAATACAACTGGAAATGGGTTCCGTTAACGTTCCCGTGCCTGATATAATGTGTCTGCCAGGGTTATTCTCTTTATGAATCTTCGGCAGCATGTAAAAACGACCAGGCGCCGATTGTACCGTAATAGGTGCCTTTTTATCTTTGAATCAATGGCACCTTCACGTGTGAGATCCTCTAGGGTTGTTACAATGATTTTTTTGTGCTCCGTGGTGAGGTCAAAGTTGAGGTGTTTGTAGAATTGTTTGTTATTTAGTTGTCGCTTGCCTTCCTCAATGCAGTCTGATCTATTCAGAACAACAATCGCGCCTTCTTTGTATGCTGGTTCAATGACGAGATCTTCGCAGTTGCTCCACGTGAGTAGTGCCTCTTTTTCTCTTTTTTATATGTTATTCATGCTTGGTTTGTGCACCTTGTACGCATGTATAACATCTTTTTCAACCGCGTCTATATAGAGATCCAGATGTCGATCTCTGTTGGCGTCTGGGGTCCGTTGCCGTCCGATTACCCCACGAAAAAGTGCGTTATCTTTTTCGGGTTTATCAAAGAAATATTCCTTCAATCGTAAATTTCGTGCGAAGTCGTCTAGGTCTAGACGACTTCTGACGAAATTATATCAGGCACGGGAACGTTACCGGAACCCATTTTCAGTTATACTGATTCTTTAATCAAAAACATACCACCCACAAATGAGTCCTTCTTGCGTGACACAAATCATTTCCTTCGGGAAATAGCAGACCTGAAAATTCCAGACGGTGCATTTCTCGTAACATTGGATGTTAGCTCACTTCACACAAATATCCCACATGACGATGGTGTAAGGCGCTTGTTAAATCGTATGGCACACACAACCCTGTCGCTTATCCAAGCAAAATGTAATTGAAATCTTCACAAGACTTGTACTCAAATTGAACAGCTTCGAATTTAACAACCAGTACTACCTTCAAATCAGAGCACGGGAATGGGTACAAGAATGGCCCCAAACTACGCTAACATATTCATGCACCACATAGAGTCCAATTTTCTTTCATCTTGTGATATCAAACCATTATTCTATAAACGGTTGCTAGATGATATATTTATAATTTGGACACATTCGAAAACGAGTTCCTCAAATTGATACAGGCATTCAACCAGGTACACCCCAGCATTTATTTTACACACACCTACTCTAACACTGAAATAAACTTTCTTGATGTACTCATTCGAGTTGACGATGGTGCGTTGGTAACTAACGTATACAGAAAACCTACAGACAGGCAACAATACCTGCACTTCAAAAGCTGCCACCCGCGACATTGCAAGACCAGCATTCCCTATTCCCAAGCACACAGATTCCGACAAATCTGCTCCCGCACATAGGACTTCCACAAAAACAGCACACATATGCACGAAGTACTCCTTAATCAAGAATACGCGCCAGCTATCATCGATGACGCAATCAAAAATGCTGAAAATCTGGACCACAAGATTCTTCTCAACCACCAGAAAAACGCCGACCAACACCGCAACAAGAACTTGCTATTAACTTTCACGAGCAGCCCACCGAACATAAACAAGGTCCTAAGAAAATACTTTAACATGTTGGAACAGAGCGTGCGACTATCCAAAATTTTCACTTCTTCTCCTTGTGTTGTATACAGACGGCCGAAAAATATAAAGGATCATTTAATAAATTCAAAGATAGGCGTGAAATCTCACATCGGGTGTCACCCTTGCGGAAAAAGCAGATGCAAGGTATGCAAACACATGCAGACAGCGACAGTGGCGAAACGCACCCTCGGATTTTAGGCACAGGATAAGAGGTGCACTAGACTGTGACTCAGACAACGTCATATACCTCCTGGATTGTAGGGTATGTAACAAGCAGTACGTGGGCCAGACAGACACTCCGTTTAGAATTAGATTCAACAACCATCGGGCACATGTACGATCTCTGCCAGGCCTTCCACTTTCAATACACTGCACTATAAAAGACCACAGCTTTGATGTCATCAGGTTTACACTACTAGAAAACAACTTTCGAACAATCAGAGAACGGCAGCAACGGGAAGCTTATTTTGTCTACAAATTTAACACAATAAAATACGGAATAAATGAACACCCAGGCACTCTGTCAGCGTTACGACCACTAAAAGACGCAAACGCTTCTCTCTAATCAGTCCGGTTTCATTACGACAATACTATTACCCGCTAACAAAGCTTTTAGCCTATGCATCTGACAACATAGAAATGATTTGCCTCATCAAGCACAGCTGGAACGCAAAGATAAGTGGTCCTTGATGTCGTACGGCCCCCCCCCCCCTTTTTTGTTTTTCTTTTTTTCTTCTTTAAATTTTAACGCACATTCTGAGCCTTCACTGACAAGTAGCTGACAGCTAGGTGGTTTCGTTTACTTTTTCATACATGCGCGCATGTCTTCCCAGTGAGCCGCAACTGCGTGGTGACTGTCGCGGATGTCGTACAGTCTCCCCCCCCCCCCCCTGTTCTTTTTTTCATCTTTAATTTTTAACGTCCATTCTGTTCCTTCACTGACAAGGAGCCATTGTATATAATGAATATCGATGGCGGCGCCTCAATCACCGGCTTTTTCATTCCTCCAGACGCCACCTCCTCCAGACGCATTCGAAGCGCTTAAGCTTTCCTCATTAACTTGTATTAAACTTCAAAGAGGAACGAGCCGCCAGCGGACTACACAGAAAGGTGAAATACAAGAACGGCAGCACACTGTCCACTTGGGAAAGAGTGGGTGCGGGGGAGGTATTGTTGACAATGATGACAATGCTCATCTACCTCTGTCCTACTCTATTGAGATGCTGCCCCTTTCTAAGTACGCCGTGTCGGTCTTGCTTCTTCTCCTAAATTTTCTATATTTTATTTAATGTTTCTTCTCCCGTTTAGCTGTTTCTTCTTCTTTTTTTCTATCTGTCTTTCTATTTTTTACTTTTCTTTTGACCCCTTCCCTCCTGTCTCGACAGGCTATAAGAAGACACAGAACATGTGTAAGTATTATTATGCCTTGAAAAAGACGCGGTTTCCATCGAAACGGCGGCACAATAAACATTTGTTATGTGAAAGCGCATCTACTTTCATATATATATATATATGTATATATATATATATATATATATATATATATATATATATATATATATATATATATACATATATATATATATTGAAGGTTTTTCTTGGTCGGAATATAGGTGATCAAGGGAAGTGGATGAGGGAACGAAAAATGAAGCTTTATTGAACTACATCAAATGAAATGTTAACAGCAATACGATTGTTCGCCGTGAGTGACTCTATTTGCGTGCCAGTGTATGAGCTGAAAACATGTAGGAATAAACCGTGCGCCTTCCAGCTTTAAGGTCTCGTTCAATCATGGCGGCCATACGCTAACATTGTTTAGCATGAACGCAACCATCCTCTAGTGATACACTGTTTCTTTTAAATCCGAATGCATTTATTAGTCGGGCTATGTCAGGTGTCCGTCGGGATCTGTCCACCACCCTCTCTCATGGCAACAGCTGTGGACACACACGTCCTTTGCAACCAGAGTCCCCACCATGTCGGGCTTCCGCGTCGGCAACAGCGGCGGGCGCATTATTACCCTCGCCGCTAGCAACCGCAGCCCCGCCTCCTTGACTTGAGCGTGACTTGCCACCGCCTCAATGCAAGGCGTTTTTCATCTATCGTTGGGTTCTCACGTGCGAAGCACCATTGTGAACGCTACGCAATGTATTCGCATTTCCTCAAGATCTCTTAGGAGTGCTGGGGGCATTTTTTCTTCCTTAATGTCGTCTATTTGTTAACGCGTTCACTGTCATGAGGAACTCGACCAGTCAAATCGCTAATTGGCAGACTTTTTATGTAGCAACATTGTCTGAAATGACCATAATGAGTAACGGGTGTTTTGTATGAAGTCCGGAACAGTGAGACCTAACAGTCCATGTAGATCTTTTTGAACTTAACTTCTCAAAAATAATCTTACTGTGGCCAATGCTGAGCTTACTAGATTTTGCACGCCGGTCGCACGTGTATTTTTCCTTACCTTCACAGCCGTTGCTGCTTCTGGTGTCCCACATGGCTGCTCACTCGGCGTTGGAGACTGAGCCACTACAGGCACCGCAAGAAAACATCGACAAGTTTCCCTACATAGGAGAGAAGAACAGAACGATATATGCCGGTGAGAGCAAATTATTTTATCTTCACGTGCTCGTTTCTTGGTTGTTTCAATATTTTTGCTCATAACAGGGCGCGTGCAGGAGGACTGCTTGTATTATAATATATTAGTTTCAGTTTGCATAAGATGTCAGTTGCTATGACCAGCATTCAGAGAAAAGTTTTTTTTCCTCACTAAAAACGTTATCCAGGCTTTCCTGCAGCGCAAACCTTATCAAATCGAACGGAATGTTCATCGAGGATAGCATAGAGTGTGCCTCGCAGAGGTCGGTCAAAAAAGTGCTTTAAATGCCAAAACTACTGCATTGAGGTAACATGACTGCGACATGGTATGTAAATTTGTTCAAGCGACAGCGTGCGTTTGTGAACAGTATGTTAAAGTTTCGCCTTATTTAGGTGTTTAATTTCTGCCTTTTTAAGTACTTTAGTCTTTTCTGGCAGGCTTCTCAAATATTTGGCCACAGCCTTGTGCTGATAACGGGAAAAGTGAGAGGCTTTCGTCCATTTTTATTATTGGCAACATTTCCATTGGACAGTCGGCAAACACTCTTTCGTTTATTTTTCATAGCGAAGAGACGGGATGAATGGTAAATATATTAGTTATAAAAAAATACTATGCTCATATAGGACACTTCATGCTTAGCAGAATAGTTTTTTTTCGTTGTTGTAATTTCTTCACTAACATAGAAAATGACTTGTCGATTTGGTGCTCATATGCAGCAACTCGTCTTACGATTGCTTAAATACGTCGAAACCAAGTATTTAACATACAGATTTATAAAGCACATATAAATACAAAAAGGTGTAGTGATAGAGGAACCGTAAAAATATATTTGAAGTAAAAATGAGCATTTCGCCCATTACCGAACGTAAAAAAAGTTCAAAAGCAACATTTGCTAAGGCACGTTGGTGGGCAAGTTGGTTGGTGTTCATTATTTATATGGTGCCCCCCCCCCCCCCCCCAGTGGCTAAGGTACTCGGCTGCTAACCCGCAGTCCGCTGGATCGTATCATGACTGTGGCGGCTGCATTTTCAATGGAGGCGAAATGCTGTTGGCGCGTGTGCTTAGATTTGGGTGCGCGTTAAAGAAGCCCAGGTGGTCGTCATTTCCGGAGCCCTGCACTACGGTGTCTCTCATAATTAGGTATAGGGTCCCCTAATTTTTGATAAAAAACTTATAAAAAATTAGGGTACCCTAAACCTTCGCTTTTAGGAGTTGAACGAGACAGCGACATCCTGTTCCAAGTGCGTATTTCAAACATTTAGTGAATGGAACCTTTTCGAAGTTGCTATGCATCCAGTATATGTGGCTTTTAGGGAATAAGCGTAGTAACGTGTGTGCCTTTTGTGGTGGCTTTCATCCACGGAGCCACTATGATAATCACATATTCTGTCGCCCGTTGGCCATGTACGCTTGCACCACGCATTATTACTGCAATATTTCATGTTGCATTGTGAGGCGTGTATACAGTATGCGTATGCTGGCGAAGCATGAAAGATCCTTTCACTGCATTATTAACTAGAGGAAGTTCTTTTCACTGTTTCCACAAGCAGAGGCGTGGTCGTGTGGTAGAACATCCGCTTGCAACGCAAGCGAATGTAGTTTGATTACCACTCGTACCCGAATTAACATCTCCGGTTGGTTACCACTCCACCACAGGATTTTTTCATCACTCTCAATTTTTCGCTCACCCATAAGATGATAATTTTTTTTGCTCACCACCAACGACGCCGACATCGGAATTTCCGCCAATTGAGCTCTTTAACACTATTGCGTCAGTAATTCATAAGGCGTAGCTTATCACGACAGTTACCGAGAAATCGTACACACAAACACAGCGGTAAATTGCAACTAATGGTTTTTATGTGAAGTCACACATGTTATTTCGAAAATAACAGATCAAATGAAACCGAAAACGCCATGCATGGATACAGCTCAGAGTATGCATGCGACCTGCATGCATCACGACACCTTGAATCTGCAAACGTCAGAGCGATGATTCCAGATAATCTTTATCAGACCACACTAAGGGGATAGAACCCCCACCCACGCGCACATATATACAGAAATACACATTTTTCTTTCATTTTATCAATATCACGGGTTTCAATTAATTCGCACGTAGTTCTCCCGCGGGCTCTATTGAAACTGCAGGCGTTTTTAAACATCGGGGTGCAACCACACCTCTGTTCCCGAATGAAAAGATAGAGCTTATAATACATTGCACTGGTGTTCCCTAAGTTTTTCGTTCACACATGTTCCCGTTTGGCCTATGTAAACACGTTAACGCTTGAAAAGAACATAATGCACCATGCATTAACTGCAATTGACACATTTTATCTGATGCTTGACCACACAATCCCGCTTCCCGCTACTTTCGGCATTAAACGTTTTTCACATTCCTTGTAATAGTAAGAGCTCTTTGCAATAAGCAGTATCGAGAACCATTGGCTTGACGTTGATGAATGCAGATTGTTGTTATTAGGGATGACATCTGTATGCTCTGTACCATATCTGTACATATTGTTCTCTCAGGTTTATCGATGTAATGTTACTGTATAAATAGCATGAGTCATCGTAAATAAAACGAATAGTTGAAAGTTAGCGTGTAATTGTTTGTCCCCCTTCTCTTTCGCTGTCGTGATGCACTTCATCATATGAATAAGTTCAATAGCTTCAAATAAATGAGCGAGTGATGAGAAGTATCTTATAGAAAAATGAGGTATGTATCAAGGGATTGGCAAGAAACGCGTGGACAATAATTCAAGGCTTTGAATCAATAGTATGTAAGGTGACCTACTGTGCCGCATCAGGTGAAATTTACGGCCACATGATTTTGAAAAGATTTCATCAGAACTCTGCAGGACGTTTGCTTGATGTTATCCGTGATGCATTCTAAACATAAACATTAACAGTCTAGCTTTATACATAATTCTTTAGAGTTAATTTCGCTAAAGAAAATGAATCGCTTCATCAAAAAAGACCGATATAGCAAACGTAACAGGCCAATCATAAAAAGTACTCACGCGCGATAACCTTTGGTAACCGGGTTTAGGTTTCAGCCATTAGTATCCTTCATCAACCGCAGGCATGGTGGATGCATTGGATCAGTCGATCGGCCAAGTGTTCAAGGCATTAAGCGACGCAGGGATGCTGGAGAACTCCGTCATCGTCTTCAGCAGCGACAACGGCGGTGCTATGTGGGGCCATGGGCGCTCTCACGGTTTCAATTGGCCGTTGCGGGGTGCCAAAGGACGCGTCTGGGAAGGTGGCACTAAGGTGGCCGCTTTCGTCTGGAGTCCTCTGTTTGCTCGGAGACGCCAGCAATACAATGGACTAATGCAAATCACTGACTGGTTGCCCACGTTCTACTCGATCGCAGGTTGGTGGGACATGTATAAAATCTTTCTCATTTCAGTGGGCCAGTAGCCGAACATCTCACTTGTGCAGAGTCCATCGCTGTGTAAAAAAAGTTATAGATTTATAGTTGCGCTGTACAAGTTAGTGAATTGTATGACTGGCAGTTGGCAACTCAGATCTTCCGATGTGGACTTGACTGTGTATCAGCAAAACAGCTGTAATGTGGCCCGAAAGGACAACACCACGGAAAAATGCCCCTAGAAGCTTCACGCAGTGGTAATAGCAAGCGTTTGTTTTCAAAGCAGCGCCACTTAGTAGCACGAAAACCAGGCGTACAATTAACCAGGTTCATACACTAAAATGCATGCGCGATAAAAATATCCTGAACAACTTATAGCCGAAGACAAGAACAACGTAAAGAAGTCATACCTTATAAAGCAAAGTCCACTCCATCGGTGATGATACTATAGATGGCTTCCTGATAATTATTCGGCCTCAACTTTGAAACTAATTTTTTATTTATTTTATTCGTGCATACTGCAGCCCATCACGGGCTATGGCAGGAGTGGTGATAACATCACATGTCAAGCACAGACAAAAAATCGGTCATTGGCAAAGCACGAAAAACCAAGGCAAAGCATTCCAACACTCAATTCTTGCAGGAAGGTAGCTATATTTGCACAAATCAGTTCTAGATTTTAACGGCAAAAGATTAAGAATATGTGAGCAACGAGTGCATGAAGGTTGAACAAACTCAAGTACTGGTTCAAGTGTGCAGAACGTGAGGACTCAATCAAGGCATGCATGAACTTTAAGCTTCCTTGTGGCGACGCGACGTGTTGCCAGAGTGGACAGACTTACATTAGAGAGTTCGGAAGAGGATGAAAAGTCACTATCGTAGCGACGGTAAATAAAATGAAGAAATTTTTTTAAAGACTAAATCCTGTTAATGTCGTTTTTATTCAATGAATTTCGAGCAATGGATGCATATTGTAGAACTGGACAAATTAGTGTTTTGAGCGTGAGCAGTCTGGTTTCTTGAGGATCTACTCTACGGATGCGCTGTAGAAAGCCCAGTTTCTATAATGATTTATTACATAAGGTATGTTTGCTCCAGGAAAGATTGTTAGCAACTAGAAGCCTTAGATACTTGTACTTGGGTATTTTGAGTAAAGAAGAATTATGGAAAGAGTACGTAAAAACTGAGAGAGCTAAGCACCTAGTGAACGCCTAGTGAATCGCCTCGTCATAGTGAATCTCTTCTATATAACATCTATGACAATGTTGTTAAACAAAGGTCAATAACCGAGTGTAGAGTGCGAGAAGTTATTGCTGTGACTGTTGTTATTTTCTTTTTTTATTCTTTTTTTATCTTTCCGTCTACCAACCACTGACTTGCACATTTGTGCACGTGCTGGTTTGGTCTTTAGCAAGTTACAGATATACTGTACGCAAGTACGGCCATTTTGCGTTTTCCGGTGTAGGCGCCCAGACATCATAAATGCTTTTTTAAGTGACTGTGAAGTTCTCACGCTTCATTGTTGCCTAACAGCCTAGCATTTGTTAGCTAGGGAAACTATAGTTTGAAGGAGGGATGGTGCTGTTAATAAAATAGGGAGTGACATCAGCGCAACGAGGGGAAAAGCAGAGCGCTACCATACTGTCCTACCGTATTTGCTAGCCGCATATCCGTAGCTTGCTAAAAGACTCCGTTGTTTAGCGCATCAGAGCGGAAAGCTGTAAATTACAAATGCATTACATAAAAAAATTTGAGCTTTTCAGTGCACTCTAGCTTTTGGGTTATCAAAGGCTGCACCGTGACGCAGACCCTCTCGCCTTTTAACGGATATCGCTGCCTTCTCGAGATTATATTAGAGTTGGTGAATATAAGCTATTTAGCCGCCCTTTTTGTTACTGTCGTTAAGCGGGAATAAGCATCGGGCTTCCACAAATTCTCTTCCACAACAGGCCCTGAAACTCGGTACTGCTAATCCGCTTTCTTCAAGCGTGAAATCTGATTATAGAGGCTATGTTTCGTTAGATGAACACACGAGTTCTATAATACGTCGCTGAGAAAAGTCCTCGCAGTGTTTCGCTTAGTTCATTTTGAAGACTCAGAGCCGAGCTTTTTACTCTTTTGGGCCACAATGTCCTTACCTTAGTATTCGGTCAGTGTATGTGAGTCTCAACCTTAAACATGAGTTGTAGCCCTCAGAACTTTGTGCTTGATTTATTGTCTGTTGTGGAAAGAAACATCTGACAATTGTGAGTTTTTGTTCAAACAGTTCAACGTTCATAGCCGCGTAACGATATAAATTAAAAGCATGGCGTCTCTCATAATCATATAGTGGTTTTGGGACGTTAAACCCCATATATCAATAAATTAAAAGCATGGGCGTAATGGTTTGGCTTCACCTTCCCAGCGTCCCTCCTTCTCTGTCTGTGTTCACTACTTCTTGATACTTCGCTTCTTTCTTTCTTTCTTTTTCTCTCTGTTTCTTTTTTTCTTTCTCTCTTTCTTTTCTTTCTTCCTACCCACTTTCTCATCGCTAAAGACGCTGAGCCGTGCCACCATTATGGGAGGCAGAAATGGAGTCCTTTTCTATTCTTCGTATTTCTTTTGTGAATCCCCCTCTCTCTCTATTTCCCTCTAGGTGTGCCCACTGCTATCATTGTAAAGTGAGTACGGCTTGCCCACTGAGTGAATCGTTTATTGGGCATGATTCGGTCACTTGCATGTGTACGAGCAATAGTGCTGCACGTGCTTCATCGTGGCCACCACGTGACAATATTGTTTCTGCAGTACAAGTGACTCTTCATTTGCATACCTGTGTGATTTTTTTTTGAACAGCAACTTTAAGAGATTGACTACTTCATAAAGCTTGCTCTTTCTTAGCGCCGCTATAGAGTAAGCTTCACGCCAGGTGAATGGAATGAAAACGGAACGGGGGGAAGTAACACCAGCGGTGTACAACGAACTTCTGTTATAGATATGCACCATCCATTGGCATTCGAAGTAGCAGATATATCACCATACTAAGAAGGATTAGGTGAACTAGCGGCAGAGGTTGGCAGAACTTTTGGAGCTGTCAGACTCACTCGTTAAACATATTTTTCACTTTGGACTTACTCGGACTCTCACTCACCAAAATATTCGCTAGACGGATTCACCCGGACGCACCTTCATGAAACTTTTCTTTAACCAAGCTCACTAGGACTCCAACTCACCTAAACCTTACTCATCTGCACTCACTCAGACTCAGAGTCACGGCTTGGTCTGCGTGTGAGTGAGTCCGAGTTGTCGACTCACGAGTCCATTCTTCTTCAACAAACTTTTTATACTTGGTGTCTGTCCTTTTTAACACCAATATTTCGTGTAACTGGTGCTCTTCTTAGCGCCAATCGATGTAGAACTTTCAAATAAGAGTGAGATGAGTAAGGTCATTTTTATTGCATGAGGTGACAACATCAGATATATTTATTGAGAAATTCCCCGGAAGAGCTGGTGAGCGGGAGATCAAGACATCGCTTTATTTAATTCATGCCTCTAATCAATAAATAAAAAAATGGCGTTTAAATGGCACTGCTTTAGAACATGTGTGAGTAGCCGTGAGTCCAGGTAAGTCTGATGCTGAAGAGTATATAGAAAGGACCATACGTAGGCAAAATAAAATAGAACTGACTTAGGCTCACTCAATAAATATACAGGGCATTTCAAGAAATGCGCCTAATACTCCTTAAATATTACAGCAAAGAGGTATTTGAGTGCTACTTCTGGCGTTGGCTTTCCTGTGGCAGCTGCATCTTCAGATGTGTACAAACATTAATTACGGCAGTAAATATTTAAGTTAACAAAATAAACTCTTTCAGCAGTGGTGACACCTAGTAGTGTGAAATGGGTGAATTCAAGCCCTTCCTACGAATAGCCCATAGCCACTTTGAAATTCTGAAAAACAGCCACACGTTATCATCGCAGAGCGATGCAATCTAGCCAACTTAGCTGGCGAAACCAAAAAAGACACGCCAAACAGCACATCTACCATTCACTTCGACAACACCCTCAATGTCGACACTGTTTCCGTCGCATTGGGGGAGAAAAATAAGCGAGCGTCGGTAAGAGGCCTCGAAGCGATGTGTCTAAATTTAGGGTTGATAACGGCTAGGAAAGCAGTGTCGTCACCAAGGGCGTTGTCGAAGTGAATGGTAGATGCCCTGTTTGGTGCGTCGGTTTCAGTTTCTCTAGCTAAATTAGGCTCAATGCATCGCTCCGCGGTGATTACCAGCGGCCGCTTTACCAAAATTTTAAAGTGGCGATGGACTATTTGTAAAATGAGCTTGGATTCGCCCATTTGACTAGACCAGCTGTCACCGCTGGTTAACAAGTTTATTGTGTTAACTCTATAATTACTGCCTGCAATTAATGTTTGTACGCATCTGAAGAGGAATTTTACCCCATGAAGGCGACGCCACAAGTAGCACGTAGAGACCTCCTATCTGTGATTTTTGCTTGCGCTTTGCCATTCGTGCCTGTTCTTGCGCCCGGAATGCTGCATCAGCCCGCCGACCATCAATTCTTACACAGATCAGTGGTAAACGCTATTACTGGGAAAGTTGGTTTCTGTTTGGGCGTTCGTACCATCAGGCACCCTGCCTATGCTGAAATCGCCTGCAACGTCGAAATGTGCACGCGCCCACGAACCCACCACTTGATGTGTTTTCATTCCTCTTTTGTCTGTCGGCCTGCTTGACAGCTTAGCTTGGCTGGCAGGCGACGTGCGCGCATGTGGTCAAGGTGGGGATGAATCACCTCGTGTCCCATCAAGCCTCTTTTCCTTCTCTCCGACATTTCTTTCTTTCCCACTCCCCATCTCTGCGCAATGCTGTTGAGGTGACCGCCACTGAGAGACGGTGCTGCGCTTTTCTTCATTTTTTGTTCTCTCGAGATCGAACGTTTGAAACTGGGGCACGCCGGCTCGGCGGCATGGCTGCAAGCGAATGAGCGACGTTGCTGACGGCGTTGTCAATGGCGCGCGTACTCAGGTGCGATGTAAATAGTAACGTAACTGACGTAGCAGCTAATGGAGACATTTAGCAATTCTCACGGTGAACGGTTTTTTGTTTCGCTTAGCCATACACAGTTCTCTGATGCGAAAGTTCAGTGGGGGCTGAACACACAAGAATGCAGGGAAGGTATTGAGCGGCTGTTTGGTTTCAGCCATCACTACGGTAACTCTGTGTTCAATACACCCAGTATCCTCTCTCAATTTCAGGAGGTGACGCTGCGCAGATGGCTGACTTGGACGGATTTGACATGTGGCGGTCTTTGTCCTACGGCCTACCTTCGCCTCGTGTTGAGATGCTCTACAACTACGACTACACGTTTACTAACTGCGCGGCACTGCGGAACTCCCAGTACAAATTGGTGCTCGATGACAGCGGTGAACTCTCCGATCGCTACAACGTACCGGGAGGAAGTCGTCCGAGCCACGACCTGGACTCATTGGTCGCCCAGTCAAGGGTAGCCAGTGTTCTCAGGGACTTTTACAAAACAAAGAATCTGCACTTTCCCAAAAGTTGGAGACAAAAGGCGACCATCAAGTGCGGCCACAAAAAGGCCACAAACTTTTCGTCAAACTCATCTGTATACCTCTTCGACATCGTCTCGGATCCTTGTGAGCTGACTAACTTGGCCGGGAGGCTTCCGAACGTAAGCGACTGTTATTCCCACATTCACGTGTTGAAAACACTAAACGCAAAAGTGGCAAAGAGAGAACTGCATCCAGGCTATTTGCAGGATGTAAACGAAAGGTTTATAATACCATCAGAATGAATGGTATTTTAACTGTCAATTCGGCAAGTTGACGTGCTTTCCCCCTTTATGTAAAGAAAGAGCAAAAAATCAATTTTTCCTCTCGTCCTCGTATTCTTGCACAGTTTTTTGTCACTTCTCGTTCAATATGTGAGATGATAGCAATGTTTTCTGGTTCTTTGTTTTTATGTCCTTTTTGTGCGGATCTTGCATGTAGTGAGCAGCTAGTGTGTTTAGAAAGTAACACTATCATAGTTTAACTGAGCTTCCTGTGCGTGGAACCCAACTGTAGGCTTTGGACGTGCACAAAACGCCGGAAACGGTTCGCTGACAATTCACACATACTGTGGTAGTCTCGTCACATCAAGAGAACATAATTAGATAGCAAAAGAAGAAAAAAAACAAGAGCACCTACTCGGCAATGATTTGCGTTCGTTTTGACGATCGTCTTTTCGTGGATGCCGACACCCGAAAAGATGAAAATGCGCTGCGCGATAACCTCGTTTCACCATAGGTTCCACTTTCATCGTGCGCGCATGATGTAATCTATCCCCAAAAACATAATATGCTAACCCACTCATATCAGCGTACTGTTTTTTTCCCTAACGTCGCTTGATTTGTGACCTAAGATAAAGTACAGCCGAACTGCCTCCGACGTAACGAGAGTTCGACGATTGAATGTGTTTTTCATCCTCCCAGTCTTTTAGGCAGGCAGGCGTTTAGCCTTGGCTGGGGGAAAACGAACTTAAAAAAAAACTGTGAAACATGAAATCTGGGGACAAAGTAAGGAAGAAAGTCGATTCCCATTCTTGCATGCCTGGGTGCAGAGCCGTGTATTACAGCCTACTCAGACTGCAATAGCTGCAAAAACTACATCAGCGTGAGCAAACTACTTTTTAAAAGCCGTTGCTGAAATAATCAACAAAAACTGGGAGGACGCTCGAGCTTCGCCTTCAAGAGCAGATCGTGAAAGCGTAATTTAGACGTGTGTGCATCGCCTTCTGAAATGCTAGCTTGCTTCTGTACTTGGCGCATACCTTGACTGCACTGTAAGAAAGCTAATGACTGTGAGCGTTGCATTGAGATCGTTTCGAAGTATATTTAATTGTCTATTGCAAGCACAGTTGTTAAGTGCCTACTACGCCATGATTATATCTTTTTGTGAATCGGCGAAGAAAACTACCACGCGCCCATAGGATCCAAAATTCTCGGCTATTTTGTTTGCATTTTCCTCAATTTTTCGTTCACGGAGAAGATGGTTTTCGCAGACAACCAACGACGTCGACGCGGGAACTTCTGTGAAGTTAGCTCTTCAATGCTACAGCGTTAAAAGTGACACTCGGTGACTAACCAAAAAAATATAGCTTTCATCATTCTAATAGACCGCCACACTATTGAGTTCTGTATATTAACAAAGAGCATTTCCTACGAAGCAGAGTAAGATTCTTTCATTCTATTTTTCCTATATCTCTTTAAAACAGGTGGTGAAATCGCTCAAGAAGCGTTTAGAGCAGCTTGGTGCATCGGCCCTGCCTGTGCGGAATAATAAGACCATTGATCCTATGAGCTTTCCCGAAAACCACGGAGGAACGTGGGCGCCCTGGGTGCAATCAGAGTGTCTAACATCGTGACGTTGGAGGACGTTCGGAGTGATCTAAGTGTGATGTGTAAGCGTTGAACCAAGACGCTGATCTCACTTGGTATGAGCTTGTTGACAGTAATGTACCGCAAGAAAGAGAGATAATAAAGACGTTTATTTACAGAATGCGGCTTCGCGCAGAAATCCTGAGATGGAAATTGATGATGCGTCGCTTGCTACATGAGAACTAGGGTGTGACTCAATCGAGAGCATCTGATGACGCAGAGAAATTGTTGAAGAGTGGACGTGCATGCGCACGGTGGTGCTTTTCATTACAGCTTCGTGCGAGGGGCAGCTGCTTCGACGGTGTTCGTTTGCTGTGAAGCAGAGTATAATGTTGGCAAGGCGTGCCACTTGTAACAGATTCTTCGCTCACATTTGACAATCTGAACCCTTTGACGTGAGGCCATGAAGCAATATATGAAAATATAGGCGAGGGCACTCCCATAGGCCCCTGTAGTTGATTGGGGTTCGTAATGCTCCCAATGGTCGTTGGGAACCATCGCAGCCTCAGAGATGAGAGACCGCAGAAGTCGATGTCTCCAAGGATATTTTTTTAAGCGATGAGGAATATTATACAGCTTCCGAGACCACTTTTGCGTACGTGCTTGTCTCTTAGGTCTTACTCTATTTTAACGCATCATTTGTATGTATCGACTCGCTTCGTGTAAGCTTCACCGCCAGAGCAGCAAGAAAACGATGCCACTATGTGTCTTGGCATGCATGTTAAATAAAACATGAGAACCGTTGCAGGAGCGAAAAGTTTAATTTTTTTCAAGTGATATCCTTGGTAAGCGCAAGACCACTTTGTTAATGTTTTGATAAACGCTGGCATAAAGAGAGGTTTATTGCACTGCGAGACGCGAAAATACAGCTGCCCATACCATCATTATAAATTACACACAAGAATTAAACATAGAGTCAACATTATAAGAAAACCCACAGAACAGTACAACTGCAATAAACACACACATCTGCACATTCAGTGCACAACGCAACACGTCAGTACTTGCCACAGCACTTGGCTCCCCCAGAAACCGAACGAAAAAAAAAGAAAAACGTTAGCTACAATTTATTTCTCGCCTTCGCACAATTTTTTTCTATGCGCTTCATATCACTCTTCCGTTAACAACAGTCACGAGCAGTTGCCGCAGCAAAAACAAATCAATTTTGGTGCCACGAAAGCTGCTAACGAGGCAAGAGTGTTTACTCGAAGATTACGCCCCAGTATCACCTAAACAATTCTCTAGAGTCACCACTTCTCTCTTGTTGCGCTCGTTATAGCTTCAAGCGATTTGAGAACGTCCACAGATAACGATACTATGCGTATATCCTCTTTTCTCCAAATCTCACTCATGCAGTGAATTCTATTACATGTACCCGCACAAAGAAAACCTAATTACGCGCGCGGTGACTCGCTTTCTTGAGCCAAGAAACAATGTTCTCGGAAACTTGCAGTGCAGCATTCTAAACAGTTGTATCTTTTTTTTGAGTGAAGCAATACACTAAAATATTACGCGAAGTTAGGAGCAAAACGTATCTCTCTGCGTCGAACAGCTCAATGAGAGAAATGTTAGTTTAAGGCTTCAATGACGAATGCAATACGCACTTCATAAAGCAATGATGGCGTTCGCATCGAGCAGCAGCCAAGCTGAGAAGCAGATGAAGCAAACGAAGGTCACAATGCACGCTGGACACCTTATCGCAAATCTTTATTGCGTCTCCCTGCTGCTGTCCGCACTTCTTCATTGCCTTAATTTTAACACTGGAGTGTTGATATGTGGGGTTTAACGTCCCAAAACCACTATATGATTATGAGAGACGCCGTAGTGGAGGAGCTCCGGAAATTTCGACCACCTGGGGTTCTTTAACGTGAACATGAAATCTGAGCACACAGGCCTACAACATTTCCGCCTCCATCTGAAATGCAGCCGCCGCAGCCGGGATTCGAACCCGCGCCCTGCGGGTCAGCAGCCGAGTACCTTAGCCACTAGACCACCGCGGCGGGGCAACACGGAGTGTGACAATGTTTCCTTCGCGTCAACGCCATATGCACTTCTCTCGCATCTGATTCATGCCAGATCCTGCTCGATCATGTGCACGCGAGACGATAAAGACAGATAAGAAAGCCACAATCGCAGTCACAAAGACACGTAGACGAATAATACACTAGAAAATGTTCTGTAGTATATAACTAGTACGCGCAGTTTCTTAAAAACGGTAATTTGTTGCCATCCTACGGCCGGCGTGAAGCTGCGTAGCGCCACCGCTCGATTGGTGAGGCGACAGGTTAAGCTCTTATTTCTTTAAGTCCAATTTATTTTCGAGGTTCGCAGAATGGGCATTGCGTAAGCAAGGAAGAAAAACGAGAGAGAAGAAATGCAGAGACGTTAATCAGTGTTGCGTAACCAGTATGCCGTTGTCCACATGGGGTAGAGTTGGAAGAGATCGAAAGAAAAGTAAAGAGAAAGAAAAGGATGACAGTAAGGAAAAGGGTGACACACACACACGCACAACGTCAGACCAGAGAGTGGCACTTCTGTGCGGAATACACCATCGCAGTCCACAGCCGCTCGTGCAGTCCCTGTTGTCCTTAGGAATACTAGCAATGCAGACTTTACTTGAGTTCTCGATAACTTTTCAGGCTGATTGATTGATTGATTTGTGGGGTTTAACGTCCCAAAACCTCTATTTGATTATGAGAGACGCCGTAGTGGAGGGCTCCGGAAATTTCGACCACCTGGGGTTTCGTTAACGTGCACCCAAATCTGAGCACATGGGACCTACAACATTTCCGCCTCTATCGGAAATGCAGCCGCCACAGCCGGGATTCGATCCCGCGACCGGCGGGTCAGCAGCCGAGTACCTTAGCCACTAGACCACCGTGGCCGGGGCGTTCTTTTCAGGATGACGTTTTAGAGAGAAGAGTTTCAAAAAATGTTGCATGGTCCCGACTGTAGAGCACACCCAAGGAGCAAGAAAGTGTTTTTGCAATTACACAGTGAATAATAAAGTTTATGGGAAGAGTTATTACGCTATGTATTTACAGTGTTGTCAAAATAACTACAAGCGAACAATATTTCTTAGGCAACTTACAGTAATGCTGAAAGGAAAGAGGAAAGACATTGTTAGTAATCTCAAAAGGAAGAATGAAGTGTGTGCAAGTTGTGATATATAAAACTATTACACAATGAAATCCATAGTAAATGCGTAAGAACGTGCCAGAATAAAAAATAAAAATAAAAATCACAGCCCATTCCACGGACTGAATGATGATGAGTGGGGCGAAGCATCCGTCCGTCCGTTCGTGCATCTGTTCATCCGTCCAACCATGCGTCGAACTGTCCGTCCATGCGTCTAGTGAACGCTCCAAGCACCACCATCTCGCATGTTTTCATCATATATTGAATTCATCATATATATTGAATTCATCATATATTTTCATCATATATATTGGACGTTCGAAGAACTAAACTCTCCCGTGGAACACACTTGAGAGAGATGCTTACCAGAGAGGACGATCGGGTGACACCTTAGGAAGCCTCGCCCATAAAAAGCGTGTTAGGCAATTGTGGGACCCGCCACGATGGCCTAAAGGCTAAGGCACGCCGTTGCTGACCCAAAGACCGCGGGCTCAAATCTCGGCCCCGGCGGCCACATTTTCGATGGAGTTGATGTTGATAATGCCAGAGGCCCGTGGGCTCCAATTTAGGTGCAACGTTAAAAAACCCACGGTGGTCGAAATTTTCGGGGCACCCCACTACGTCGTCTTTGATAATCATATGGTTGTTTTGGGTTGTTAAATATCCCAACAGTTATTATATTATAATTATTATTATTATTATTATTATTATATATGATCGTGGAGGTTTCCTTCAACACATTTAGCAACCACGACGTCCTTCAACGAGTGGACGACACGTTGAAGGCCCGAAAAGTTAAAAGCGCCCGCTCACTGTAAGTTGGCTCACACAGCACATGCATGACCCAACCCAAATCATATGCCCCAACATTTTACCTTTCACGTGACCCTCACGCGTACCGGACTGATTGGTTCACACACTTTAGGGGCATGCGCGACGAGGTTTCAATCCGGGTATCCTGCACGCTAGCCCAGTACTCTACCACAGTGCCACGCCAGTGTCTGAAACTCTGTCGCAAACTGGCCTCAAGCAGGCTTGATTTCGTGAAAAGAATGATATATCAAATCAAATCGCGTTCATTTGGGAACTAAAGCGTATTAGAAAATCACATGAGCCCCATCGTGGTGGTCTAGTAGCTAAGGTACTCTGCTGCTGATCCGCAGGTGGCGGCATCGAATCCCGGCTGCGGTGACTGCACTTTCGATGGAGGTGAAAATGCTGTAGGCCCATGTGCTCAGATTTCGTTGCACGTTAAAAACCCCAGGTGGTAAAAATTTTCGGAGTCCTCCACTACGGCATCTCTCATAATCATATGGTGGTTTTGGAACGTTAAACCCGGACATATCCATCAATCACAGAAGATCACATGAACAACCAGGCGTCACACAAAAGCGAATTGCGCAACGAGTGCGTTACAAATGCTCCGACCAATTACAAAAGCTTCAGTCAACATGCTTTGTTGGGGTTAGCCACAGAGCAAACAAAAATAACACAAGAGTACTTGGCAATGTGTAGCAGGTAACACGCTTCTGCGAAGAAATACGAGGATGGCATAGTTATTGCCTCCATACTACACAAAAATTATGATGATTTATGACGCAGTCCATACACCTTGCAAGTGTGCTTGTAGCGGTTACCCAAAGTGTGTTGAAAAAGATCGTCACCTAATCACTCTACACAAAGGTTGACCAGCAAAAGTTGAAACGTGCGGTCTCAACGTTTAGCAGTAGATTCAACCCATTGCTAATGCTTCACTGAAGCCTTTCACAATTTTTGAATACATGTTTGCGCTTCTTTATGACGTTTGACAGAGGTTTGGTTTAGTTTCACAGCAGTGTTCATTTCAGATGTCGCACATGGTGCCGCGGATGATCACGCCCACGGAGCAGTGTAATGAGTGGATAAATGCGTGTCGCAATGCGTTAATCATATTGGTTGCTCTCGAACCCCAGATGGTCACTGACGCCAAAGCCGAAATGCCACTCGAGAAACTCCCGGTGAAAGCGGGCGTTATTGAACGCGCTCCTGCAGTCATCACGTTGACGCTGTTGCGCCCCCAACGCCGCTTGTTCGGCAATGCGTTGTTGGTAACGTTTGACATCGCGATGTAACTCGGCGGAGTGGTTTGCAGGCTCCACCCGCCACCAGCGCTTGCACTCCCGTTTGTGACTTGGCGCGCGTTGGAACGCTGCCGGATAATTGGTATGCACTTGCTGCTGACACTCGGCCTCTCAGGCCTGCTTTTGTGCCCGGGCAGCAGCATCTGCACGGTGAATGCGAGATCTCTCACGTTTGAACTGTCTTCGCTCTTGTAAGGTTGTCCGCTGTTCGGGAGTTCGTAAAATCTCTGGCTTACCCGTGATGGAGCTTTCAGTTGAAACTCATCTGCGCGTGCTCGACGCCGCACCTGTGACCGGATGGGTTACGTCACTCACAGAGCAGGTGACGTATCTGATAGCACACGTGACTGATACGACCTAGCTGATAGCACAGACAATGGAGACCGCTCATGACACTGATTGCAAATGGTTTTTCGTTTATCCTTTTCATATACAGTTATCCATGTAAAAGGCTCAGAATGGCCCCTCTTCCAACTTTTGCTTTGAATGTGCTGCGTGTTCGGGTAGCCCTGGAGGTTTTTTCAAGAAACCTAGCTGCGGAGGATGAGGATACCACGATCGGAAAAAAATGTATTTAAAAGGACGAGAGGAAGCGTAGCACATCCTTTTGACATTCACTGTGTCTCTAGCATAGCCAAAGCAAACGTATACAGGTATTCATGACAAATAGATTGCTTGTTCACTTGGGAGCAGCCGGCCGACCGCTAGTCGTATATGGCCTTGCGCTTATCAGAAGGCGATTGTGGTTCGCTTTCGGTGGTGATAGTCCACATCGTGATGGCTTTTATTTTAATAATATCTTGTCACTTCACCTGCCCCACGTCATGCGTCATCACGTGAATTTGGAAATTGGAAGGCTCGTTCGTCACCTGGCGTGAGAAACGTCCAGCCAACTAAAAGTGATGTCCAACATTTCTGGTAAGTTAGGCCTGAAGGCTACGTAATGTATCAGTGGCGTAGCCAGAGAGGAGCACAAGTAACCCACGGAGTTTCACTGCTCAAGCATTCACTCCATGCTGACACACCACGACTCTACATGTCCACTAGCTGACGCAAAGGCAGTGCCACTACGAAGCGAGCAACGTTTTTTTTTGCCTCCTGATCAGCGCAAAAGTAGCAGTGATAGACAATAATATTGCCACGGGGTCGTGACGTGGACAAAAGAAGCAGACTGGATGTCCAGATAAAACGGTTTACTGAGCCGAGCACTGGCCATAAAACTGAAGATCAGATTACAGCAACACATGGGTAGTGATATCGGCGAACAGAGCGTCGGCCGGCGATCAACTGACAAGTCGCGAAGCGCGTCGGCATTTAACACTTGACATATAATATTCTAGCACTATCAGCTAGCAGTGACGTAGGTTTCAGAATAATCTGTAGTGCTCGTGAAGCGCAATCTTAACAAAAGGATCTACTGCAGTCCAGAAGCTTCTCAAACACTGCAAGCGCGGGCGGTTTGCGCTGTGAATTACACACAGTGAGACGTGGCGATAACATAATTTAGAATCTGGCAATATACACACCTTAATTTTGAATTATATGCAAAATATAGTACGCATTACATCCTACGCAGAACTTGAGGAGAATGAGGGTGAAATTTTATTGCAAGCATCTGGTGGTCCCGGTAGTACAGACTCCACACATAGAAGTGAGTCAGGGCCCTTGGAGGAGGGCTCCTGGAAGCGTCCTCTACCCGCAGGATTGGCCAGAGCTGTACCACTTGATCTGTGCTGAACACCACGGCCTCCCAGTACTAATGATTAGTAATTGTGTGACCCTGACGACAGGCCCACAGCGTGTGCAGTATAGGTCTAACCTTTGTTCACATAAGTGGCACCTGTAGGTGCACTGTTGTAAAATAGTGGCTATATGCCACCGGATTTGCGTACATGCGTCCCGCTTTCTAATTGTTAAGCGTGAGGTTTGTGGGAGAAAAACGGGACTTTTCTAATCGATAATGATTAGCAGTTTATTTGAGGGCAACCGTGCGATCTCCCCTCTAAAGTTTGCTAAAATGTGTTATAATATCCGCAGTCTTTTGACTAACACCAAGATCTAATCGTAAGTTCTGGCCAGTTAGCGCACGCTTCAAGATGTAACATATCGTGTAACTCCAACCCGGAGCTTCATTATTTATGAACAACGTTTTCGGAAGGTTGTTATTGTTGAAGTAAAAAAAAAAACTAGGGCACCCTAAAGACTCGTATTTAGGAGTTGAACGCGATAGCGACACTTTGTTCCTATAGTGCGTATACTTCAAGAACATAGTGCAAGAAACCTTTTCGAATTTACAATGCACCCACTATACGTGGCCTTAGGAGAATAGACGCAATATCGTGTGTGCCTTTGCAGTGGGGTACCTGCTTTCCACCACGGATAATCACATATTCTGACGCCCGTTGGCAATGGACGCTTGTACCACACATTATTCACTAAAATATTTCATGTTTCATTACAAAGCATGCATACAGGGCGCGTGCGTTTGCGAAGCATGGAAAGCTACTTTCACTGCATTTCCAAGCAGATTAAGCTTTTCTCACTGTTTTAACAAGCCGAGGCGTGGCAGTGTGGTAGTACATCCGCTTGCCACACAAAAGACTCAGATTCGATCCGCACATGGAACCAAACAACCCTGGTTTGGTACCTACTCTGCTCCGGGAATCATAAATGCGAAGCATTTCTTAGTGAACCTCGGCGACTTTGAGCGTATTTATCTATCTGTCTAGCCGCTTACGTTTGGGTGGTCACGTGGTCACCCTCTTAACTTGGCATGAACCAATATTAGCATAAGAAGGTAAGATGGTTTGACGAATATGACGCACTCGTCCAGACATGCATGTGTTACATTGTGAGCCTTCGCGTAAGTCGTCAAACACTTCCCGCCAGGTAGTGGCACATACCAACGGGCGGGTATGTGCCACTGGTATGCGGGTAGGTGCCACAAGTGGTTGACCCTGCGTATCTACCCGGGAACGACGAAAACACACATTGGCAATTTTAACAAGTGAGCGTTAAGAAATACCCGACATCGGTAGCATAGACCCGATGAATGCAAAGAATGAATGTCAGGGTCGCAGCTGTAATCAAACCCAAGCAATATGCGTGCAATTAAGCATGGTTCAAAGAGCTGCGCCAGGTCTTGGAACTACTTTTCAAATAGACGCTAATCTTCGTGAAACGTTAATACTGGTTGCAAGGCTGCCTACCCAATTTTATAAACATTATATATGTAATCCTTCTATACAGCCATCACGTCTGGTTAAGGCCAATTGCGGTTAGTTACCATGGGCTGAAGTTCATTTGTGTAGCAGTGTCCAGAGCCAACTTCAGCACCTCATATCAGCTTCTGGTTTTGCTAATACGCATAGTTCAGTTGGCATCGTTGCGCAAGTGCAAACAACTGGTTATGTAAACATCTGCAACTCTTCAACATATATCTGTGCGTGCAACATTTGTCCATATAATTAGCGCCATTTGATAACGTGTCGCTCAATAAAACAATTGCAACACGGTCACCTTCCCTCCACATGCTTCGCGCAACGTCAATTCCCAGGTACGTGGGATCTGTCAGATTTTTATCATTTTTTTTATTTGCACCGTTCCCAATTTTTCGGTCACGTGTAAAATGATGGTTTTTCGATCACAACCGATGACGCCAACGACGACACCGGGATTTCTGCAAAATTAGCTCTTTAATGCTATCACGTTACAAGTGGGAGCACAGGCCCTCCTCTTTCGTGTAGGTGCTGGATCATGGCACACATCACTAAAATACCAATCCGCCAATACCGTGATTCACACACAGTTCACGCATTTTAGGCTTGAGTGGCTTCTAGATGTATAGATGGAGTCAACCACAAAAGTATAAGGACTACACGTCAGTGCGTGGCCAATAGCCTCTACACTGGATTCCCGATACGTCAATGACTATCGAAAACAACGCAATGACCAACAGGGTCATCGCTCCCTAATTGACGCCGTGCCTGTTTTATCACTGTACATGCACATTTTTCACCATACAATTTTATTCAATGTGCTTCTCAGCAGCCACAGCTACGTTTTTTTTCCCTTGAGAGCACTCTGTCAGCAATAACCGATCAGTTGAAATATTTTTCGGAAAATGATATCTATTCAACCACACAACGTTCGAAGCGCACCAGATGGCTTTGATTCTGCCCTTAAAGTAAGCCCGTGTGTCGCTCATAGCGCAGGTAAGCGCTTTGCGTAAAGACAACATACTATAATAGACAGACAGACACAAAACTTCAGTGGACCCTGAGAAACGCTACAACTTTAGAGCAACGTTGCGGGCCACCACATCGTGCGCTCTCTGGATAGCCCATACTTGTGGCAGTAACTCTGAAAATTTTAAGGCAGAGTCCCAATCATCTTCTGTGAGCCGACTTGGGTGCCGTAACAGGGGGCACTGCCAGTGCATATTTTCGAGCTTACTAGCCTCACCACAACCAAGACAAGTTGACTCAAAAGCCTCCGAGGAGGCCATGCTGAGCACAACTAGCCTTGAATAGGGTTTGGTCTGAAGCATGATGGCCTGAGATTTAGAAAACTTGCTGCGTGGAGTACAAAATGAACGCCTATTCAACTAATAGTGTTTAGCCTCTTCATTGAATGTAAATAAAGTGTCCACAAACACCCCACTACCAACCTGCGCACCTATGTTCTCCTCAGCACGGAGGATTAATAAAATGATATCTGTTCAATTACGCAACGGTTGAAGCGCGCCGCGATACCTCTGATTTGGCCGTCAAAGTAAATGTGCGTTGCTCATACCTCAGAACAGCGCTTTGCCTGAAAAGAGCATACGGTAATATCGCCTAGGTTTATGTCCCGAAACCTCAATATGATTGTGAGAAGCGCTGTAGTGGAGGGCTCCGGGAATTTTAACTACACGGGGTTCTTTAACTTGCACCTAAATCGTCGTGCACAGGCGTAAATAATAACACAGGTGTAAATCGACAACGCGGCCCCGCGGCCAAGATCTGGTCACGCGGCCTGCGGATCAGCTGTGTAGCACCTTAACCCCTAGACCCACGGCGGGTCGAAAACAAGGTACTTGCGTTGTGCGGTGCAGCCTTGGCAAATCGATGTACCAGTGAATAACAAGATGATCTGTTTCTGGCCGAGTGCTGCAGTCGCCAGTAGGTGGCGCACCACCAGGTGGCCTGGACAAGCGTGTGGCAGGCGCACACATGGTCCGTAAAGTTTTGTGATTGGCTGCAGATATGAACAGCGTGCATACGGTGGCCAATTCAAGTGCAAAATTGAAAAAAATTGAACTTAGCCGTCATTCTCCACTTCTTCCGAGTATGGTCGGATCACTTGACCCAATTGAGCATTTCGCAAAGGATACAGCGCCCGTGTTTCAAGTGGCGGGCCTCGCACCGACGTACCCAGACATGATGATGATATGTGAGGTTTAACGTCGCAAAACCACCATATGACTATTAGGGACGCCGTATAGTGGAAGAGCTTCCCGAATTTCGACCACCTTGGGTTCTTTAACGTGAAATACTCAGACAGAAACGTTAAACTTATAAACTTGTTTTCACTATTCTCCGCCGATTCGACCATGTTGCAGGCCACACTCATTAAATAAAAATATCACAGCCCATCCACGAAGTGAATGATGATGAGTGGGCGAAGCTGTGGGGTATTTTTGGGCAACCGTTCAACCCCCGTGCGTACAGTGCTCACTCAGAACATGCACATATGACTGACATCAAGTCTGTACAGTTTATACAATGATTAGTTGTATAGTTTGAGGGGCTGACTCCATTTTCTCTTCGTTAAGCCTGCATTATGATCAGAGAAATGAAGTCAGGGCTTCTTGGATATGATATGGGATGTCCTCTGCAGTTCGCAAAGATGAGGTTTATAAACTCCTCCTGCTGCTTGTTTATCGTAAAATGACAAGCATCTGAGGTCATGTCGCGATAGTCACGTGTGCACAAGCCAGTAGTCGTTCAAGGTAACTACTTTCTTATCACCAGTCAGTATGAAACGGATCGTCTTGTATTTTGTATAGTGGTTTCGCATTCCTGTATCGACATATTTTGCTAGGCCGCCTCGGAGGAGAATCAGGGCGGCCTAGTGCACTTCCCACCCCGCTGCGCGAGCCTTCGCCGCCTGTGGAATCGGCTTGCCGATATTGCTGTGCCGCTGCAGCTTCATCGGCGAGAGTGTATTTATGGTTTTATCCATGGCACAAATTATGATAATGATGATTCCCGGAATAATGGCATTATCCACCACGGGGGATCAGCCACGAGGCGTGTGACAGTAGACTTTGTGAAAAAAAATTAAAATAGAATAAAATTTATTTTAAAGAATATAAAAAAGAGCGGGAGAACATGCGAAAAAAAGATAATCTTTGTAGGGACAAAATATTTGTGAAAATTTTGGTATCTTTCAATGCAACGCTGCTTAAAGGTAAAGGTATGAACTAATTTATATATTTAAGGTGAAAGGATAGAATAATTAAGCCGCCATAGAAGCGCTGATAAATTTGACATGCCATTAAATATAGCCTCGTAAATGATCCTGTCGTAGTGGCTCTAGAACTGACGACTCCATAGAGAGCAATGCCGATATAGAAAGCTCAAAGTCGTTTTTTTTTGAAAAGACGGTTTTAAATTTTTTTGCCTTAGGTTCTGATATATTCGACACTTCAAAAACTGTTCGAATGTTTCTGCTTCATTCCAAAGGATACATTAGGGTGATGGAACGAATCAAGGCCTGAGTAAGTAGACATTTAATGATGGTATTCTGCATCGCAATTTTGTTACTATAACTTCCAATTGTCTTGTGCTGCATCATGAGCTATTGCACAGATACTGAAAGAGCTGGAAGCTTATGTCGCTAAGTACAGAAGATTTAGTATGTTCCTCCTACAGACAATGCTTTCTGAATCGCGTGGACGTGTTATTGGGGGATGGCTTTAAAATATTTCGGACAGGTCCTTTAAGAGATTCTGCCGCTGAGGTGTCCGCTGCTTCATTTGACTCTAATCCAGTGTGGCCTGGTACCTAAACCATACGGACGTCCCGCACGTGATTTGGTATATACGAGTAAAGTTCTGCGAGGTAGCTCGACAAGTGAGATTCCACTAGCATCGTGCTGACGGACAAGGAATCTGTTAGCACCACTACTGAAGAAATATGTGATGAGAGTTTACGCAGTACAAGATTATTTGCCATTAATTTTGCCTGGAACATTGGTGCGAAATCGGGCAAGCGAAGAGAAAAGCACCAACTATAAGATTCGTTGAATATATTCCCACTCTAGCCTTCACGTCAGTTACAGGAGCATTTGTGGCTACCACTGCGTTCATCCTCACGCTCTTATGATGGTCTTCCAACAACCCTTTTAAATATCTGGTGGGTACTAAATTAGCGTTTCTTGGAAATATATCATCAAATTCTATTACCAGTGTAGAAGTAAGGACGTTTCGGCAGATTATATCACAAAAGGATACTTGCAATATTTTTAAAAGCTTCTCCGCTAATAATATTTGAGGCCTATGTAGCCTAGACTATTCACATTGAAAAAATGCGGAAGGTTCGTTAGGGAACACATACTGAGAGCGCCTGCATGGGGAGGAATATATGTTCAGGTACGTTTTAACTGTCAGCATGCGGAACCTAGTTTGAAGAGATGGCAGGTATGCTTCGTAATAAAGTATATTGTTGGCTACAAATTTTAGAAGGCCGAGACATAAGCTTAGCACCTCACGTTCTAAAGTTAAAAGTGGGCGTCATTTATAAGCGGCTATCCCAGAGAACAATACACATCCAAACTCTAATAATGGGCGGAAGTACATACAATAGATCACTCACAATGTTTTACTACGCATTCCAAACCAACTGCTGCTAGTTTCCTTTAGTAATTCAACTGCACGTGAACCTTTAGCTGTGATATACTCACTGTGCGGGCTCCAATTAAGCTTAGCTGTGTAAATTATGCCTAGATACTTCAATGAATCTACGTGAGCAATATAGGCATGTTGATACGTTAGTGGAATACGCACAGAAGAAGTCAGTGGGAAAGCAAGGACACTTTTGTTAACATTCAGAGTCAAACTCAGACCATTAAACCACATTTCATTGGCATTCAAGTATGCCTGTAGAATGTTGTACAGCGAATATATATTGCTGGAAGAAGCAAAGGATGCATTGCTAAAGAATGTGTTGTCTCGAACATGCTTATTCATCATTGTCCTCATTCACAGTACAAAACCATGAAGGAAGGAAAAACGGAAGAGAGGCCTCGTCCTATTCGAAAGCATTGCAAGAAGTTTGGCGGAAGTGACGTCAAATATATGAGGCAAACAAACTGATATGGGGCACACAAAACAGCAGATGCTCCGCGGCGTGCTCTCAGCGCTGGTTCGCTTCTGTGCGTACTTATAGCCCCGGCGTAAATTTAACGCGTATTGTATGGTTTGCATGCAGTAAAATGTGGCGAGCGCACCTTTCCGAGACTCTTAGTGGATGGCAGGCCCGAGCGCGGCGTGCTGAAGTACTTCGTGGAGTGTTTTTGTGCAACAGCAGAGAGCACTGGTACGTGTCGAAACCAAAACTATTCAGCCCCTACATCATCCTATTCGAACTCACCCAGCAGTGACTTACGCGTTCTGCTTGCGGTAAAGCAATTTTTTCTTTGCCAGATTTCTCAATCTACGGGCCGATTAGCAGTTCTTTGCTCGTATACAGTGTCAGTGTGGTAATGCACGATTTTGAAAGCTTGCTTCGTAGCTATTCCGTGCAATGCCATCCTAGTGCTTGACGTACTTCACGTCGGTAAGAAGGCACCACTGTATTGTATACGCGATCGTTCACGTAAAGTGTGCAATTCTAGTACGCACACAACACGCAGCGAGCGCACACCGTACAATACATAGATATTTAGTCCGATAACTAGAGAAGTTTATTGTCTTTCCGTATGAACGACAGAACTTCTACAAACGCGAAACGATGGCTACAACACTAAAAACGATAGTTCCCGTGTGTTCTCAGCTGACACAATGAGTAGGAACCAACAGAGCGTACAGCTGAGACATCCACATGCAAATACCATGCATTATTGATCAACCGTGAGGTGAAAATACGTGAAAAGTTCCACGAGGTACATCCGGTGGTGCACGCGATTCGCACCGAGTATACACTACAGCTGGGCATCGCACAGGTTTCCTAAAAAACACTCAAAAGAAGCAGTACTTACGAATCGACTAGCTGCCGACAGAGACCACATACCAGTTTCCACTTCACCGGTGCCGCTTTCAAGGCCACCGCGGTGGCCGCTCTCCAAAAATCGCGAAGTGTTTATTTACTATTCCGCTAGGAGGTAGTGCGGGTGTTTGCGATGTGGCGGCTTCACGAATATGACGTCATGGCCTCTCCTATATTTTTTCTTCCTTCATGCACAAAAGATACATATTGTCTTACAGATGTGTAGCGGGTACCTCGCATACCAGCAGAGCAATGAAGGACAGTGGCATAGTGCGTGCTTCATCGTCGTGAAGTGTAGCGGGTACTTTGCATGTTCTGTGCCGTGATGGCAGAAAAATTTGTGGCCTGCAACACGCGTTTCCTCTCGTCATCTTCGTCATTGAGGGACAACGGTGGACATAGCTCCACCATAAAGATCTTTGCCCCCTAAAAATTTATCTCCGTCAGCATGAAACACCCTAGCACTTCCCTCACTACTAGCTCCGAGCACCGTTCTGTATATAGCATTTGAGCGATATTACTCAACGACGCAACGAAGGGCCATCCAGCGGCTTGAGGAGGCCTTGGCAAAGCAGAGGAAAAAGGAAGCCGACGCCCCAGACAACGGGAGCGGAGGAGCCCGAGTATCCAACGCCTAGCCAGAGCACAACGTCCTCAAGATCTAGGCCCTGGGACTGTAGGACTCTATTAGCCATAGTCTTCAGATAGGGAATACCCGCGCTCTGCGTGGCCGGTGACTTCTCGCACGCCAGATGCGTAAATATATGTTGTTTCTCTCTCCCTCTCTGCATTTGTGCAAGTGGCATAAGGTATTTAGGGGTGAAGAACCTTAGAGGGTCTAGGCTTGTTTGTTGTATGATGTCCGTTATACCCAAAATACGTACGCCATGACGATGAAGAAAAAAAAATTGCCCGCAGCTTCCCTCGGGGGAACACTGAGGAGGATGCGGAGCATATAATTGGTTAACGGGGTGTTAAAGTGCGACTTACTTGGGTCGATGGCTAAATTGGTTAACGTGGTTATGAAATGGGGTGTTAAATTGCGACTTACTTGGGTCGATGGCTAAATTGGTTAACGTGGTTGTAGGAGGGGGTGTTAAATGAGTGAACACGTACACACGTATGCGAAAGGGCGGCGCTGGTCGAAGGGACGTCGATCATTGTGTTTGTGGATTCGTTGGAATTCATTTCACCGCGACCTTGGACGTCGACGCGCCGTACAAACCAACCGACGAGCGGCAACTGAGCGAGCGAGCGCCCACCTTGAGTATATATACAGCACGACGGCGCATGCACTGTCAGCTGTTGAATGTTCTCGAAGCGCGACGCCACATGCGCATCCACTGGAGAATCAGGAGAATTGTAGATGTCGAACGCGGTGTGTAGAGGAGGAAGGGTGCACAGATGGTGGAGGAGTGAAGCGCGCGCGGTGTGTAGAGGAGGAAGGGATGCACAGATGGTGGAAGAGTGGGCGACGGTGCGACGGCGCATGCGCGCGCGTCAGCTGTCGAATGTTCGAGAAGCGGTGTGGACGGCGCGGACGGCGCGGACGGCGCACTACAAGGCGCGAGTATAAGATGCTCCGCATCTAAAAGTCCACTAACATACGCAAGGCACCCCATTACTGAAGAAGACCATAGAACAATCTCCTTTTGCCATGGATGAAAACGAACGTAAGGCGTCAGAGGCGTAGGTTCAATGGCAACGCGGACGAGCTACTCAAGTGTCGAGGGTGGCCGCACGACAAAAACTCTTGGGAAGCGGCAGCCCAACGGCATCGCTGACTGGTTAATGCGGTATATGACGTCTCAATATGCTCTACAATTCAGTTGGTGTGACTAGAAACAACCACCAGGAGAAGGTGCATAGAACTTCTTTTTGCCAGCTTAAGGCCAGATCCCACAGAAGAGTCACTGGCTCTACATTTTACAGACCACGAAGCAGTAATAATGAAGGCCATACGAAATGCACTATTCAACACGACATACAATTTAGGACTAATGACCATCGTATACAACTACAGAGTTCGTCCAGTGCTCGGACCATTCCTTCAGGCCCAATCGAATTCGCTCTAGCGTTATCACTAGCCAGTCTCAAACTTTCTATATAACTTGGCACAGCGCGTTCATGCATTGACATGTGTGAGTGGGCAATGTCGCGGGGGACTTGTGGCAAAGCTTAACGATTCCTTTGCTTCGCCCACTTAACATTCACTTCATGGGGATGCAGTGATTTCTGTTTTCTTGTTACGTAGTTTCTCCACGAAAAGCGTCCACTTTCTCTCCAATGTAATATTAGACAAATATCGGCGCGCTGATTGTTTCATGGTACCTCTGTACGATGGAGCTTTTGTATAACAATGACTTTATTTTCTTCACACAGATCCAAGTAAGTGATCGCTCTGATCGTCGTAGATTTTGAATGTTCTTAAAAAGTAAAACTGCATCGAAAAAATTTCATGTTGAAAATTTCGCAACTCATTAACAAGTCGACTCCGAATCGGCTTGTTTTTGGGTTCACGCACGGCAAATCAAGCGTCATGCGGTTTACTGCACTTTTCGTGATATCAACGAAATTCGCTCTTTCAGATCTTTCCTTTGTTCAGAAAGCGCACAATCTGCTACGCGCATTTCGCACTTTCCGGGAGATTCGCAGTACCTTGATCGTTATTCGTGAGATCATCAGGTTATAGAGTCGATTATCTCAGTCTTGTTTTTCTCGCGGTGCCTCGGTCTTGTTCATATTTTTTGTCTTTATTATACTCTATTCTATAATGTCAGTAGTTATTCTTCCCATTGTGGAGAACAGGATGTGTTGCACTTGTGCCCAATCTTGCAGACGTTCCATCTGGTAACATGAGCATCCGCTTTACACTACAGTAATAAGAGGTTACAGCAAGCTTTTCCTTTTTTCTATTTTTTCCTTCCTTAGCTGCAGGGGACTCGCTACCCTTTCTGAGACTTGTACTTTTCAGAGAGTATTCACACTTAAAGATAACTTGTGCGAATCGCACATAACGCTTTCATTACTAAGCAATATTTGTCATAGTAGTTATTGCTTTCCTCTAAGTCACCACCAGGAGCTGTCACCGCTCTTGTATTTTCTCTTTGAAAACAAGCTTATTTGAGTTAAAAATTCACATACGCTACTGTACCCCGCCAAGCAGAGCAGGTTGTTTTCGAAGTTTTTTTTTTCTCGGCGATTGGCGTCTCGTCGCTTAGTTTTAAAGGCTAACTCAGTTGCTATTCAAACTTTCAATATGCCCCTCTGTTTTTTCCCATCAGGTCTCCATTGTTTCGGTCATTCGCTCAAGTGCATCAATCGTGCGCTGAAACTCCCCGACAGAGGTCACCACGAGCACACGCATCAGTTCTTCATTCATTACAGAACCACTTGTGGAGTTGTCACTGGCGACGGGTGGGCGACAGCAGCGCCGTCACCTTTCAGCGGGGAATTGGGCAGTGTCAGGAGATGGCAGTCGGTAATCCAAATGTGCTATATAGTGGGCAGCTAGCATATCATTCATGATAAACTCGCCACATTTTCGACAGCAGGACGAGTGGAAACCGCACTCTTCTTCAAAGTGTTGGAGAACCCCCACCAGAGGGCCGACGAAATTACATCCGTAGGGCTCGTTCCAGCAGTAAGCCTTCAAGAGAGAAAAAAATATGTGAAGCAGTGAATAATAAAGATTCACGCATCTCTATTCAGCGACAAGCTCCTGTCAACCTTTTCGAAGCTCGATTTTTTTAACAAAATTATCTTTAGGAAATAAAAGAATGGAATGTATTAGCAAAAAGTAAAAACGAAGAACGTGTGTAAAAGCACGAAGCGCTAGTTTTTTTGTGCTCGTAGTATTTTTTTGTTCTTCTCTTTGGTGATAGTCTCAGCCAGTTCAATATCCCTACCTATGTACTATCAGAGTACACAATGAAGAAGTCACACTAAACAGAAGAATGATTTTGTTGTCATCACTAATTTATAAATACAATGCACTAAGCAATTAAAACCACAGAAGTGCTACATCGCTCTCTTCAGGCATTTCAGAACTTGTGGGACGATATTGAAAACGGGTTTTCTATGAGCACCTACCAAATGATGTAATTGACGGTGACCAATATTAGTTTTGCGAATGGAATTCTGGTATTGCTCTAAATCAACAAGAAAATTCGTGGTCATATAATGCACTCCAAGCATTTGCTATTGGATCCTTACTAATTAAGTGACCCCTGCAAACTACGTATCTTCTATATAGTTATCAATTGGACCAAGATGCATATACCTACAGTGTACAACAGCAAACTGCTCATTGTCACTGTAACCCTTCTCTTCCTACGACAAGTGCTTTTTGTCCAAACTCTAAAAGTGACCAGCAGCAATGAACATTAGCGGCTGTTGTGCGCTAAAAATTAAACGGTGGTGAAAACCTCGCGCTTTTTTAAACCAAGCCATTTAAACACTAGATATTATTATTTCGTTGTCCCTGCTCATTAGTGCAACAAAATACGGTATTGTCTTCTTGAATTCATCTAAAAGCATTCAAAGCATTCGAAGCCGGAATGGTCTTTTATAGCGAATGTGTTTACTATGCTTTGACAAATATCATAACTTCATTGGATCCCATTTATGCCCTTTAGAAAAGAAATTCTTGTTGCAGTTAACTCTGTTGCGCACTGAAGAAACAATGGGAAACAAATTTTGGCTTGTGATGCTTTGCACGAGGTTCATGTACTCGCTCGTAAAGATGGTCACAAATACTGAAAAGTGGCAGTAGTGCTTGTAGGTGCACGTCAAGAAAAGGAGATGAGGTGCTTTTTTTATTGAGACATTTACACCATGATTGACACTCACGCTGGCAGCCTCAACGCATTGGCACCAAGAACGGAACAATCATACCATGGCGCGTACAGTTTGACGATCGCGCTATCTTAACGTTATCGCACGAAGGCCAACCAAGAATTACAACTCTGCCGCGGCTCAGAATGAGTATTCAAGGATAGAGGTATTGGACAAGCTTCAGTCTCTATTTTGCGGTTCCTTATGCTGATGATCATGAAGTAAAGTGACGATTATGATGAATGGCGATGATGCTAGAAATGTTTCCCAAATCCCTTTTCCGAGAGCTTCAGATTGCCAATAATTGCTTTCTTTATTACGACGCAAATTCAATTGGGTAATTTTATCAAGCAGCAAGCAGAATGTTTACTGCTGCACACTCAATGCACGTCATCATAATTACATATGATTTTTCAAATCGCCATGGTTGGAAAGTGTAAACACAAGCGAATATAATTGCGTGAGCAGTATCAAAAATAAAGTAGACACATAAAGTAAAGAATGAAACAGATGTTATTTTGGCTGCACTCTGCAAAACGTATATATTGGATTCGCAAAATATAACAAAGTACAGAGCAGTGAGTGATTTGGTATGGGACGCAACAGGAAGACAACTGAAAAAGTACATTTGCTAACAATCGTATTGCTACATGTAGGCTGCCGGAATACATATTGCCAACGCGCGTGTGCGCCCGACGGAGAGGATGAAAGCAGCTTGCTGCTCGAGCTCGGAGCCAGACTGGTCAGTGCTGCAACTGCTCTTACAAATATATGTTGTGAATAGCCAGCAGAGTAAGCGGCTCGTTACTCTCGTAACAATAATATATTTTCAAGAGCTCTTTGAATATGAACACTAAAAAGAAAGAGACATGGTAAGCCAACATATAAAATCGTAGATAAGCATTTCCTCTTATACGGACCGATTCAGTACTCGCGGTAATATAGCTCCACTATAGAGGGTGGCATCAGAAGCTGTGTGGCCATCGCCACACGAATTGTGGTAAGCGGCACTTGCAAGTGGATAAAGTAAGTGTTATAGCTCGGACACAACGAAAGAGAAAAGAAAAAAAATTCGAGAAAACAGAAGTCGCGTGGGCAAGCATGCCAACGTAGTTCCTGTAGAGACTATAGTGAGCTCCATTGTGAAATCTGCTCCATCAAAAGGGATGCAGACACTACATCGTCTGCACTCGCTGGTGAAGTCAGGTGGAAAGATGAAAGTATGTCACTACCCTTGGTTTTATTCAGGTGGCTCAGTGGCACCAATACTAGTGTGAGAAGCATAGTTTGGCTAGTGATTAACGCCTCGCACGAGCATTGCGATCGCAGCATCTTGTATCTTAAGGTACACGATACATTATTGAATGTAACGGAAATACAGTTACTCGTTGCACGAGACGTATCGTAATACAGATACTATAAAATTATCTAAGATAGTATCTGAGGTACATGTATCTAATACACTACCCTGTTTTCTCCAGTCACAATAAACAAGAACCTACCAAAAGCGACAATTGCTTCCGAAAGTATGTGTACCTGCGGCTGCCGAAAGAAAAAAAACTAAAAACTCATTTACATATAGCAAAATATCCTGCTGCTTGAGCGCTATACCCTTCAGTAACAGGAGACCATCAAGAGCAGCACACTCGCAAGATGCGTTTGCCTCACTTCTATGACAGTTAGTTATACTAAACATAGTATTATTAAACTTCATGCAAGTTGAGTAGATCAATCACTTGTCGATCAGTCACCCAGCTGTACCATACTGAAGAGCGTTGTGCAGTGCGAGGTGCGCATGTGGAAAAGCTATAACGCAGGGTTTTTTTTTTTTCATTGAACTGTAAATAGAGTAATACTCAGCTTAAACGTCTCCAACTCACAACGTCAAGTACAGGAAAGCTACACACTGGAATAATAACTCGTAGAATCATAATGTTCGCATCAGGATATAAGCTCATATTTTCTTGTGCTGCGCTTTGGTTTGCTAGGAGTTTCCCAGAAGCCTGTGCAAACGACACAGCCACAAAGAAAGCCTCCAAGATCATTACGTTTTTCACAAATGTTTCGAAAAGTAAACGTCGTCGCGGATGCACGAAACATGTGCTTTAAGCAGTCATCACAAAATTACCCCTGCAAAAAAACATAGTTTACACAGGTGCTATGGAAATCAACTAAAGCGCGCCGAGTTCGACCATGGGTAAATTGCCATCCGACAACTATATAAGGCTTCAATTTCGCACTCCACGAATCGAACATTCGCAATTCGTGCAAATGATTCGTGGAAATATCATATATTCAAGGAAAAATCCCTGATTGAAGAACTTAAATTGATAACGTCTACTTCACTAAGATGTGTATACGAGTGCTGACTGCACAGAGCCTATGCCATCGAAAGCACTGCAATGGCAAGGGCTCATAAGCAGAAATTACGAGCGACGCTCTCATCGATATCTACAGCAAGACACAGAGGTGATGACTGTTTCTAACTCAGGCCTTCACGTATGCGTAAACTATTTCGTATTCTTTTGTTGACGCACAACGTATGAATAGACTAATAGAGATTCCGACAAGTACTTGCACCTATAGTTTGTAATTATTGGTTTTGAGTAATTGATTGACTCATTGACTAACACGTGTGGGGTTTAAAGTCCAAAAACCACTATATCATTATGAGAGACGCCGTAGTGGAGGGCTCCGAAAATATCGACCACCTGGGATTCTTCGCTGTTCTCCCAAATCTGAGCACACATGACTAGAGCATTTTCGCCTCCATCGAAAATGCAGCTGCCACAGCCGCAATTCCCTCCCGTGGCTGCAAGTCGGCTGCTGAGTGCCTTAGCCACTAGACCACCGCGGCGGTAATGATTGGTTTTGAAAGTGAGGATTGATTGAGTACAGAACGACTGAAAGTTCAATAATCTGAGAAGAGTTCATACCGGATGCACAAAAATCAACTACGACAAGAAGAACTAACTGACAAGATTAGTAATATCTTAACTACTTCCTCACCAGGAAATTTTTCGTACACTACCGAGGGTTGAACAAACAACCGCCGAATTTAAAAGATACCGAATAGGCGTTAAATTATCAAAGAATGCTTGATAAACAACGCTCCCAAAGATGATAATCTCAAAACACTTAACAGATTGTACGAACCATCCCTCACTGTGAATTCACCGACGCATGCGTCTTCCAGGCCCTCCGTGCTCAATGATCCTATGGTCCAAATGAAATTTATATTGATCTGCTGGCGAAATGCGAGTGGCCGCGTGCCAGCAGCTGCAGTGACACATCATGCATCAATCTGCTTTTGCAACATACAGTGCATTAATATAAAATGAAATCAAAATTGCAGCAGAGGGCCACATTTTGTTATGAGTAAAACGAACATTATTTTTCCTTGATGAAAAATGCGATGCTTTGTCTTGTTTTTGTGTATTACCACAGCTCTTACGTAACAAAACTGAAGTCCATAGATTATTTTTCTCTTTGCTACCAAGGAATCTCAATGGCTAGCACTTGTTTTTGGCATACACATTGTTTCCAATAATTTTCCAACCCCTGCTGGGTGAAACAAGCCCTCGCTAGATCAGCGGGAGAAGAAAGACGAACCACGTTCACATTTTGTACATAAACGTACACATACTTAAACGTACATACGCGGCTTTGTAAATCTCTGAAGTTGGGAATAAGTTGATTGATTTGACATGTGGGGTTTAATGTCCCAAAACCACCATATGATTTTGAGAGACGCCGTAGTGAAGGGCTCCGGAAATTCCGACCACCTGGGGTTCTTTAACGTGCGCCCAAATCTGAGCACACGGGCCTACAACATTTCTGCCTCTATCAGAAATGCAGCCGCCGCAGCCGGGATTCGAACCCGCGACCTGCGGGTAAGCAGCCGAGTACCTTAGCCACTAGACCACCACGGCGGGGCTCCGAAGTTGGTAAGAATATGGCGGCATACTCCGGCAGCACGAGAGAGTGGGTTGTGAGAGAAGGCATACGTCGGTACTTAGGTAAAGGAAAAAAAAATCTACGGATTTTACACGCGACGGGCGAGTCCACCTGTGAAACAATTTAGTGTTCTCTTTTGTAACAATAGAGATGGTACGTATACTTCTTGTGCATGCTTAACGTGCAAACGCATGGTCATGCGCCTCGCAGTAGGCGCTCATCCTTACATCGAAGCGAGTCTGTGAAACTGCAGTGATGGCTTTGCGTCGTCTTCTAGATTGTTATAGCGTGGCAAGCTTTTGTCGTCATGAACGAAATTTCACTTTCTCTGCAGTACTGAGAAGGTGGTAATGAAATCAAAGCAATTATTTTTGCGTAATGCTTTAGTAGTCTCTCACAATACCAATATCTCTACGCTTCCGCAGGAAGACGCTAAGTGTGAAAACATGCATAGGTTCACGCAACAATTGTCGAACATTTTGATGACGTTTGATAGCGCCTCCTAGTTTCTGATCGGTAAACATCACGTATACTGACCTCTGGAATCAAAGGTTGATGCACCGCATAAACCAACTGGCCTTTTCGTTTTTGGCGTCTCTAACGATTCAGTTGCGTAGCCTGAGCATGGCACACTAGGCACGTGATTACACTGACATTGATTTCTGCCCCAAGATACAAGGCCCGAAAAGGCGCTTTCCTGCCCGGCAACAACTCAGATCAAAGACATTCCCGAAGGACGCTACTGCTTACCAATGGCGCAAGCGATCAAATTAAACGACATTCTAACCTGTTTCGACCCTAACCCTCGCGGTAAAACTTGCCTCCAGAAGTCCCAACCAGACAACAAATTACGGGTACACACCTTCAGGTCCTCCTTCTTCCTTTCCGGAATATGCAACTCCTGGCACTCGTCCTCTGAGAATGGCTCTCCGTCCATGGGGCAAACGCTGTGGCCATTTTGATCGAGACAACTAACCAGGCACCGCCTGCAGACACCATGTGAACAAGGAAGTAGGACTGTCGTGCTCGGAAGGGCGTGGCACACCCAGCAGGCGTAGCAATCCAATGTCGCCTCGTCGGCGAACAGCGTCGGGCGCCAGTTGACGCCACGGACCAAGTCGGTCACTTGATGTAGAGCTCGGCGACGGGGTTCACGATTCGCAACAGCCATATGTGACAGCAAGTGAAAGAAATATTGAGGCTTCGATACCACTGAGCTGAGCCGTAATTTTGCTTTAAATGAAGTGATAACAAGGTGCCCCTTTCAGATAATTTTGCCCCTCAAGCAGATCTCACGTATCAGAAGCCACAAGTAGCTGCGAATGAGAACCAACGCATCCACTTCACTGGTAGGTTGGGCTGGCCATTTGCTCTGAATCACGTGACAACCAGATAATATCTTCAGATAGCCTTGTCGCGAAAAAGACATGGAGGAGACAGGGCATTGTGCACGTACGCGCGAACTATGCTCCTCCAAAGTTATTTCGCGATGGTTGCTTGTGAGTGAAATTATCGCGGTTTTTTCTCGATCGTCAACCTCTGATACCGAAATTGTCCGTGGCTACATATGTACCGATAGGACTAGTAAACACACTTGTTTATTCGAGCAGCCTGCTTCACAGGCCTGGTATAGATTAGAAAAAGCATGCTTGGACTGGTATACTAGCGTTTAAGTGCGTTTCTTCTTTATTATGGGCTCCCATCTCGCTTCATCAATATTATTACTATAATCAGAATGCTCTGCCATCAGTGCTACGCAATGCGCTCTGGGCGCATGGCCTGGCCCGACAAGGTGCTGAGGCATTTCGCGTTCTGTCAGCGATGACACTTAGTACAGTAAGACGTATTTGTGTGCCTAGTGTGAGCTTTGTTTGCCCATCGGATCGAATCCCGTACACCTGGTGCCCAAACCAATCTGTCCTAAAATCCTGGCGAAATTGAAAGCTTTTGTTAGCTGGCTGCCTCTGTAGATACTTTTTCTGGAAAGGCGGTCATCTTAACAGGACTCTAATGAATGGTTAGCAATAATAACATAAGTAGTTATCAAAATTGAAACATGTGACATTTCTATAAGAGGACACAAGCAATCGGATGAAGTGAAAAAAAAATTAAAGCAGCATCGCCTAAGCCAGCTTGGCCCCGCCCAACAGTAATCTAACACTGTATCCTTGCGTAGTGAAAGAAGTTCTGGGAATTGTTGCATGACAAGACCGGAAATCTCTCCCTGGAGACAAAAAAGCTTATCAAGAAAGGCTGAATCATGAAATCTCCGAGCGCAACAGACAAAGAATAACTGTTAGAGTTTTTGAAGTTTACCAATAGGCATAAAGCAGTCGACATGAGGAGGTGTAGTACCATGTAGAAATTTTAATCAGCTGGAAAGAAGGAACAAAGCCCTGAAAACAGTGAAGACGAAACTGCGCGTAGCCAGACAACAGATGTATGCACTAATATACTGGGAATGTACCACGTGTAAGATAGTTCAAATGTGGCTCAGTACTTCTGCGGACTTCCGTACGGTAGGCGAGACAACCAGGACGATAGTTTAAGAAGTAATGTAACGCAGAGGAATCGGACATCCCACCAGTGACAACAGGGGAATCGAAAACTTGGGGAGAATGGAAAGAGGCAAAGCCAGTCGCTGCATATCCGTTGACATTAGATCTACTGAACGATGGTGAGAAGATTGTGCTAGGAAAAATGACCACCCCATACACAAAGCAACCCATGACTGTAAGCGTACCAGAATATTGGAAAATGCTGATATCATCTTCATCTATCAGAAAGTGCACGTCAATGATTTCAGAAATGAGAGACTAATCATATTACTATCCATTGCCTACAAGTTATATCTAAAAGAAATGGGGAGTAGAAATTCAGTCACCTTTCAATTTTGTCAACCAAAGAAACGAGCAGGATTTTGTAAATATTATCCGGTAATGACCATATTTTAGCCAGGTGTATTCATGACCTTCAGGTAGCCAAGAAAGCCCGAGCCCAGCAGTTTCCGCTGGCTGGGCTTCGGTAGTCTGACTTTTTTTCACCTTGAATTCGATCAGGGCAACTATTTTATTTATCAGCCATTCCAGACAAGGTGCAAAGCCTGAATGAAGTCAGACGTTAAAACGTTGTTCGGAATCACTTTATAACGATAGCAATTATATGGACACTCTCGGCTGAATTTCGCCGTGGGCATCGGTGTCAACGTCACCGTCGACATCGCCGTCACTCAGCCTATATGCATACGTAAGTATATACATGAAAACGCGACAAAAAAAGTGGCAGCATATCCACGGAGTAAATGATGGAGAGTTGGGCAAAGCATTCGTCCGTCCATGCGTCCGTCTGTGTGAGCGTCCATGCGTCTGTTCGTGCTCCCGTCACTGCGTTCGTTCATGCATCCGCCCCTGCGTCCGTTCATGCGTCCATCCATGCATCTGTCTGTGTGTCCATTCGTCCATCTATTACACACTCCAAGCCCCACCATCTCGCTTCTTTTTATCATATATTCCCCATATAGAAGCACCGCCATTCAGTGGACATTCCAAGCACTAAACGAGAGGTGGCACACGCACACTTTCTTACGGCTTGCGCTTCGGGTCTACTTCCCACCTTCAACCACCTTGAGTTCATGGTATATACTAGTTCACTGCGTTCATGGCACTGCGGCTCAATGCTCGCTAAACCTTTCTAAACCAAGGAGGTTATGCCCAGCGAGTATAACGTAGCAACCTTTTCCTGTCAGATAGTGCTCAATGTACATGCCAATGACTGCTAATGGGGATCGCGGTGTGCGCGTTGACTGAAAGCCGAATGCTCCTGTCTCTCATTCCTCATTAGCAGGCATTTGCATGTACAATGAGCAGTATTTTTTATTGTTAAACATGCACAGAATAAATCTCTCACCAGCACCACCTTGGAGGCCAAATGTTATACCTATTTCGGGTATGTGCCACTAGTGGTTACGTACTACGAGGGACGCACAAGCCACGCCATAAGGAGCTCCGCCCCTAAAAATAATACAGGAAAAAACTCCAGCCTGCAGAATGGACCGTGGGACCTCTGAATTGTGAGCGTGAAGCGTTCGCTACTGAGCCACGAAGGCGCACATTCTTCAGCATAGAGTTTCATACAATAATACCTAGAGCAGAATCTGGCGCTAGAATCTACGTGGACTCTTTGAGCGGCACGTGTACCCCCATGGAAATTATGGGAAGTACAGGCTTCGGATCTGCTTCGGATAGATTAAATTCTTGAGATTCGCGACGCTTCTTTTTTTATTGTAAGACAAAGTTATATGAACTTACATTTCACGAAAGTTACTTCATTTATTTGTACGCAAACCTTACTGCAAAAAGTTTCGTTACGAGAAGACAGAAATGAAACCTGAGCAAATTTAACCACCAGGGTATGCATTGCTGTGCCATTTTGCGTTCCATATTTGGCGTGAAGATTTACTGAATTATTCTTTACAACACTTGAAAACAAGCATGCTTGTTTTTCTTTCGAAAGTGCGCGTTCTCCACTTATGGAAATAACAGTACAGTATTTAGTGAGAAACACTTAAAGTTTCGTCTTCTGCGACGCTAGCTGCGTCTGTCCAAATGGTCTGCCCCCAACGCACCTCTGGTTCTGTTATGAAGCCCAGTCAGCGGAGTGTGACGGTGCGTCTACTTAGCTTCGTCACCATTTTGCAGTTGATTTAAATAAGCTTAGGCAAGACGCGCTCGTGAAAAAAGATGAACTTGAAGCGATATCCTGCACTGGCATGAAACGCTACATCTATGCGCAGTTGTGAGTGGATGACGCCTTGTTTAAACTGTCAAATTTGACTCCTAAAGCTCGACCATCACAGCTAAACAAGAGACCTAGTGGTCTTCAGCCTCTTTGAACAACAAAGGCACTGCTTCAGCGCTTTTCACCGCACCCCACACGTGCTGCGCGAAGAACGAAACTAAAACTGTAGAAGAAGGTTTGTAGACAGTTCGCTAGCTATCCCTATCCAATCCGAATTCTGTACTTCCCAGAATTCCCATGGGGGTACAAGATCGCAATGCCAGATTCCTCTCTAAGTTTTATTGTATGAAACTCTATGTCCTTCAGTGATCAAACGACAAGACATCTACCACCTACCACTGGTGACGGGCATCTCGGGAACAACTATTGCATTTTCAGCATTACCAGCAAGATGGCGCAATGAGCGCACGTCGCCGCATCGTCACGACGCGGCGGACAACGCTCTCATCTGCCACGCGAGCAGAGCATCTCTCGGACTGGTGTGCGGACCCATCGTGCTCTGCTGCGAATGCCAATTCTGACCGGTCAACGACCTCTAATGTTCCTGAGCTGCACAGACCCTCTTCTTCGAAGTTCACCTGAACATTTCGACACCTGGCTCACCAAGGTGGGCTAATTTTCCATCATTTTAGAAGCCTTTTTTACTGCACCGGCGAGCTAAGCCTAGGCGAGGTTAGGCCAGCCCCCCCCCCCCCCTTCTATGGCGTTCGCACGCCAGCTGCGAGATGCCGAGCAAATTGCCATGAAGGGGGACCACGTCACCCCTGAGGAATTACAAGGAAACGGATGCTTCTTGGTTATAAAAAGACGGCAATAATCGTGTGCGAAGTCACACGCAGCCCGCCAATCGGGAACGCAAAAAGGTGCGACCGCGACGCCCAACGCTACTCTACGACGCGTCGCAGCTGCGAGCCGGCTGCCGGCAATGCCACGCAGTCACAATCAAGTCATCGTGTGACTGGGAGGCGACCTCAACGTGCCAGTCTTTCACTTTCACTTTCACTTTATTTCCTTAAAGACCCCACAGGGGTGGTGTTACATAAGGGGTGGGTTGTACAACACAGATACAAAAGCCACAGGTTAACATTGCAGATGCATTGACACACTTTGAATAAAACGTCTGCAGCCCGCACAAGATTCTCACCGCACTAACCATGGCAGCTCAGCTAGCGCCGGCGGTAACGGAGGAGGAAATTATTTTTTCCAACTCGATGCAAAACATTTTGTTGTCAGCACGCCCAGCGCAACTAATGTAGCAGCGTACAATCGAGTAACCGAGATCATCTTCACCAACCAGAGACACCCGGTCATGGCCTACCTCTCACCTGCCGGTATCATGAGCCGAGGCGTTATTCGCGGCGTCGACTTCGACGACGCCGCACTCAACCGCATGCGAATCCAACCACGCAACTCAAGCCTACTGGGAGCGCGTCGCATCAAGAACACTTAAACTGTGATTCTGATCTTCAACGGGCTCAAAGTGTCCAACTACGTCTACTGCGGCCAGGTCATCTACCGCTGCACGTTGTACAAGCGCCAAATAGACACCTGCCGCACCTGTGGCCAAGTGGGCCATCGCCAAGACGTGGGCCCCACTCCTTCAACCAAAGTATGCAATCACTGTGAACACTTACCAACAGACAACCCACACGTGTGCAACCAACCAGTGTGTGCCTTATGCGGAGAAGCACACCGCACGGGCGACCGCGAATGCCGACATCGCTATCAGCTGCCTTACCTAGTGCGCCGTCCTCGTCAGCGCCGTCGCCGACGAAAGCAAGCCCAGCAGCAAACACCCACCCCAGCACCCAGCCTGGTTCCTGCCAAGACCATTGAATCCCAAGGACCTCCTCTAGGCCCACAAAATCCTACTTCCACTGAAAAGCCTACCTGGGCCAACAAGGTGGCATGCAAAAGTGAGGCCTACGCAGCGCAGCGTCAGGGACACTCGCCACAGCAACCTGACCCAGAACTAGCGCATTAAAAACGCATGTTTGCGGAGCAGGCTAAAGAAATCCCATCGCTTAAAGAAGAGCTAGCAAAACAACAGGCCCCCGAATCACCCGAAGGTAGCGTTATCAGCGGCCCCGTCTCGATACGCGGCGCAAAGAAACGGGCAGGCCTGACGCTCCAGGCCGAATAGAAATCCGAATTCTAGCGCTTTACAGCCAATATATACGCGATACTAGATCAGTACCACGCAGAGACCATGGCCAAATATAGCGCTTTTCACGCTAACTAGAGAGCATGTAGGAACAACTTATCGAGTTGGCTGGATGGCCAGCACAAATGGACGCGAGGGCTAAGGTGTTGGAGGGGGACCTGGCACGTAGTAAGCTCGCTGGGATAATAGCTAGACCTTAAAATGGCTTCGTCACAATCATTCACAATTTGGCAATGGAACACAAGTACCCTCCGTACGCGGAGAGAAACGTTACAGCAATTTATTGGCTCTAAGACCCAACGACCGGCCGTCATTCTCCTGCAGGAAACGCGTATCGACCGATTCGCTCTTCGCGGATACAGAGTCGAGGCCGTTCTTAGGAACAAAGCTCGAGGAATAGCCGCCTGTGTGGCTAAGCCTTATGCGCACACGACACATGAAGCACGCCCAGACCTCAAAATAGAGCATCAGATGATAGAGATCATCCCTAACGCTCATATTAAGCAATCGGTATTTATCCCTAACGTGTTACAGTTCACCTTCACACAGCACAGAAACATTCACCACACTACTAACTAAAGCGACGCAGATAGCAGGCAACCATCCCCTCATCATCGCGGGGGACTTCAACGCCCCCCAGGTATAAGGGGGTTACAATCGCACGACACAGAAAGGACGCCACTTACAAACACACATCACTCAACAAAATCTGTTACTTCACGACCTCTCTATCGCCCACACATAGGTAACTCAGTGTCACGAGACTCATCCCCTGACCTGACCATAGTACGCAACGTATCGAATCCCACATGGGTTAATCTGCAAGCTTACCTCAGAAGCGATCACTTCATCTGTAGCACAACAGTCAATATAGGCAACCTCGAGTCCAGAGACTTTAAAGTAGTAGACTGGGATTTCTTTAGGCAAATACGCAAGCAAGACACCAGCCATTACTCTTCACTCTCTGAACACTTTGCGAGACTACAGCGGGACGTAAAACACGCTACCAAAAATATTTCAACAACACGCAACATAGACCACATAGACAGCCACCTCGCACATCTCCTGGAGGCTCACAAAAGTCTTCAATAAGGATGGAGAAGGCATAAACTCGATCGTAGGCCACGGAAAAGAATTACATTGCTTAACCGACAAATCAAAGAGTACAGTCAGACACTAGCATGCAAACAGTGCAATGAGGTGTGTAATTCGCTTCACACACGCTTGAAAAAGGGTCTAAAATGGGACCTTCTGAGGCATCTGCTCGGCGACAAACCCACCAAGTCAGAGCGACGACTAACCCTAGATAGGCTGTTACACAAAGGGCGAGGACAGCAACTTACCGACGAGCAGATTTTAGATACTACAGCAGCCCGGTATCTATGCACATGCAGAACCTACCTCACATGAAGACTATCTTCCTTACGCGGGGGCCACACACGACCCATTTGAGCAGGCTATAACTAGCGCTGAAATACGCGCAGTAATAGCAGAACTCAATACTAAGGCCGCCCCGGGTTCTGACGTAGTCACCAAAAAGCTACTCCGCAACCTGGCTGACCACGAGATTGAAGCACTAGCCACCCACATGAATGAGGTTTGGGAGCAAAGGGGCATCCCGCCAGAATGGAGGGCCGCGACCGTCACACTCATTCCCAAGCCGAACAAACCCCTGGAACTCAACATTCTACTACCCATTTCCCTCACATCCTGTGGGGGTAAGGTCATGGAGCACGGCAATCTTCGTCAAGTCACAAAATATTCAGAGCAAAAACACCTCTTCCCATTCAATCAAGTAGGGTTCAGGCCAGCTATGGCCACGCAGAACGTACTTCTTATGCTGCAGGAGACGTTTGAGTAAGGAGCAAAGACCTCAAAGCAATCCTAGCTCTTGAATTAGAGAAAGCTTTCCGTACCATAAGCCACGCTCATATACTACACGAGATTCAGGAGGCAGGCTTAGGCCGCTGCCTCTACGAATACGTCCGCTCTTTCCTAAGAGCCAGAACGGCCACACTTAAAGTTGGGGATCTCAAGTCACACACCTACAACCTAGGCCCGCGCGGCACCCCGCAAGGGTTGGTGCTCTCACCGTTTCTTTTCAATTTAGCCCTCAGACGACTTTCGCAAAAGCTGAAACACATCGAAGGCGTAGAACACGTGCTCTGCGTCGACGATATTACTCTTTGGCGCACTGGAGGGAGCGATGGACAAATCGAAGCAAGCCTTCAGGAAGCAGTCACTGCAGTACAAACATTTTTAAAGCCCAAAAACCTCAGACTATCGGCATCTAAGTGCGAGGTGCTGCTTCTGCCACCGCAGTACGGCCGCAACAAAGGCGAACCTAACATACACCTCTCTAGAATAGACGGCTCCGTTATCCCGATAGTGTCGTCGGTTCGAATTCTGGGCGTTACCCGGCAGGAGAATGGCAAAAACAACTTAACCATCACACATCTCACCAAAAAAGCTGACGCAGTCATTCACCTCGCCCGACGCGTCACTAATAGACACGCAGGTCGTACAGGAGAGAGCTTACTACGCATCTTTCATGCGTTTTTAATGTGCCAGGTTCACTACGTTGCCCGCGCTCACTCGTGGAGCAAATGCGATGAAACTAAAGTAGACAACCTTATCCGAAAATACACAAAACGAGTACTTGGTCTACCCATGTCCACAAGCGCGAGCGCCTTCTAGCCCTTGGGGTACATAACACGTTCCAAGAAATCACCGAATCACCAAGAATGCCTCAACTCATACGCCTGTCTTCGACAGCTGCGGGTCAGGAACTCCTCTCACGCATGTCTTCCTATCCCAACTCAACTCAATGAACCAGAAGCGTTACCGCAACACCTTCACGCTAAAATCACAGTGCTACCGTTCCCCAGAAACATGCACCCGGTGCACACTCAGCCTCGAAGAAGGGCACGAGCTCAAGTCTTACAAAAGCGGCCAACCTACACGCGACAGACGTGGTTTTCGTAGACGCCGCCAAATGCGTGGACGAACCTATACTTTGCAGTGGTGGCAGTTGCCCCAGACGGGACAGCTCTGAATGCTCTTACCGTAAAATTACAGAAAGCCTGCGAGGCTGAACAAGTGGCCATTGCCCTTGCTCTAGCACTCCCTGAGCGCGACACAATATTTACCGACTCCAAACCCGCTGCACTGACATACTGCTGCAGTACACTTTGCGAGGCAGCATTAAGAAGTCTAGCATCTGTTCAAATAACCGTAGACAAGCACATCCACTGGTTCCCGGGTCATGAAAGGATCAACGTTCAACCAGAGGTCCCCAACGGTAATGAGCTGGCCCATAACCTTGCGCGTGATCTTACGTGCCGCGCGGGGTCGTGGTCCGGCTCACTGGCCAGGGACACCAACACGCACCGGGAGCCACTCCTATCATATTACGAAATTTGCTCGCACTATAGATTACTTAGAAAGGAATTCCCCTTACCTCACTCAACACTAAATAAAGCACAACAATTAGTGCTTCGACTGCTGCAAACGCACAGGTACGTCATACCCTATATCTGCAGCAAATACCTCCCAGAGATAAGGCCAGAATGCCCCGAATGCCGAAATCCAAGGTGCGATTTAAGTACATGCTGTGCCAATGTCAAGCACTAAACGCTAGCTTCGGGTCCCCTGCCACCGAGGACAACTGGATCAACCACCTCAGGAGCCCTGACATGGCCCTTCAACACCAGGCCGTCCAGAAGGCCCAAAAGGTGGCTGGTGAGCTCCGACTCCCAGTCCCCACAAGGGTGCAGCCACCGAGCTGGCCGCCGTAAGGGGTGCCCAGTCCCCTTCAGGACTTTTAATAAAGTTAATTCTCTCTCTCTGATCTGCCGTGCGTAATTTGCCCCATAAAAAAGGGGCAGGGTGGACGTCACGCATGCGCTAATTTCGCGGTATGGGCACTCGTACATCTTGACCGTACTTGGGTTTTCACCGGAATGATTCTGTTGCATTTACCAGGAACAAAGGTCACTGTAATTGTTGTAAACTCTCCGTTTGCGAAAAGGGCGCGCTTTCAAGACCCAGCGAGGTAAGAGGTGAGACGCTTATTTGCGTTAATCTGTACCTGTGAGAACGTTTTGTGCGTCACTTGTGCGTAAGAAGCTCGGGGCACTTTTATATTTGCTTGTCATTCTACGCATTACCCTCTAATTGTTGCTATTACGTTCACGGCTTAGCCTTTGCGGCAAAGCTTTGAGTTTTTTTCTGGCACATAGTGATAAGCACACAAGATGAGCTTATCTATCCATAAAAATACCAGCTTGTTCGGAATGTGAGGTATACTTACTTCAAAACGTGGTCTTCTTTCTGCGCTGTTTGAAAGACTGTGCATCTGAGGTACTAAACTTTCAGCTTCTACTGAGATCAGTGAACATAACTTCAGTTTGGCGGGATATGTGACGCACTTCACTGAGGCCCAAATTATTGGACAGCCTATACTTGCGCAACTACTTATTTTTCTATACATATGGATGATAAACCTTCGTTTGCTTACGTTTGACTTTCATGTGTTCAAAAAATTGTAAAAAATTGGCATACAATATCTTATCTCGAGCGCACGTCTTTACACAGTCGGGGCCGGATCCGGCGGGCTCGCAGCCTTTTAGCGTCGGGTTCGGGCGGGCCTTCAACTAAACTAGAGCGGGCTCGGGTCGTGCTCGGAAGGGCGGCCCGTGTATGGCTCTAACTCACGCTAATAATCAGGTCATAAAGAAAGGCGCAAAATGTGACCAACCCTTATGCAACGTTTAAAAATTTGACCGAAAGCAGAGAAAGCATTCTATTGGTCCAAATCTCTGAAATCATGCAGGCGTTATGAAATCAGGCTGTAAACAAATTATATAATAATAGTGGAAGAAAATGCATTAGATACATAGCCCTCACAATTTACCATAAAGTATTAATTTTCAGTAAAGAGGGGTGTAAGATCGATGCTTTATAAACAAAGCTAGTCACTGCGTACTTAAAAGTTTTATTGAACACGGCAGATCCCTCCGTCATAGGAATCGTTATAACACGAAAGTAAAACGCCTTTTCACAAGAGCAGTTGGTTTTGTATAACACAATAAATAATATATTAGAGCTAATGCAATGGGCAGATATAGCACAGATTAATTACGACCCACCTACTTTGACACATTACGGTGAATCTAAGTGCTGATGACTAACGCCCATGATAATTGGTTACACTTTGCGGTTGATGTAGTTATTAATATATACCTGGACACCACACATAGCGAATCCCTCGCAAAGATATGCTCCGCGTCTTTCGTGCCAGGCGATTGACTCGTCTGCTATTCCGTTTTTTCGACGACCACTCACCGATCGGGACCCCGTGCATGGACTTCTCAAAACCAGCTCGTAATCTTTTACTTTTCTCTCTATGTTTACTTTTCTCTCTATCCAGTTTAATTCCTTTTTTTTCCATCTAGTAACTTGTGAGCCTCTGCTGAGGTATCGCACTTTGATGCACGTGGTTCCAGGGCTCACTTTTTATTTCACTTTCCTATTTAAAAATAATTACCGTCACAAGCGCGCATTGTTGAAAAATCAGGTCACTTAGCGTTGTTAAAACAAAAAAAGAATGACGTTTCAGGATCCGTATGGGTCCTGTGTTCACAATGAAATGATGGCGAAGCCAGAGGTTCCTATGTAGCTGTGAGCGGATAGCACATAGTTTGGGTGACCACGTTGTTTAGCGTGCCAGAGGATCTATTCTTTGTGCCACTCAGTGAATAGTTTTTCGAGGTTGAGTTTTCTTCTCAAATTCTTCTCCGTGGACACGATGCGTTCGTTGTCTCAGTTTCTCTCGTGACCTGTCTTCTCGGCATGCTCTGCGAGCTCATTTGTCACTGGGTGGGACATACGTGCTTGTTTACTACCTAAACAGTGCATGTGTATTGCAAGCGCGTAATAAACACGGGTACTTAGTATGCATTTCTTCGAAGCGTCCTTGAACGCAAAGAGAAACGCAACGCGCGTCGGGTGTTCCGTGTAGCCAAGCCGTGATCTTTGGAGGTGAAGCTCCCTATGTTGTGGGTCGCGCGCCCGAAATGTATTAGTAGTAGTAGCAGTAGTAGTAGTAGTAGTAGTAGTAGTAGTAGTAGTAGTAGTAGTAGTAGTAGTAGTAGGTAGCCACCTCCACGGCCGAACTAGAGCAGCGGCACGCGCGCACCCTTTTCAATTGAGGAGGAACCCGCACACGTTAATCATAAATAAACAAATAGTTGTTTTTGACATAACTTGCAGAGACGAGTAATGGTGACTTAATTTCCAATAAAATTAGTCTTGAATTTGATGTTTACTAAAAAACTAGTATCAAAAGGACGCATTTTGAGCACTGTCTCACAAGAAAGAGTTGCCACGCTAAACTCGCTGCGCGTAACCTCCTTGGTTTTAACAAGGTTTAGCGAGGGTTGAGCCGCAGTGCCATAAATATAGGGAACTAGTATACAGCCATGGACTAGAGGCGGTGAAAGGTGGGAAATAGACACGAAGTGCAGGCCGTAAGAAAGTGCGCGAGTGCCACCTATTCGTTAGTGCTTGCAATATCCTCTGGATGATGGTACTTCTATATGCTGAATATATAATAAAAAGATGCGAGATGGCGGTACTTGTAGTGTTCACTTGATGGACGGACGGACGGACAGACAGATGCACGAATGGACGCACGGATGGATGGAAGGATGGATAAACGCATGTGTGGACGGATGGACAGAAGCAAGAACGAATGAACGGACGGACGCTTCGCCCCACATGCGCTCCAGGGATATACTGTCATTTTTTCTAACAAGGTGAGCGCGCAACGCTGGTGTGACTGCCATGGGTGAGCGTCAGAGAGGTATTTGTTAATATGGATAAATATTATTTAAGGCGATAGTCTTCATTGGGGTACTTCGATGCAAAAAAAAATTTGGTCTGTCTGTCAGTTCATTTGTCTGTTTGTCCACTAAAACGATACTTGAAACGGTTAGAACTCAACGCCATCCGCAGCACCCACCAAGATTGCTCAAGTTTCGGCGTTCATACTTGTGGAATTGTTACTTAAAGTTTACTTATTGTGCATATCTGAGACACAATAACAACACGTCAATATTCTGTGTGTGCCTAGAGAAGGCATAAATAATTTTAAGCGTCGTAGCCTTTACCATGCTGCGCTAACAATGCAACGCTATGTGCAAAAAGGCAAGTGTTTTCAACGCTTTGCTAAGATTAAGGAGCGTTCATGTGCACGCTTGTTCGTGTCGGAGACGCGCGCAAATGAAGGCTCCCTAGCTGAGACTAAGGTCCCTAGATGAAACAAGTTTCTAAGGTAGCGTCACTCATTGTTCTCAAGCCGTCATCCTCACTCTCTCGATTACTCCTCTTTTTCTCTGCCATCCGCGTCTCTAACTGGTGCATTCTTAGCATGTGATCTCGCAAATGGCTTGTGGTGTTACTTAATATTATGCAGAAGGTTCAAAACGAGTACGCATGCGCATACGACTCCAGCCGGATTATTGCCGTCACCAAAGACGAAATCAAAGCCAGGACATAAACTGAAGAAGAGGAGCGTTTCCGTGTGCTCTAAGTCGACTGAGATGATTTCGCAGTGCTCGTTAAATGCAATAATGCAATATCTGCGTTTTTAAACAATGCTGCGTTGCCTTAAAACAACAAAAAACGATTTTGCTCTCTTCAACTTACCCTGCGCTATCCGAAATTAAGCACGCCGTGAAGTATAACAAAGAAATATTTCACGCGAACGCTTTCGTGCAATTTCTTCAAAGTACGTCGACGCGGAATCGCGAACCGAGTTTATTTGCGGGTTTTTATTGAAACGTTTTTATTGTAGAAGACTATGTCTACTTAGGGCAGGTAATAACCGTGGAGCCGAACCACGAGATTGAAGTAACTAGAACAATAAGAATGGAGTGGAGCAGATTTGGCAAGCACCGTCAAATTATGACAGGTGGATTGCCACTATCCCTGAAGAGGAAGGTATATAACAGCTGTATCTTGCCGGTACTTAGCTACGGAGCAGAAACCTGGAGACTTACAAAGAGGGTTCAGCTTAAATTAAAGACGACGCAGCGAGCAATGGAAAAAAAAATCGTAGGTGTAACCTTAAGAGACAAGAAGAAAGCATAGTGGATTAGGGGACAAACGGGGGTTAAGGATATCATAGCTGAAATCAAGAAGAAGAAATGGACATGGGCCGGGCATGTAGCGCGTAGACAGGATAACCGCTGGTCACTAAGGGTAACTAACTGGATTCCCAGAGAAGGAAAGCGGGTTAGGGGGAGACAGAAGGTTAGGTGTGCAGATGAGAATAAGAAGTTTGCGGGTATAAATTGGCAGCAACAAGCACAGGACCGGATTAACTGGCGGGGCATGGGAGAGGACTTTGTCCTGCAGTGGACGTAGTCAGGCTGATGATGATGATTGAAACGCCACCGAGCGCACGTCTAATGCGCGTCTAGTGCCTATCATTTAGTACAAATACTTGTGCGAGCAGCTGGAGGCTGTGATCAACGCACCTTTAGAAACAATACACGCTTGACCAGTTCACGCATGATCCGAACCACGCTGCTTCGAGACACCTCACCAGTAGAACTCTCACTTTTAGGAAGTTCCAAGCACCGCATCAGAATCCCCTGGCATCACGATTGTCCAAATGGCCACATTTAAAGAAACCGTCATTGCAGGGCTGCTAGTCGAGCGTTCGTACCAGTCTGGCCGTAGTACTTTCTTGCGTGTGCACAAGCCTGCTGTAATTACTCGTCACAACGTCATGCCCTGTGGTCACTGACAGGACCCAGCGAGAAGCACGTTCACTGTGTCACAGCACGAACAAAACACATTCGAAGAACTGGATGAACTACGATGACCGACGCGAGACTGCCATGGCCTGCGTTGTAAAATATACACCTTTTCACAGGAAGGAAAAAAAACACCGCCATGATGGGCTGTGCGCGGGAGCACAAAAGCTAAGGGAGCAGCGTTTCCAGTGCTTTTTCAAGGGGACGCGCCAATTTGCACAGCCCAAGGAGGGCTATGGCGGCGCCCAGGGAGGCGTTTATGAAAATGTGAATAGATCTGCACAACGTTGCCGATTGAGTAACACACATCCCGCTTGCTCTTGTGTTGTGCCCTTTATGTTCATAAAGGTAATCGTTTATTCTACGACTCATTTCGTTTTATTTTGTTTCATTTCCATCTATTGAGCATAGCAACTGAACCCAAACATTCGCTTTTTGATGAAAGTTTTGAACCTTCTAGGGGGCGCTCCAGGAACGTAGGCGAGGAGGAAAGGTAAAGGTGTCGCTACCTTGGAAACTAGTTTCATCTGGGGAACTTAGCTAAGACGACACGGTGTTGGCACCGGCCCGTCGCTTAGCGTTCTACAGCTTATCACCTCCGAGAAAGGCGCGCAGGCCATCCTTCGTTTTCGAAGATAACTGCCAGGTAACGCTCGTGTCTCACGTGCCTCGATGTGCTCGATCATTCGCCTCCGCCGCACGGATCGAGGAACGCAGCACCGCCAGAATACAATTCACCAATTTTCTCGCACAGAACATCAAATAAACGTTTTGTTCACTCTCTCCGGACGCAGGACTATCGGCAACATTTGCTGTGAAACATGCAGATACGGTGCAAATGTTATTCATGAGCAGGCTTGGGTTACAGCAACGCCACCTAAAGAAACTTTCGTCAAGGCCTGGAAGCTCCACTGCACACGTCAAACAACGTCATCGGTAGATTTTTCAGTAGGCCGCTTTCATATGGCTGCTTTTACTCAACGGACGCTGGCAACCACAGCTACCACCAATGTTACTAGATTACCTCAGTTCGCAAACTCCGCCGGGATGCGGCGGCGAAACGCGGCCCCCTTCGTTTTCCGCTCTCTAGGTCAAATGGCGTCGGAAGCGCCACCTAGAGAGCGGGAAACGAAGGGGGCCGCGTTTCGCCGCCGCATCCCGGCGGAGTTTGCAAACTGAGGTAATCTAGTATATGACCGGTCGCCGCATCGTAACGGAACCTTGGCGCAATGTTAAACGGAATTTACGCGGTTAATTTTGTGTAATGGGAGTTATTTCCCGAGAGGGTGAGCGAAGGTTATTACGAGTGTGCAAGTAAATCACCAGTTGAGCCGCTAAGGCGATGCCACACGGCAGAGACGTGAGCGCGATGCCCGAATCTTGCGGGACTTCTGTTCATACAGCTCTTTTGCGTTCCTGTTCTTTAAAATTCGATTGCCTATGTAAAAAAAACCATTGACAGTGGGCCACAGCATTAAGTCTAAATGTATCCGATCTCGGTATAGCCCGTCGCCACAGTTGAAGGCGCACCTCGTCAGCGGGAGGCTTGAAAAAATGTCTCTTTTCGGCCGCGGATTTCGTCGAATCGTACCCACTTCGGCAACCAGTCACAAAGCAGCGAGGCATGTTTTCTCACATTCAAGAACCGTCACATGACACATGTGAGCTGTGTAGCTCACAGGGAAAGCGATGACTGAGTTGAAGACATTAAAAAACACTCGGCACCATGCAGATCACGCCAACGCTGACAGCGTCAGTGCCACGCCGGGCACCACGTTGATCGCTACCGTAGTAAGTTGCAGCCAGAACACACACTACGCGAGTTACGTCGAAATAAATCTTGCTGGGACTCAGTGACAGCGATGACTACGAAGCACACTTGAAAGCAACAAAGCAGCACCCGGCATAAGAACACAACTGCAGTAACTCCGCCGGCGTGGGTCCGGGCACCGCCGAGAGGGGGCGCGCTTGCGGCTTTTTGACCGGTACAGGGAAGGGTGACACTCGCGGCGCCGCAGTTTGCAAACTGAAAAAAGTATCTAGTAACGTTGGCTACCACTGCAGGGAGGCGACGCTGATAGCGGTGCGCGCTGTATTCTCTGGCGGTTCCTCACGGATGCCTGCGCTTAGCGGTGTGTTCGCGTCGGCAATTCAGGCACTTCAGCACAACTGGTAATCGACGTTAAACGTTTGTCGATTTCTTCATTTGGTGGCACGAATCTGATGATCATTTTGTGATATTAAGCTGCACCACAAAGGCTAATGTTACATATCTCTCTCGGTGCTATCGGTCACCTCACTTTGTGATTGATCGATTGATTGATGATTGATTGATCGATATGAGGAGTTAAACATCTCAAAAGCGCCATATAATTATGATAGACGCCGTAGTGAAGGGGTCCGGAAATTTTGACCATCTGGGGTTCTTTAACGTGCACCCAAATCTGAACACACGGGCCTACAGCATTTTCTACTTTATCGAAAAGAAAGCCGCCGCAGCCGGGATTCGAACTCTTGACCTGCTGGTCAGCAGCCCAGTAACTTAGCCATTAGACAACCATGGTGGGGCTCTTCATATTGTGACGTGCGCTGCTTTTTGTTTGTGCGCGGCTTAGACAGTGAGGTGCCTTTGAGGTGCAACCAAAGAAGTGTTGTATGTCACATTGTTGCGGATATTACGACTCTGCTGTGGCAACTACGGGCATTCCTGTGTGCATTGTTAACGCTTGCAGACTCAGTGAAGAGACCCATCGTGATCTTCATCAGACAACCCAAGGTACCGTGGAGATGGTCAGGTATTTTGTTGATGAGCTCGACATGCATTTTGCTCTCGTCACTCATTATTTTTTAGATCACTTTGAAAGGTTCACGCGAATGGCTGGGTTCTGGCGCGGTGTATCTAGCAGGCATGCGCACGAAAGCAGGAATAAGCTTCGCAAAAGCAGGCTGCCACAGACTAACACGTCCTCTGGAAACCCAGCTGACAATGGCCATAACAGGGAGGACACTTAACAAGGAGCAAGAGTGCACCGAGCATTCTGGAACGTAGTTATGACTGCGTAAGCAATATATAAACTAAAGGTCATTTTGCCAATTTCGGTGTACGCGACAGCGTACGCAGTGCGTGTCACCCTCAAGAAACGAAAATGTGACAATTACAAAGACAATAACATGCAATAAATGTGATAATATGGCAATAAATGTATCACCGGCACATCCGCTCTACAATATCGTAAAGAAAACAGATAAAGGAGGCCTCTTTTACATTGCAATGTCAGCTGTGAATGCACTTGCGCACAACGTGTTTGTTAGAAAACAACTTGCAACAACGCCAGACTTCTTAGAGACCAACGACCAGTGCGAAACGGTTGCAGAATTACCGATGGAATAGCTGCAGGTGATCAATTTACAAAGATTGATTGCTATGGCTATGGACATAATAGTGAACTAGTGATCGAACATTCAGTCTGGCGCCGCTTGCTAAATGATTCGTATCGACGTCTGAGTGACAAAGAACAAGAAGGTAAAGACAAGCCCAGAAAAAAAGAGAACTTGACATGCTTGTTAATCAATTAGTGTACAAGTGCGTAGAATTGAAGAAAGTACTAAATCAGAAAGAAGTGTGCACGTTTGTTTATGTTTTGAAGCTTCCAAAGTTGTTTGAAGCTCATAAACAGTCATTTTATTTCTTTTTATTAATTTTTCATTTACATTACACTGCAATCAGAATGAATGAGTGTGTACGTTTGTTTATGTTTTGAAGCTTCCACAGCTGTTTTAAGCTTATAAACGTTTATTTCTTTCATTTTGTTTATTATTATTTATTTATTTATTTTTCGGAATATCCCTAAGGGCCCTCTCACAGGAAGGTACTACATAGGGGCGGGGGGGGGGGCTATAACACGTACAGGTACGTGAAATTAATAATAGGGCCAGATAACACGCGAACTAAACACTATACAGCTAATAAATATATTAGAGTAAATACAAAGTCAATATTCTTACCGCATAAAGTTAAATATACAGAGCAGAATAAATATTATGAGTCAAACAATAATGCATCTATAAGAAATCTTTTAAAATTGTTCTAAACAAGGAGCGGAATAGAGTCAAAAGAGTATAATAAAACGCAATCTAGCTTACTACAAGCACACGCACCATGAAAGCATAAAGGGATGACAACATCGCCAATTGCACGTGTGAAATACTGAATTAGGCAAACACAGCAATAAATAACACGAACCATGAACATACGCAGTTTATACAGGAAACACGGTTTTCAGAAGAAAGAGGGGGGGGGGGGATACCGCAAAAGGTTCACACGTTTCCACTTATGCTTAGTAGGTTCTGAAATACAGTGATATTGGTGACCGTCGCAATGTTTGATGTAAGTCATTCCACTTGGTTATTGTGGGCGGTATGAAGGATCTAGCATAATGAAATGTTCGACAAGGGAAGCGTCCGATTTTAAAGGGATGATCGCGGCGTGAAAAGATGGCAGGGGGTGGCCTAAAGAAGTCCTCGTGAAGTGATGTGTGATGGTAGAGCTTATGGAATAGTGATAAGTGAGCAATTTTACGGCGACGTGATAAGAGTTCCAGTTCAGCATGAAGTTTCAATGAAGTGACGCTGGAGTGACGCGAATAATCAGAAAAAATAAAACGTACAGCACTGTTCGGCAGGGCTTCGATGCTTTTCATAATGTAGTCTTGATCGGGATCCCAAATGGCTGAAGCATATTCTATTTTAGGACGGATTAGGGTGACATAAGCCAGTTTACGCAAGTGCGAGGGGTTGTGTTACAAGTTACGTTTAAGTAACCCGAGTGAGCAATTTGCTGAAGCAAGGGTGACGTTAATGTGGTGATGTCATGACTGGTCAGACTGAATGTTAACCTCAAGGTATTCGTAAGAGGTCGTAAGCTCCACTGAAGTAATATTTAGCAAGTAAGACATTGGAATACGGGACGCTTTTTTAGTAAAACACATTAGCTTAGTCTTTGAAGAATTTAGTGTCACTTGCCATGTTGTGCACCACAAACGTAAAGAGACAAGATCAGATTGTAGAGATTGTCGATCAGTTTCAGATGAAATGGTACGGTATATGACACAATCTTCAGCGAATAGCATAACTTTAGAATTGACTGAGGAAGGTAAGTCATTAATATAAATAAGGAAAAGCAAGGGACCAATCACACTATCTTGGGGAACTCCAGGGAAGGCTTCAACAAAGGGAGAGTTAAAGTTATTGACAGACGTGAATTGTTTTCTACTGGAAAGAAAGGCTTGCAGCCAGGCAAGAACAAGTGGGTGATTATTAAGCTGCCTAAGTATTTGTTAGAGCCGATGGTGAGAGACACGATGAAATGCTTTTGAAAAATCAAGAAATATGGTGTCAGTTTGGGTGCCGGCGTCCAATGATGAGTGCAAGTCATGAGTAAATCCCGCGAGTTGAGTTTCGCATGAATAGCCCTTGTGAAAACCGTGCTGGTATATAAAGATGATATTGTGTTCCTCTAAATAGGAGATTACCTGTGAGTGTAAAATGTGTTCGAAAAGTTTACTATGGTAGTAGTTAAAGATATGGGTCTGTAATTTGGCGGGGATGAGCGGTAGATCCCCAGATTTATATAGCGGCTCTACTTTTGCTATTCACCAGTCGTGGGGAACGGTGCCTATTGATAACGATAGACAAAAGATTGCTGCCAAAATGCGATAGACACCTGAGAAAATATTTCTCAGCATTTTGTTATTGAAGCCATTATGATCGGATGCAGAAGAAGTTTTCAACTTTCCGAGTAAAGATATGATAACAGCTTCGTCAATTGTTACTTCAGACATAATAATACCGGCAACTACATCTATGTTAGGGCATGAAATAGTATCCTCAAGAGTAAAGACTGATAAGAATGTATTATTTACCAACTGAGCACATGTGGATTCCAGAACGGGGGTTCCATCGGTATTAGCGAGAGTTACATCAGGTTGCATGGTTACTAGGATTTATCGTGCGCCAAAAGCACCTAGGGTTATTTTTTAGCATTGATGACAAATCTTGGTTGAAGAAACGACGATGAGTAGTTCTTAAAAGGGGTTGGTATAACTTGTCACATGTTTTATAACGACACCATGAATCTGATAATCTGTTTTTGTCCACGATTCTGAACAGTAGCTTTTTTATTATTAGGTCGACCCAGTTGATTATTGAACGACGGAGTGACGTAGCTTGTTTTTTTAGTATTGACTGGTATATATTGATCAATTAGGTTAGAAAGAGCATTTTTAAAAGGTTCCAGTTATCTACCATTGAACGCGACAAAGGTGTATAAAAAAACTCTCCAGCGAAACTGGACGATTTGGCACTAATTTCATTAAAGTTGGCATGGTTGTAACACCTTATACGCTTGTTGGTAGCTCTCCGTTTGTTGAGTGAACATATTAGGTTCCCCATGATTATGTCATGATCAGAAAGACCATCTAGATGGTCTAAGTCAGGGAAAAGATCGGAATGAGAAGTTAAGAGTAAATCAAGAATGTTTGCGCATGTGGTCGAGTAACGTGGCGCTTTTTCGATAAGCTGGCACAACGAAAAGTCGAGACAAGAATTTAGAAATTCCTGTGCCTGGGTGTCAGTGGATAAAACAGATAGCCTTGACCATTCAATATTGGGATCGTTGAAGTCACCGAAAAGGACAAGAACCGCATTGAGAAACCGCGTGCATGCTTCACAACACGATTAATTTCACTTTCTAACGTTCAATTCATGTCCAGTAGGCGATAAAAAACGCCAACCTAAATAAATCGGTAGCAATAAGTCTCAAAGAAACAATACGCATTCAAAAAATGAATTAATAATAATAAGTAGAGCAATAAACTTTTTTACAAATTGCACTGAGAACAACGCCACCTCTTCGATCTTTTATATCACAGCAAAAAAAAAATTGAATTCTGCTCGGCTGACAAGAATATTACTATCGGAAACAGTATCATTGAGCCATGTCTCTGTAAGTGCGAAGATAAATGGCGATCATGAGTCGATTAGTGAAGATAGCTCAAAACCTTTAGAAAGAACACTTCTGATATTAGTGTATAAAAACCTTTCCATCTTGACCAGATGGTGCGGCTGCCTGCACTTTTGAAGGGGCACGTCATGTCAATGTGTCCGTTTCAGCGCGAGTGTCAACATGCACCGCGCCATTAGCATTTGTGTCCCAAATGTAAGTATTTTTGTTTAGGAACAGTTTGTCAAAAACAAGACGCACACGATCTCCTTCTTTCTTTACTGTTTTTGAAAAGTGCAGTGACTTTCTGCGCTTGTCCCACACAGCCTCGGAGTAGTCACGTGCAACACTGAGGGGTGTATTTTTGATTTTGAAGCCTTTGCTCAGGATTGTTTCCACTTCTTTTTCATTGAACAGTTTAGCGATGATAGGGCGCTTTTTCTCTGTGGAGAAGCGACTTATTCGGCGAGCTCTATATAGCAAGCGACGAGATTGAAAACTCAAGGCGGTTCGCGCAAAAAACACGCACAAGGCGCTCCGACGTTTCCCACGTTTCAAGCTGTTCCCCGTCTTCAATTCCATAGCATATTACGTTTTAAGTTCAAGAATGATTTTCCAGGTCATCAATTTTGGCTTGAAGGTTCGAGATACCCTGGTTGTTTCCGCAGGCTCCCGTTGGCGTAACCGACTTCATTTCACATTCAAGTACTTGAACACGTTTCGTCAATGAGTCTAAACCGTTCTTTAAATCTAAGTGAATTCGCAAAATCCTATTCACAGATTCAAGCACGCTTGCATTATTGTCATCAAGACGTAAAACAGCTCCATGCACCATCTCCAACTCCTCTTTTTGCGCTTTAGTCATTGGACTGGATTCAACATCGCCACAACGCATGAGAAGGCGCGAAAGATACAGGGCCGTCAAACAAACACGCTTCGAAAATTCGGGTGGCCGCAGCACTGCTAAAAGGCAGACATCATTGTCACGGTAACAACAAGATTCACAGTAACTAACCTGATCAAACGTGGTCAATGAGCGCTGTGCCGAAAAAATAGCGCCGTGGCCCAAGCTGCCGTCGAAATATGCGCTCTCATGAACTGCCGGTATGCTGCGGTAGAAACACTGAGCAAGGAGACATATTGAAAATTAATTCACAGTTTACCTCTAATAGAAGAAAAACTCAAGCAAGTTCAATCAATAAAAACAAGGTAAAACTGCAGAACACAGAACAAAAAATATATTCATTAGGTTGACAAGATAATCTAAATACAACTGCATATGTAAATCAATTTTGTAACTGACAAATCAGTTGCATTTTAAAAAAGCTAAATCACTATCGAGCTTGCGCGAATCAAGCGTTGGCCCATTGTTGACAGGTAACGAGGGGAGCTTCCAGGCCTTGAGGAAGTTTCTTTAGGTGGCGTTGGTTACAGGCGCTCCGTCAGGCTGCGTCAAAACCTCGATGAAATCAAAGATCTATTGAAAATGGCCCGTTGCTTGAGCTAACTGCAGAAGCCACGCGCAACAGAACTCTTCCGTTTCCAGACGCCAATACCACCCTGCCAAGAAGAGCTCTGTGAGAGAGAGAGAGAGAGATGGCACCTTTTTCATGCTTTTTCGTGATACCGTAGTGAGTCAAACGCCCGCCAGCTTTGGTCGTGAAGTGCGAGTTCTTTGGTTCAACTTCCGGTAATGGAGCGCTTTTTTTCATGTTTTTCTTCTTTGCTGTCAGGTTGCGTATATATTGTCCAGGTATTTCCATTGTGAAAGTACGTTGTTAAAGTCTTAGTGCACCTTGGCATAGAACACTTTTATGTTAAAACCACAGAGTCGGAACAGCTAGCGATGAGAGTTAACAGAAAGGACTGAAGTGGAGCAGGGTTTTCCCGTAAAAGAGGCAAAAATAGCCTAGAAGTCCAATAAAGCCAGCCCCAAACAATCAAACTACAAACGAGAGCAGGAAGATAATTTTGTGGCACATGCGTGGGGCCTTTGCTCTGCTGTGAACGTAGTGAAGTCGATGATGATGATGACCAAGCAGGCAGCCACGCATTACTGTACGAAGTGTTGCCGTTGACAGCACTGCAGCATCTCTGGGACAGATTCTTGAGCAGATAGAACCGTGCGCCACTGGTTCATCCACCAAAGCACCACGATAGCTGCTAATATTATAAAAAACAGCTGACTATAAGCAAGAAGCCAAGGAAATCAATCATTGCAACACCTCACTTCTAGCATCAGCTGACAGCACGGGCACGTCTGCTTTGACAGCTCGATCAACTGAAGACACCATCGCGTTGTCATGGTATTTAAAGCAAACCTCTGCTTTGAGCTGAGCTTAGCTGTCTAGCCAACCCTTCGTGTTGCCTTGTTTGCTATCACAGATGGCTGTTGCGAATCGTGAACATCGTAGCCGAGCTCTGCACCGGCTGACCGGCTTGGTCCGTGGCGTTAACTGGCGCCCAATGCTTCTTGCAGAGGAGTTGACGGTGAATCTTTACGCCTGCTGTGTGTGCTACGTTCTTCCAAGCACGACGGTAGTACTTCCTTGTTCACACTGTGTGTGCCGGCAGTGCCAGGTTGGTTGCCTCGACGAAGATGGCCGCAGCGTTTGCCCAATGGACGGAGAGCCTTTCGACGACCACGAATGCCAGGAGTTGAAACTTCCTGCTAGGAAGAAGCGGCACCTGAAAGTTTGTACCCAGAATTTGTTGCCGGGTTACTAGTTCTAAGGTCTTCTTTTTGTTTTGGCCGGAAAGTTAGTGGCACAGCTACAGCCTTAATTGGTCAGAAACCAGCTAGAATTTTGTCTATTACGAGAGAGAGACGCGTAAAAGAAAAGGCAGATACATTATGATTACCCTTTGTGTGCATCACAGAGCTTGTGCCACTCCACGCGATCAGGAATGCCTATCGAGTCTTACCAATGCAAGAATCGGAAATAGCTCGTTGCTTTAGCGGAGAAACAGTTATTTCGATAGCAATTACGTCAGCACTCGACCCCTAAGTACTGGCGGATTGAAATAAGACACACAGAGCGCGTGGCCTCTGATACGTGTAGCACAGCTCATGGGGGCTCGTGGAACGAATGAGTTCCAATATAGTATGGAGGGAGGGGGAAAACCCCAGCGGGGCATGATTGCTTGTTCCGCGTGATTGCAGACTGCACATCGTGTGATTCGCGTATGATCGCTCGATTATGGCCGTTACTTTCAATTATGAGTCCCAACACTTTGATGTTGACGACCTTGGGCTGCGCATTTTCGGAGATTATTTTTCTGAAAATTCTGAGTGTTCATAGCAGTTTATTTTCTTTTTTCGGGGGGGGGGGGTTAAGAAAGAAATGTTGAATTTATCGGGTTTGTTTTTCGGCGATCTCCAATTCTTTTAAATCCGAGGTTTAATTTTTCATTAGACGTTTTTGTGACGTGTTCTTATAACATTTATTTTCAATTCAATTACGTGCACTGTTGCTGACATCCCGATTTTTCCATTATTTCATTTTCTTTTTCACGTGTTGATTATTTACCCTGTTCAGAAGGGGTTTCAAATGCAGTTCTGTAAAATCGGTAGACTTTTTTTTCTTAAGCAGGTGGCGGGTGGGGGGCGCAGGATCTTCCAAAACTGCTTCTTAGCCTTCTACTTCTAACTTGCCTCATCTTGCTAAATATTTAACGACTTACTATTAATATTGTATAAATAATGCTCCAAAAACTGATGAAGTGACATCTGCGCACGAAAATATAAGAAACTAGTAAGTCTATTTGAGATGTCTGCAAGGTTACAAACTAAATGCTTATGATAACATATGTGAGCATACTTACTAGGTTACTCTCACTGATAGAAATGCACTGCTTTTGGTTGATTATTCTCAGCTCTGAAAATGTCCTTCAAATGTTAAGAACGCTCCTAAAATTGCGGTTTATTGGATAAATTCGAATCATTTTACCGGCGAGTGTTTACCCGGTTTGTTTCGTATTTATCCGAAAAAATAAAAGTAAACTAAGAGATTCTTTGTTGTTTTCAAGTGCTCCTAATATTTAGTTCATCTTCTGTATATGCATGTCTTCAGTGTCCTTGGGACTCTAAAGTTACCTGAAAAAAAATTGTTTCTAGGTAGCCGTGACTGTTTATCAGAAAAGATACATGCTTCCTCACATTTTCTTTTTATTTACAGAGCTGTTCGGCATGTTTATATACCTTGATTAAGCCAGGATTCCTTTGTATTTCATTTTACACATGAATGCCATGTAAAGGGCGGGTGCAGATGGCAGACATCCTTGATATTTCCTGTACTTCGCAACGTGATACAGAAATGTAGGCATGACAGAAATTCAACTTAATCTTTTTTATGATGCTTGCAAGCTTATCAATACTGCTCTGCCCTTTACCGTTTCTATTTGTTTCTTTTTATTTTAAGGTATACTGCTGGAACGAGCCCTACGGTTGCCATTTTGTCGGCCCTATTGCGGTGGTTCTCGAGCACTATGAGCAAAGCTGTGCCTTCCACGTGTTCCCCTGTCAACGATGTGGCGAGATCATGAAGAATGATATGCTAGCTGCCCACTACATTAGCCGCTGCAAAAACAGATCGTCATCCGGCAGCCTTCCCGAGGTGCCACGCCGAGTTGATGATGCCGCCGTTTCTGGCGGTGTCAACCGTCCTGGTGGGTCCGGAAGCGAGGAGGAACAGTTGCGCCTGTCAGAACTGAAACGCATCGAAGATCTTGAGTGCATGTTTGACACTCTCGTGGGAATATCCGAAGCTACAACTGCCCAGTTGGATCAAACTGAGCAGCAGATTGGAAGGCTGGAGATGTGACTTTAAGATACGTGGCTTTCATCGACGAGAAAAGAACGTTGAAGACAATCTTCTCGGTGCGCAGAGTGCAACAATTCATGTAGATTTGACACGGAAATTAACTTTCCAGAAAACAGAGCGTACGATGGGAGTGACGCACCAAACTGAATACTTCCGAATATTCTTCATTAACAGGAACTTTGTATGCCATTCGTTTTAATCTTTAAAGAGTGCATACTCCGGTTACAGCAGCAACTCGTGTTTGTCACAGTGCTCAGTGCTCTGCTTTACCGACAGCGAGAAGCATAACTCTTCGCATTATAGGCGAGAACTTTAAGAGCCTACAAGTAAGTGAGTGGCCAAAAATTTTGTTTAGAGAGGATGTGCCATAAATTATCGACTGCATTCCGTCTAGGTGCAGTATCAATAACAAGCCAGAACTTCGTTACAATCTTCCTTTATAAAAACAGATATGATGCTTACAATAGCGACGAATCATATAAATCAAACAATCTCGCAAGGGAGAGTGCTACTGAAATCGCCTTTTAAATACTGAGTGGCACAAAACTTGAATTGTTACGTATTCACTCTTCTCGAACGAGTTTTGGAGCTCCATGTGGGCCATTGTCCCTTGGTTTCCCGAATGTGTGAATTAGTTTAAACATGACATTTTTGTACCGCGTTTACTTTTTATGAACATTCGGTGACTACGGAGGCCACAGCGGCCGTTTTGTATTTCCGTGAAAAAATAAAGTTGTCGTTTTACAATGGTTTCATCAAACACAACCACTTTTAAAGAAAGATCGTGGACTAATGTCTGACGTGGCACTTCTGTAAGCACTAAGTCGGGTTAGTTGGCTATCATTCTTTTTAAAGGCATATCAAAAGAGCTCATGAACACTGCCAAGGAAGAGCTGAATTTTTTTTTAGATTCTGAATATGGATTGTTTTTTTGTGCGCGCATGCTTACTACAGGAATTTAAAGATTATCCTCCTGTAATTATTGCCCGGCTAGCACAACGTCCTCTTGTGGGTTCATTTCCCCAACACGAAAGTATATTTTTGTTTTTGCTCGAACCTGCAGGATTGTGGCTTGGAAACATTCGCAACGAAAGAGATTTTAGGCCTTTGCTTCGATGTCATTGTCAGCAGCAAGCCAACACGATGACGTAAACATCCCCTGCACATTGCCTATATTCATGAGAAATGCAAACAACTGGCACCCCGTAAATCTGGTACCCATCAGTGGCAGCGAATAACTGGCAGCCAGCAGTGGCTTTCAAACCTAAAGCAATTTGACGAAATAAAAAAAATCGCTGCTCCTCCACTATACCAAGATCTTGCTCGTCATTACTTTTTTTTTCAGAGCATGAGTTGCACACCTGATTTTAAGTACTCTGGAGCTCGTGTAAACAGCTCAGTTGTATTGAGGTGGTTGTAAACGGAATTGAAACGCCGCGTCTTTGACTATAGCATGATAACCCTCCTGACGTTTAGCCACCAGGGTGCGTGACTTCAGAGATAACCATTGAAGCAAGAGCAATACGTTATATACACCAGTAATTGCGTTTGCGGCAGGTCAACTCTGGCAATGACGTGATGTGATGACTTCTATTTTCAAACACTTCCAAAGTGTCGCGTGACAGCAAAAAAAGAACTCAAATAAGACATTGGTACATGAAGGAGAGGGTAGCCATGTCTAGCGTCTACGAATTTGTTAGTGCAATGAAACAAACATGAGGCAGAGTACATGTGGTTAAGTTAATTATCACATAAACAATCCCCTGTTTTTTTGCTCGATGGCATGCAGCTGAATAATGTTGGCTTTGACAAAAATCAAACTTGTGACCTCGAACTGGACAGTGAAATGGCACACCCAACTCGAAACAGCGGTGTGTAAATGGTCTAGTAATTGGGCTAGACCAGTTCACGTTTAATGGCTGTTTTATATAGAATCGAGCCTATTCCCCTTCGCGAACACTGTCAAAACAGCAAAGCTTATCCTGGTTAGTCAGGCTATATCACACATCTAATCCAAGTTTCCCGCTCATTGGTGCTTTGTTTCAGCATCTCTTGCACGAACATCGCTGTTGCCTCGACGACAACATTCCCGCTCTCACCTTAACGCGTTAGGTTGGGTAGCTGTAAAGCTTTTATCAAAGATATTGAAGACCTTTATTACTATTTTCTGCATGGGTACTTGCTAAAATGTGGTAATGAGTGTAATAGCGAACAAAGGAACGAAATGGCTATCACTGATAAATGTGGCGTTTCCAAGGCGGTTTTCTTTTTTTAGAACTACTTTTTATGTTTCAAAGTCGACTCTGGTAGGTTAGAAGTGAGGCTTTTATGTGCATAAATCAGGGTAAGTATTGGTTCTAAGGGTGCTCCGATTCTTAGTGATTTACACCTTAGCAGGGTTGACGAACGTTATAAAGGCGTTTCAGGTGATTGTATTATTAGGCTTTGTCGCTATGTGGACGATGAATGGATGCAAGGAGGATAAAGGTACTTCATTATTATCCAAAAGGTCGCGCTAGTGTCCTAGCCCGAAGCGGGCTGCTCCCACGTAGTGTCCGAAAGACCTAGCCTTTCAGCCGCTTCGTGGGCTCGTTCTACTGCCCATAACTGTTCCTATAATGTATAGTTGCGTCCCACCAATCTTCAGTATTACCTTGGTTGCTGCATAACGCGGAGACGATTACTTGATAATTTAGTAGTCCGGAGGTCTTCGAAACCGTGGTAACCTCAGAAACTGAAACATTTCAGTTCATTGTGGGAGGGCTGAACTTTATTAATCCCCTGAAATTACGGAATACAATCTCTAAACGTTTCGTTAACGTTTCACAAGTACCACGTGCGCTGGCAATATTACTTAGTATCTTCAGAACCGCTGCTAAACTTCTCATCGAAGCACTCGAAAGTTCAAACACAATGCAGCCATGCCTTGCATCAAGTCCGCCTTTACGAGGTCGTGTGAGCACAAAATGAGTTATAGAAGGCGCATATCATGCCTGTTTTAGGTGTAGGTTATCCAGTTGCTTCAGTAGTCACTGTCGCTGAACACTTAGAGAACGGCCGAGCACGGTCCCAGAAAACAACAGGAAGAAGCGTGTCATAGGTAAATTCATTGTATTTCACACGTGAAAGAAAGTAGGAAGCAGACATGGTATTTATGTTGTGTTTATTGCTACCGATAAGGTATGATTTTTGGGACCCTTGCACAAAAATGAGAGAGTAAAAATAAAGCAGAGGACCAATATGTCTTTTGCAAAACACACCAACGACTCAACTCTAATTACTATGCAGTGTAGTGCGTAAGGTCCCTAACAGCTGTAGTCTCTTTTACGTAAAAAATACGGGTCGCTGCGGTAACCAGACAATATTGGAGCATAACGAATCACTAACCGGAGCCTGGCCGTGTAATTTTTTTTTGCATTGTCAAGAGTGTAAGTGCACGTCAAAATTCTATGTAGGTGCAGTTCCGTACGAGCATAGGAATCAGGAAACGCGCCTGCTGATTGAAGCGCGACCTATCAATAATAGTGGTACTGCATGCATAAGCCATACGTCGATTAACTTCCATAAAGAGGAAACCAAATGTTTTAACAGCAATCTTTCACGTAGACCCCAATGTGTGCCAGATTGATAGTATTGCATGGACATGTGCAGATACGTTTTCGTGTCTTTCTTCTCACGCACAGTTGTGCGCTTCCTCAGTTGTTAGCAGGCGTTTGTGGTGGCTCGACGTTCTTCTTGTGTCCGTGTTTGCAGGCCCTGATTACTATGAAATAAACTGCAGTAACAAGGCATATGGATTATACAAGATATTCTCAGGTAATCACAAGTACTTTTCTTCATAATTTACGTCATATCTGGCGTACCGCAGGGTTGCGTGATGGGCACTAATGTGTGTTTGTTCATATTTACGATGTAAGCAATGATATACATGTATTTTAGGTTATTTATGTGCGAATGACTGTTCGATTTATGGACAAATTACAACCCTCAGGATGCCCGTCACCTTCAGTCACACCGAGAAAATCTTAGTGAATTGTGCGCAAGTAGAAGATGCAAATTACCGTAAATAAAAGAAAAGCCACTAGGTTTGTGGCAATAGTCAACCCCTTGAATTACTTAGAAGTGTGGCAGCTTGGGCTAGTTGGTATGGCATGACGATAGTTCTCGCGCTATAACTATCGCCCTTGAATTACTGCACGAGGAACATCATACTTATAGATTATGTATCCACAATGAAGTACCCTGGTGTTCATTTGCTATCAGACCTATCACAGAACGCGCATGCAAACGTGATTCTTTGTAAAGCATCCAGGTGACATGGCTTCATAAGGTAAAGTTCGCATTCACCAATCTCAGAGACTAAGCTCCTTGTTTATAAGACCTTAGTACGCTCACAAATTGAATCCGCCTCCCTACACTCTTAACCACGTATCCACTAAGTATACCTGTACCAAAATTTATCCTCTATTCTAAAGGTTACATGAGTCGATGTTTTTGTGTTTTTTATCTTTCCAAGTTTTAAAGGCGCACATTCGGATTCACAGGAGGTACCATCTAAATTTAAATGTATCTAGCTGATGTGTACTTTCAACGCTGAACTTTAGAGCTGACAGAGGGTTCGCCGTATACCCTTAGGAGTTTACATTGAAGTGGCAAGGGCTACAGATTTAGCAAGGGTTATCAGGAAAACAAACTCAGTTGCTCCAACCGTGTGAAAGCAGCCTTAAAAAGACTTGGTGCTTGCGTGCGCTATATTACTATGAGTGCGCCCATGGCACACGGCAATGTGGACTATGTGGTTGTTAGAGCTATGAAATATTTAGTGGGCCGTGTCATCGAGGCGTTCCGGCGCAACGTTCGCGGTGAGGAGTAAAAATGTATGGCACCTCGTCTCCTGCGTTGTTATCTGTCTGATTCCGCAAGTCAGCGGTTGTAATTTGGAGCAATGTTTGCCGAAGGGAACTGCGAAAACATGACGGATTCAGGGAGAAGAAGCGGTATCTCTAACGCAGGTCAATAACGAGATGGTCTCTCGTGCATGGGGATAATTGTATCCTTATTCGCATTTCGGTGGCCAAAAGCCTATCTTTCTTTACACACACACGCACAACTGTATGTATATATATATATATATATATATATATATATATATATATAAAATAAGGGAAAGAAGTGTATACCTAAGGGCTCGTTTTTCTGTCTTTTAACACAATATTAATGAGATCTAACAGACAGTAATGCCAAGTAATGTGCAGGGGAAGTTATTAGAACCAATGGAATGTAAATAAGAAGAAGGAAAAGTGGATGAAAAAATAACGAGCCGTGAGCAGGAATCGAACCTACGACCTCCAAATAACGCGTTCGATGCTCTAACCACTGAGCTACCACAGCGGCCTTCCCTTCATCCACTTTTTTGGGTTTATATGTGAATTTAGAAGTAGGAGTGACAGTCAGCGCCATCTATAAGCCAAACGACGAGTGTGAAAACACTCTTATGCGCATGTTTGGCGTCACGTAGCACGCTAACCTATTATGAGCGGGCAGCTGAATAATTGTCCCTAGGGACAATTAATCAGCTGCCCGCTCATAATCAGCTGCCCGCTCAGCTGCCCGCGCACTTTTACACATACCAGCAACACATTAAATGTAGCGTGAAAAATTTCGTAACGTCGCCAGCTGTATGTGGGTCAGATGGCTCGCAAAGATGCAACTTTCCTTGCACAGTGCGCTTTTGTATCGCAAAGTATATTTTTGTAACGCGAATACAGTTTTGCAGAAATGAATGGGGGGCAGCACAAAGGCACATTCATAGCACAGAGCAGGATCAAGACAACGCTCCTATGTACGTCAAAGTACCGTATTCGCGAAGTGACGTCAACGCATTGTTGAGATCGCTCATGCGCTAATGCGCTGCCACTTACTGATCACTACCAGATCATCGGAACAAGCGTCTGCGGGAAACAGACCGCGGTATGACTTTTCGTCTTCCGGCTAAAATCTGCCGAATACATGCTAATATACTGCACCGGATTCACCAGGGTGCCACCTTCACTTGCCACTGCACTTACCTAATCGGCCGTGCGGATAGCCCGAACTGTGAGCGCTGCCAAGTGTGCGAAACTTTAGCTCACATATATTGTGACTGTGCATTACACGTGGCACAAAGAAAAATGCTAACTTCAACGTTGGCAAGCATCGGACAAACGCCATTGAGTGAAAGCCACATATTCTCAACAATGAATGACCAAACAGTGTCAAAAACTGCTACAAAGGCTGTTTTAGACTTTATAAATAGCACTGGACTAGATACTAGACTGTAGAGTACTATGCTAAGTGGCTACTGTATATACGCACCACCCCTTCTTGTCCCCATCATCACCCTTCGTCCCTCTTTCCATCCCCCTTCCCTTATCCCCTGTGTAGAGTAGCAGGCTTGAGTGAACTAGCTCAGGCCAACCTCTCTGCCTTCTAATAAAATGTCACTCACACTCAAGACTGGCGTATGAAACATCATATTCTTAACTGCAATTAGGTGTTATTCTACTGCACTTTTCAATTATGTATACGAATAGCCCACCTTTGGTTAACCTGTAACAAAATAATGCACCATGAACACTTAACAGCTGCTTTTGCACGATATTGAACCGTACAAAATAACGACATCAGCATTTGGAAAGGATGTGTTAATCGCAAGACAAAAAAATTTATGACAGCATCTGACTCAGACTGCCACGCCTGAAGGAAGGGCATAACTGCGTGGCCTTTCTTGTTTCTATTTATTCCTGTCTTTAAAGCTCTATATGGCGTGGCTTGTGCATCCCCCGTTGTCTTAGTGCATAAGCTGTGTCACATACCCACATAGCAGTGGCACATACCCGCCCTCGAGCCCATATCCGCATGTCCACATGTTACGAAAAACGTAGCACGGCATCGTTATCATGTTCTCAGTGTTAACAAAGCGCTGACAGCAGACATGTGGTACATACAACTGTTTCGTCCTTGGATTGTCCGCTGGATGACGGTAATTGTATATGATCAGTATATGATAAAAAAGAAGTGAAATGGCAGTACTTTAAGTGTTCACTAGGTGGACAGACAGACAGACAGACAGACAGACAGACAGACAGACAGACAGACAGACAGACAGACAGACAGACAGACAGACAGACAGACAGACAGACAGAGGGGTGGATGCACGGACGTATGGATGGACAGACAGACAGAACGACAGACAGACAGACAGACAGACAGACAGACAGACAGACAGACAGACAGACAGACAGACAGACAGACAGACAGACAGACAGACGGATGGATGGATGGACGGACGGATGAACGAACCGGCGCACTGACGGATGGACTGACGCCCGGACCGACGATTGCATGGACGGAAGCACGGGCGGATTGACCGACGCTTCGCCCCACTCATCATCATTCATTCCGTGGATACGCTGTGATTTTTTTCTTTTGAATTTCTCGTGTAATATTTTTCGTGACTTTTTATTTCTCTCATTTGAGCTTCTTGTATCGTTTAGTCACTTTCTTCACTGCCTTTCTCTCACTCTCTCTGTTTCTCAATTTTTTCTCCCTTTTCCTTATTTCCTTTTTTGTCAATATATAGGCCACTTTCTTTCTATGCTATGCATTCGTCGCGCACTCAGGCGGTCGTGTACTTAGGTCAGCTCAGGAATCTTTTTTATGAACAAGAGATTTAGCAGCGTTCTGTCTAAGAATCGCTGACACCCCATGCCTTTTCTCAGCCGATCAAAATATCCGAGAACTGGTGGCAGTGGCATCATCATCATCATCACAGCTAGGAGCATCACTATACAATTCTTTCTTTGCCTTACCTTTCCGACCTCAAGCCAGAACTTTGCATTCCAACTTATAACATTAGCCCTGACTATTTCAAAGTCATAGTGGAACCTAAGGATTTTTTTTTTATTTTCAAGATATATTACCTCTCTCCCCCTCCTCTAATTCATATATGAATGCATATATGAACACTGCAGGCAACGCCGACAAGGCTATGAAAGTAGCGTAGTAAACGAGCTCTTAATCTTTGCCTATCGCGTTAGGCGTACATGTGCGAAACTTTCTATACAGCATAACCGTTACACATAGGAAGCTTTTATTCATAAACAAGATTTAACGCCTAACTCAGTCGATTTTTCTTTGGTCCGGCTTCATCATTGTTCATTACTGTAGTCAGTATGGCAATAATCAGTACTGTGCTGCAGCAAGCTGAGTTTACGGAAAAGCATATTCAATCTGTCCATTTTGCAGATTTCACAGTTGTATTCACCGCGGAAAAATTTCGCACCTGACCAATGTATGTATCCTAATGTCTCATTTTCATTCATATCACGGTTGTAGTCCAAATTTTCCTGAATGACTTTATTTTTCTAACCCGGCTTCTAAGACCACGCTGCAGTACATCCCTTGGAAACGCGATGCTGTGCTACGAACAAAGAGGCTTGAAAGCTGCAGCCTGAGAGGGTCGGGATGCCTTTATATTTCACTAGGAAGCGGAGGTGGCCAAACATTCTACCATTGAACCACCGACGCCAATGATTAAAGGCGTGCCGAACGGCATTCCTCATATACAGCGAACGATTGCGTGCTGTGTAATAGTAATAGGACAGTCCTTTCGCAAGCCCTTTCCTACGCCACGTTCCCCTTCCGACCGGTACTTGTATAAGCGACACAATAGACTATACCAATTCAACATGAATCTCGGTATGAAAATTAACCTGCTGAACGCAATGACATGTTCACAACCCAAGACAATATGGTTACAATGCGCCCTTCAGCTGTGTTGAAAGAGATCGAGAACGCACCTCACTTTTCTTCATTCATTTATTACTTTTTCTACAGTCATTTTAGTACGCTCATTTAGGAAACACATAGCTCAAAAAGACTATCGAAAAAGCAGTAGGTACAGTGTCGCTAACGTGTTGCTGATAGCACGGCTTGGCCAGCAAGTACCGGAAATTTTTCAACAGTGAGTTGTGTGACCAGTGTTTCCGTTAAGGCGTTCCACTCCCGAAGAGCCCACGAAAAAAAACTAATAACTAAACGCATTGCTGGAGAGAAAGTATTCTAGGAGTTTGAGGTGGCGCTACCAAAAATTTTTTTTTGAAAATGCAGAAAATATAGGCATTTGATTCTATTTTAGCTTTCTTATGCACAATGACGTACAAAACTTTTAGTCGGAAGAGCACTGCACGACAACGTAGTGTATGAAGGCCGAGCTCTAATAGCATTTACGTAGGCGAGTTGGTGCGCCTATAACAGTTACAGATAAAACGTGCGGCTTTTCGTTGCACAGCCTCCAGAGTAGCTAAGTGAGTTTGGGAGGACGGGAGTCATTCTGCACACGCATATTATAAGTTAGAGGGTATGTTGGTATCGTATAGGCCAAAAGCTAGGGTTACCTTGTAGAGTAGCGTTGGGCCCACTTTAAAAACTTTCGCATTGATTTGCTTGTGACGTGCTCTATATGTGCCGACCATCCTAAATCTGACGATATGACGGCAATACAGTAATTATACTAAGTGACGGTGTTTAGGATGATAATGTCACCTCTGACCGTATAAAAAAGTAAGTTGGAACTTTTTCTTCGCTAGTGCCATCGCAACTGTTTTATCGAAATAGATGGTTATTTGCCAGCTCTTACACCATTGTTCTTATCAACCGAAATCTTTGTATCTTTATTCGTATTTCTTTGTACAGGACGCCGTCATCTGCGAAAAACGTAATCGTGGATTGAATCGCGCAAGTTATGCTATTTATAAAAACAACGAACAGGATTGGGGCTAGCACGGAACCCTGAGGTACTCCAGAAAGGGCTTGTATAGTTTCAGAAGTACTGGCTCCTAGCTGAACGAATTGACGGTGGTCTGTTAAGTAGCACTTCATCCATCGAAAAAAAATTGACTCCTCCTAATACATGTTTAAACTTTGCAAAAGTTTAGCATGGCAGACACGGTCCAAGGCTTTTGAGAAATCCAGGAAAATTAAATCTTCTTGTGTCTGGTCAACGATTCCTTTAAGAAAATTGTGCGAAGTTTCAGCAAGTTGTGTAACGGTACACAGACCAGCCCTGAAGCTGTGTTGACAAGGATGTAGAGCTGCATTTGTATTAACAAATTCAGTAAGGGGGTTTAATAGAATGTGCTCCAACATTTTGCAGCAAGTGCACGTGAACGAAATAGGCCTCTAATTCGGCAGTAAAGAAGCATCACCAGAATTGCAGACTTCCACTATTTTTGCTATTTTTCATTCAGCTGCCAAGCAATGCTGTGAAACTGACTTTACAGAAAGCATAGGCATTTGCCAACAGGCTCGGCGTATCTGTTTCAGTAAGCAGTTCGGTATTTCATCTGGGCTGCTAGACTTCTTATCATCTAGTTTTAATAAGAATGACAACAAACCTCCTTCAGTTACGACTGGAGCACCTGGCGTCTCATTTTGTTGTATTTATTCTGGCCTGTCAGCTTGGATTGGGCCATTAAACGGGGAATTTGTGGAGTGGAAAAAAAATTGGCCCCGTATATGCATGTTGATCTGCACATGTCGTCGAAAGACGAAAGTCTTGCGTGTGAAAAGAGTTAACAAAACATTTATTTCATGTTCTGCGCATGAAAATCGGTGAATGGTATTCTTGAGGAGCTCGTTAGAGTGCCTCGAGCGAGCAGCGGAGGCGAACGAGTGCATCAAGTCAGGTCACACGTGAGACGTGAGCACTATCTGGCAGTTTTCTTGGTAAAGGAAGCGCGTGCCTCTGAGACGGGCATGCGTGCCCTTCTCAGAGGTGATAAGATGTACAACGCAAGGCGACGGGTAGGTGCCACCACCGTATCGTCTTAGCAAAGCGTTGGATACACTCGCCTTTTCCTACAAGCGTTGCATGGTAAGCGAAGCGCGATAAACGCTACGGTCTTCAAAATTACTTATGTTTCTTTTAGCAAAAGACGCACATACAATATATATTCGTGTTGCTATGGTACCTCACATGTGCACAAGAATTAGTTTTTAATTGACAATCGCACAAGTATGAAAGCTGAATCTTGAGCAACATTCGTGGGCGCTGCGGATGGGGTCAGCCATTTGAGGTATCGGCTATTGCCGTCCAGAGTACCCGGTACCATTAAGAGTGGACAAACAAACAAAATCACAGACAGACAGACCAAAATTTTCGCGTCGAAAGTCTCCAAGAAAGACTATCGACTTTGAAAACGTTGAACACTTCCGCCTGTTGCTTTACTTCCTCCGGCGACAATGGTTTTGTAGTGCTTCTTTTGCGTCTAATAAAACGCCGGAATTTTGGAGGTGAGTGCTTGATAAAGTTGCTAAGCATTATCTGTACTACAGAAGCACTGTCTTGCTTTCTATTTTTATTCTTTCATCAATGTGTTTAGCGAATTTCTTTTTGAGCTAAAGTCTACAACTGGGCTTAACCTCCTATCACTCTGTGGTATATTTATTTTGCGCTTTGAGTCAACTACATCGCGTGTAATTTATGAGTTTTGTTTGATTGATCTTTTGTATTTGTAGAACGCATTGCTTCAGACAGTGCATAGAATGTGCTCGAATTAGCAAACAAATTTTATTATTGCTCGCTGACCTGTCTAGAACACGTTCGCCGGCATTGCGGTGTTTTCGGCAAGGTAGGCCGTAAGAGTTTTGTTGTCAGCTTTGTTCATGCATACTGAGGTTTTCTAAGAATACACTGGTCGATTTTATCTGGAATAGCTAGGGTACAATGACCGTATTATGTTCACATAATCCTTTAAGTACATTGCAGTTATAGCTCTCTTTCAAATTTGTTGCTCATATAGAACCGGCGCCAAGATTACGCGGGAGCTGGTAATAGCCTTAAAGGGGGAGTGGTTGCAAGCTTGCCGTTATAGATCAGCAACGAATGGTTCGTTTGCTCGCCGCGAGATGACGCGAAAAGAGACTGTGGTTGCTCTCGCTTCCGCTTGAACGCGCTGCCAGCAGCTGCCAGAGTGCGCAGGCCACGCGCAACGTGCTCCCTTTCATAAAAATTGACACTGTATATGTCACTTCGAAATCTGCACAACGCCACCAGGCGTACGTAAATTATGCCGTACATGACTTCGATGTCAAGATTATGATATTTTGTCGTGTCAATTATCTACGACTTGTATTCATGTAACGTGATACCAAATTTGGTACATGTTGAGCTAGCAAAATGGCAGTGAGTGCGCTATGAGCGTAGCAGTGTGGTCATGTTTTACATGACACCCATATCATGATTATCATGTTTGAACGTGTCATTTACCTTCGTCATCTATTCACTTCACCTGATACCAAATTTGGCATACCTGGAGCTAGCCAAACGGCCGCGAACGCATCATGAGCGTGTTACAATGTTTTGTTCTTACTGACGCACATGTCGAAATTATTCTGTTTGCAACAGTCATATTCCTTAGTCATTCATTGACGTCACGTAACACAAAAATTGGTACATGTGAAGCTAGATAAACGACCGCGGGCGCACTATGAGCGTAGCATGTAATCATGTTGTTACATGACACGCATCACATGATATCATGTTAGCACCAGTCACATACATTCGTCATCCGTTCACGTCCCGTAATACTAAATTTTTTATATGCGGAGATAGTGAAACGGCTGCCAACGCATCATGAGTGTGGCATGAATTCATGACTTACATGACATGCATGTGATGATTTCAACTTTGGGTCTCTCACTTCTATTCGTATAGCTATGCCATACCATACCAGTTTTGCAACATGTCATGTATATGAAACCACCGCAAGAGCAGCAAAACCATGATTGTAAATCATGACATTTATGACACAAGTATTAATACTTTCTTGTTATTACTAGTCAGTTATGCTCGTGATAGTCATGTTATGCCATACCAATTTTGGTATCGATACCATTATCGAAACGGGCAGAAGAGCTACAAGTCGTAGGCGCCTAGATAGATAGATAGATAGATAGATAGATAGATAGATAGATAGATAGATAGATAGATAGATAGATAGATAGATAGATAGATAGATAGATAGATACGCTCAAAGTAGCCGAAGTTCGTTAAGAAATACTTCACATTTAAAATGGAAAGATAGCGGTGCGGCAGACACAATCTCGAAAACATGATTGATATGTGGGGTTTAACGTCCCAAAACCACTATATGATTATGAGAGACGCCGTAGTGAAGGGCTCCGGAAATTTAGACCACCTGGGGTTCTTTAACCTGCACCCAAATCTGAGCACACGGGCCTACAACATTTCCGCCTCCATCGGAAATGCAGCCGCCGCAGCCGGGATTCGAACCCACGCCCTGCGGGTCAGCAGCCGAGTACCTTAGCCACTACACCACCGCGGCGGGGCACAATTTCGAAAACAAAGTTGGGGACTTTACTGAATGCGTTTTTTTCTCTCACCCTTTTCTTTCCTTTGGAACTACGTTAAACAAACTGTACGCTGCCTAAAATGGTGGCTGCGGTAACATCCGATACATGTAACAAGATGTCTTAGTGATTTTTTTGTCAATGCACCATGCCATGGAACTTGGGAGTTTCAGCCATTGTTTGAAAAGAGCAATGTTGTTAATCGGGCAGGAGTCACCACAGTATAATATTTTGAAGCACAAGATATTGAGAAGCTGACAGTTATAAGCGGATCATACCCACACAAAATGTTTATTGGAATAGCAATCGTATGTTCATTCTCGGCTGAATTTTGCCACCAGCGCCAGCGTCTCCGTCCTTCAAAGTATATGTATACGTATCTATATATATGAAAACGGTGAAAACAAGAGCAATTAAACAATATCCGGCGCGTGGAGTCGAACATCCGACCTCTTGATTGTGAGGGCGAGGCGTTAGCCACTGATCCACTAAAGAGGACCACTATTACGTTGAAACGGCAAGCTCTTTATATCTACCACTTACCGTTTCCAATGGCCATATCTGGTCAACTATTGTGTTTTCAGAATTACCAGCGAGTTGCGCAATGAGCGCGCGTCGCCAGATTGTCATGACGTGGCGGCGCGCGCTCTTCTCTCCCTCGCGTACTTTGCCCTGCAAAGAAGGATGTGAACGCTCATGCGTGCGCGCATATGTCGCGGTGGGGAGAATCTCATGCCTTGGGCTCTCACTGGGACGATTTTGTTGTAGTAAGCAAGTGCACAAAGGTCACTGCGCTCGCTGCACAGTCACCGTTTTAGGCAAGGCCGTGCTTTTCAGACACAGTGAAGTAACAATTGAGACCCTTATTCGCGTTCACCTGTACCTGTGAGTAGGTTTAGTGCGTCATCTGTGCGAAAGAAATGCGGGGCACGTTTGGATATGCTTGCTATTCTTCGCGTGCCCTTCCAATTTGTTGCTAGCGTGTTCACCACTTCGCCTCTGCGGCAAAGCTTCGACTTTTTTACAACACGATCAACATGGAGGTAGCCACGGAGGCAATGTTTGTCGCTTTTCCTTGTTTCATTGCCTTCTCACCAGTGCAGTAAGCATATAGAGATTCGCTCGTTCTATACTCTGATTACAAAATTGAACTCCTAATAAAGTTTTTGTGCCAAACGTGTCGTCTAATTATTTCTCATCGCTATCACCTTGGGACGGCTGTGTCTTTGGTATGCATTATACACAGCTTAATGTTCATCACTTTTGTACGTGTTGAAGGTGGCTCGAAAGAAACATATGAGATCATACACGCAGGAGTTACCCTTTAACGACTTTTGTGCTTCCATAAGTTTAAGAACTCCATTGTGGCTACAGTCTTGTTGATTATGTGATCATGGCATATTCTTTACAGCTTTTCCTGAATTGCTATCAAAAATAGAGGTAAATAATTATTTCATGTTCAACCCTATCTCTTCTCCATTAAGAAAAGGTCTGTGTCAGCCGGGAATTGAACCCAGGCCACTTGCGTGGCAGGCAAGAATTCCACCACTAACGCATGCGACGAGGGTGGCGCCGGACAGTTTTTCTCAAAAGGAACACAGAATTGCTCAAGGCGCAGCTGTACGTAGATCGGTCAGCCCGCGAGTGCTTCCTCACCTAAGTCATGCTCTCCTTCCTAACGCGATACAATGGCTTCACCAACACGTGCTGACTCTTCATTAGAAAATCAATGTGTGGAACACTACAGTGGGTTCAGAGCGCACGGCAGTATGATGATCCGGGCACCAACGGTGTTGCCCCCCCCCCCCCCTGATTCCACATTCCGGACGAGCGAGATTGTGCCCCATTTCTCTTTCTTGCACTGATTTTTTGAGAGGTCACTTAGTTTACGCGGGCAGGCAGACCGCACAAACCTAGTTGGCAGCCATCAAATAAGCAACTCATTCATTAAATCAGGTTGCACTGCGGCAGTGATTTATCAACTCTGGCTCCTGAGGACGACCTGCACGGAATACGAATGACGTCTTTAGGCAGCGCTTATGACCATATTCATTTTGACGTCACCAGGACAGCGCTAATTGGCGCCTCATGTAGCGCAGGGAGCATAGAGGATACCGCTCGTGCTGATCTTAGATCACTACACGGAACTCATCTGGCAGTCTTTGTGGAGGACCATGCCGTACAATTTTTAACGGTATAAGACTGTTGAGTGGCACTGCTGCTTCTCTTCAAGAAAAAAATAAAGTAGGGCACCACGTATTCTTCTAACATAAAAAAAAATTCTTTTTCACTCAACGTGACCTTAAAGCAATGATTCCGGTTCATGTTAAGTTTTATTGCATACACACCTCGTCGAAGCGTAACATTATTTATAGTATAATCACGAGGTAAATGTCTAGGTAAACGAAATTAATTTGATTCAGAGCGTTAATAGAGCAGACGGTTTTCTTTTGAGCAGCGGTGCTCATGGCGGCACCTAGCCGAGCACATCTCTACGTGCCTTCTCAGGTTCGCTTCGGTAGTTCGGTGAAACACGGAGAACCTAGTAATAAATACAACACAAAACATAAACGCCCACACCTAGCACAGACATTAGGGTCACCCCCATCAGCACGCATGATTCGTAATTCCACATTAAAATATGCATACCTTCGGCGCATGGCCACGGCACTTACGTCACAGAAAAGAGAAACAAGTTAAGGCAGCTTCGCATTAGGGATGCCAATCTTGAAGAAAGTACGCAGCTATATGCAGCCATCCTTCATTCCATTTAGTTTCTATCTATCTATCTATCTATCTATCTATCTATCTATCTATCTATCTATCTATCTATCTATCTATCTATCTATCTATCTATCTATCTATCTTTTTTATCTATCTATCTATCTATTATTCTATTCATTAGCTATCTTTCTGTCGATCCATCTATCTATTTCTATATCTTGCTGCCTACATCTGCGGGCTCTCGTCATCACTTCCTAACCTTGAGGTTGATCAAAATTAGCATGGCAGGGTAAGAAGGTTTGATTATTATGACTGCCTGAATGGTGGTAGTGGTTTTGCCGCAGAAGGAGTTGGCCTGGCAGACCTGGCTTGAAATTGCTCGGCCTGAGCGACTCTTTCCGTGTAGTTCGGCTCACATCATCTTTTATTTCTATCACTCGTAAAAAAAAGTATGTTAGTCAATTGCTTTCGCATGAACCACACGCCAGAAACACAATCTCTTCATAGCATATGTGTGGAAACCCTCATTCCTTCATGCTGGCCAATAATGTCTCTCATTTACAGCAAAAACACTTGCACAACCACGCAGAGTGATGATACATTCACGACATCATTGCATTCAGTGCACAGTGCGGATGGAGCACCCTAACTTCCAAAACATTCGGCAGATACGATGTACACTGGGAACAGACGTTATGCGAAGTGTGTCGAGGGAAAGTGGCCATGTTGTAATTTTTTTATCTAGTGAAAAGTCATGAAATCACGCTAAATATATGCATGCATATGATGAAGAGTTGCAGATGTTTATATAACAAGTTGTTTGCGCTTTGGCAACAATGCCAACAGGTACATGAGTATTAGCAAAACGAGAAGCGATCAGCTCACATAAAGCGCTAGTGCTTGCGAGGGTGGTGGCCCTTAACACTGCTACATAAATCAACTTCAGCGCATGGCACCTAACTAAAGTTGATGTTAGCCCGACGTCCCAGCTGTATCATATGAGTACAAGCAATGTTTGGAAAACTGCACAGCCATCACTGCAACCACGATCAACGTTTGACGATTATTACAGTCTATTTGAAAACTAGTTCCGAGACCAGGCATCGCTCGGTGGTAGAATGCTTGATTGCCACGCAGATTGCTAGGGTTCGATTCCTCCTGGGACTCTGCCACTTGATATTTTCATTCTTTCGGTCCACGCTGCCGATGTCAGGTTTTCTTAACGCTTACTCCTTAACGCTTGCTCATGTGTATTCTCGTCGATCCTTGGTAGATTCTAAGTGCATGTAAATCACCTGTGGCACATACCCGCATACCAGTGGCACATACCTGTTCGCGAGTATCTGCCACTGTTTGGCGTGAAGTAATCGATGGCGTACGTGACGAGATTTTGAATTTATTCGTGTCTTGACCAGCGTGTCATATTTGTCAAACCAGCTTACCCTCCTATACTATTTTTCCTTCAGACAAAGTTAAAAGGGTTATCACGAGAGCAACCAGATGTAAGCGGCTAAACGGAAAGATAGCTACGCAGATATACACATCAGAAATGGTTGCAGTTCGCCAAGAAATGCTTCTCAATTATTAAACATGCAAGAGTGTATGCCAATACTGTTTTTATTCTGTATAGCAGAGTTGACTCGGCTCACCGCGCCGCTATGTTTTAGTGGCTATGTTGCTCGACTGCTGAAGCGCAGGTCGAGGGATCAAATTCCGGTGGTGGCGGCTGCATTTTCGATGGAGGCGTAAATGTTGTAGGCCCGTGTGTTCAGACTTGGATGCAGACTTGGATGCAGACTTGGATGCAGATGGTAGAAATTTCCGGAGCCCTTCACTACGGTGTCTCTCTTAATCAAGTGGTGGTTTAGGGACGTTAAGCCCCAGATATCAATCAGGAGTTGACTCGGCTCAAATGAAGTATAGCGCGACACAAGGCTGATGAGGCCAATTACATAGAGGGTGAACATGTCATCAAATTGACTGTTTTGGTAGTTGTTGGTTCATAAGAACTATGAGTGTCAGTTGTCTTGAAGGTTCTGGGTTGGCTCTGTATCTGCTCTTTCATTACCGCTGACAATAACGTATGCTAACGTTAACATGCGACGCAGCACCTTTAAAATATTTGCTGCATCGGCGGCTCAGTGGTAGAATACTCGCCTGCCGCGCGGGTGGGCCGGGATCGATTCCCT